>NWSH02000323.1:1829964-1868860 GCA_002382865.2 Heliothis virescens
TCTTGGGCCCTTCTATCACCTCCTTCCGGATATACGTCGAGTTACAAGTAACCCTGTATAGTCTTAAAGTTTATAGTCAACTTTACACAGTGAATCGTCTACTAGAGTAAAATTATTATTTTTGTCTCATTACTAGCTTACATATCTACTTACACTCTTACAGTTTATAATTATCATAACTCAATGAATCGTCTACAGTCAAACTATTATTTTAGGCTCATTACTACCGTGTTACCATGTATGTTTAGAAGTTCTCAATAAATGGATAATAATATATTTATGCTGACTTATCATTTTATTCTAACCGTTTTCGCCCGCTTCCCGTGGGGACTATGGACTATGGACCCACATAAATTACTTACGCTGACAAGTCTGTCACCAGTGCAACACGTTATCTCTGAGCAAATTTTATCTCAATCGCTTTAGCCGTTTAAGCCCGAGGCCTTTTTTTTATTGATGGGATATCATAAGATGACCCCTCCCGCTGTGGGTGGCAGCGTGAGGGAGTGTCAGACTTTTNTGGATAATAATATATTTATGCTGACTTATCATTTTATTCTAACCGTTTTCGCCCGCTTCCCGTGGGGACTATGGACTATGGACCCACATAAATTACTTACGCTGACAAGTCTGTCACCAGTGCAACACGTTATCTCTGAGCAAATTTTATCTCAATCGCTTTAGCCGTTTAAGCCCGAGGCCTTTTTTTTATTGATGGGATATCATAAGATGACCCCTCCCGCTGTGGGTGGCAGCGTGAGGGAGTGTCAGACTTTTCAGGTCGGCAGATGCAAGGACAACCTATGTAAGTGGGGCTACACTGACGACAACAGATGCGGGTGCGGTGCCGCACCACAAACCATGCGACACCTTCTATGCTGCCCAATGTGTCCTAACACACCTAACACAGCGGAAGATCTACGTGCCGCCACTGACAATGCCGTGAGCGTGGCGAAATATTGGGCCTCAGTAATTTAAATTTTATTGCCATCGACTCGCTAAGAAAAAGACAGACTAAAACCCACTGTGTTCCTTCGGGAGGCCTTTGTGTGCCAGGGCCGCGGTAATTCTTTCGACCAACCCGCAGCCCCGACAGGCTCTGGTCCTAGTGGGCCCCGCTGGGTTAGCCTGAAGCCTAACACTCAGTTGTAAATTTATATTCGTGTTTATAACTAGCTTTTTCTACTGCCGATACCCGGATAAAATATTGCTTATGTTCCTCTGGGATAGTCTAGCTTTCCAACAGAGAAAAATAATATCAAATCGGTCCTGTAGTTTCGCATCATTTAGGGAACCAAACAAAAATGTTTCCTGTTTACTATATTAGTACAGACTAGGTGTTTCAGTTTTATCAATTTCAATGAATTTCTGTCACTTGTCGGACAGTGGTGCGTGCTAATTCATCTGCTAGATCTAGATCTGTCGCTGCGCTAAACGCTCTCCTGGACGAAAGGATTCTGTCATTTTTGCCGATCATCACCATCATCAGCCTTTTTATCGTCCCACTGCTAGGCGGGCTCAGGCCTCCTCTCACACAGAGAAGGATTGAGCGTTATATCATCACGCTTGCTCAATGCGGGTTGTTGGATTCAGATTTTATAGTAGAGGTTTCCTCAAGATGTTTTCTTTCACCTTTAGGGACTACACACACTTATTCAGCTCTATTCAGCTTTTGCCCATAGAAAACAACGATTTTGTATGAAGACGCGTACGAATCCGTTCAGCTTTCCGCGTCTATTCAGCTTTCGCGGCAAACGAGTATGAAATGAGAACAAATGTGTTTTTATCTTGCGAGTGCTTTAGATAGAGTTCAGCGCTGTTCTGCCACTTTCAGCGCTGTTCCGCCGCGTTCGACGCTGAATGCGGAGGAATAGCGCTGCACACGACCTATATAGTTCCTGACAGTGGCGTAGCTAGGTAACCGCGGGCCCCGGGGCAAATAGAAAAATCAGGCCTCTTGAAGGAAAAAAAAGAAAGGATATGTATTATGCGCGAACAGAGCGAGCTTTTTTTAGGTCGCAACCTGTCTTTATTGTTTATTGTAAAAATAAAAATGAGAGTAACTTTAAAAAGTTCAGGTTCATTCGACGGCCCCCCTGAACCGTCTTCGCAGCATATTCAGCGCCGTACGTAGTAGATAGAAGCATTTTAGCGGAGATAACACTCTTACGCTGCTGTACGCGGCTGATAGAAGCAGAGCTGGATAAGTGTGACCAAAACCGTTCAGCGAAACGCAAATGGAGCTGAATAAGTGTGTGTAGTCCCTAAATCAGTCATTGGTGTCCAAGATATACTTAGAAAAGTTGCATTGATACTTGCCTGACCTGGCATCGAACCCATGTGTGTGTGTGTGATGAGGGATGTTATACCCCGACGAAGATAATTATTGCTACTGTGAGAAGTCAGTGTGTACCTATTGCTCACTTTAGTATTCTGCTCCACGATTGACCTCATATAGTCATACTGTAATCCTTACTAATATTACAAATGCGCAAGCAACTTTGTCTTTTTGTCCAGCTTTTATGAGATTTTATACTCAGTTTGTCTAGACTCTAGAGCCTGAGACTTGGACTGAGGACTTGGCTTGGGAATAATTTGTCCGGGTGCGGAAACCATTTTCTTCTTGACCAGGGTGGAACCGGGGAACAGCTAGTAGGATGAAAAATAAAAATACACAAATTTTGATAAGCACTTTATTTTAGCGATTACATGATATCGTTACAGACACATAATATTTGAGTAAATGTTGACATTGACTTATAGTTATATGCCGCAGGAAAAATATAAGTATGTACTGAAAACAGAGAAAATACATTCGTTCCGAAGAATACTCGTACATCAATAGTTACATTCTCACTTAGAAATAATGAAATAAGCAAGAAAAATATACTTGGTACCGAAGATAGAGAAAATACATTCGTTCCGAAGAATACTTGTGCATTAATAGTTACTCACACATTCTCACTCACAGACACCTATATTTAGTCTACTGAATATAGAAAATACATTCTTTCCGAAGAATACTCGTACATCAAAAGTTACATTCTTCCTTAAAATTAATGAAAAAAAATTCGGGCAAGAATTGCGAAGACTTATATTCATATCCTATTTATATCTTGTAACGTCGAAAATCCCGTAGAGTATTTAAGACATTTTAAAACCCCTTAGAAGAAAACCCACCCGAAAGAAGTTATTAATATTTTATTTAGAAAATCCAATTAGATTTAGGAAAGTTTAATTTTGCCAATCAAGTATCGCTTTATCAAAGCTTGAAAAGTTTTGAAAAATCGAAACAGTTGTCACAGTGAAACCAACCTACCACGTGGAAGACGTTTGATTTGGAAAAAATGGTAGGTTGTAGTTATATGAGCCAATTCAGAAGAAATAACAGCGAGCGCTCAATCGAGCAACTTTCATAAGAGCATAAAGAGATTTGAAAATTGAAGTGACTTCATGAAGCGCGAAATAGCTGTCACAGCGTGTCTAGTCGCGCTCGGAAGAAGTTGTATTATGACTTGACGTCTAGAACCATCCAGTACGAAGCGCGACATGCCACGCTGTAAAGCTACGTGTAAAAAGATGTTGGGGCGTGTCACTTTAGGAAAGAAGAAATGTAAGAGCCGAATGAAGTTTAAGGAAGGAAGGTTTCAAGGGCGAAGAACCGCAAAGTAAAGGTATTCAAATGTCGAGGTAAGACATTTTGAAAGAAGAGGAAAGGAAAGGAAGGAAAAGAAGAGGAAAGGAAGGAAAAGAAGAGGAAAGGAAAGAAGAAAGAGGAACAAGTTAATCACAGAGCGTTTAGTTCCGTCTGTGAGTCGTTATTCGACGTCTGCCGCCGATCAGAATACAGTCATATTCACAAAACATGCCGAAAGAAGAATATAAGAATGGGCAGCGTATGTATGCGATGAGATACATACACAACCCAAGAGAGAAAAAGTTAAAACATATAAATCCTGCGACAATACACGCTGGATTACTGTGAACTTAATTAATACTACTTTTCTAAAAGGCAAGCAGACTTCAGGAGAGAATCAACGGTAGATTTGCTATATTTGAATTATTTCAAATTCTGGCAGTGTTTCACAAATAGGCCGCTGGTTTGTTTTCATATTTGGGGTACCCGTTCTCCACTGATGGTTTCCATCTTCTTTATTTATTTCTATGCTATGCTAGATATTTACCTTTTTTGTTCTCAACATTCAGAAGAAGGGGTGTCCCGGCAAGAGTTAAAAAGTTCTTAAGAAAAGTCGAGAGCAAATGAGCAATAGTTTGAAGGGTTTATATAGAAAAATAATAATTTTCAAATTCATAAGACGAAGACCTGAAATCTGCTCACCGTGCACAGACATAAACCTTGCTATTGTAATCATAATTTTACTTAACATCCACTTAAACCTATGTGTAAAGGGGTCGCCTTTAGACCTGAAAACCATCTACCATCCACAGCAAGTTTAATCAAAGAGAAATATGAAGGAAACAATTTTTAATAGTTGAAATCGACAGTAAGAAATCGAAAAAATAATATAACCCCCGCTGTGGTGGTGTCAGGTGAAGTATAAAAAATGAAGAATCAAAATACAGATCTTTAGTGTTAAGATCCCACCTGTGATAAGATAGAAAGCCAAGAAGTCCTGAAATATTCCCCAGTGCCCAGTTCTTGTTCCCTTAGTTGAATGAACGCGTATAAGTTAATTTGGAAGCAGTTCTTTCAGCTCCGATATAATTCAAGTTGACCTTAACGCCTTCATTCCCCAATGGGTACAAAGTTTACTCGATAGATCTTTTCACCCGTCCATTACAACACTCGTAGCTTTTCGGAAGATTTTTTACTATCTCGTCATACAGCAAGTATCAAAACTGTTTGACGGCCGAAGAAATAGTTCATATTCAACAGGTGGGACTAGAGTTTAGAAATAAAGAATTGTTATCAAGATATCGCTTAGATCGTATTCAAATGTGAGTCCTTATAGATTTTATAATTAATTTAATAAATACTACGACTCGTAGGTCTTTCCTATTGCAAGTGACATAGTCACAGAGCAGTAGGCTAACAGTGTAACTTTTATAAGACTGTTTACTATCCCGATCTCCAGTATCCAAAGTCATTTGAGCGCAAAGCTTTCATTCTATTATTTTGTAGTGTTACCGAATGCACAACTATTCTTTACTTCCTCAACGATATTACACTGTTACCCTCAATAATAAACTTACAATAACACGGGTATAATCCCTGATGTACCTAGATTTAATGACTATAACCTTAGGTTAAATATGATTATTGTAATACTTATAATAACACAGACTTAATTAACTCCTTTAATAACCTCCCGTGACCGTCGCGCTCCTACAAATGCCCACGCTTTAGCCAATGTTATGCATCTTCATGATATCTTATATTCTCTTAAGAAAGAGACAAAGAGTAGTCCAGTTTAAGTATCACTTATTGCCACCGAAGTGACAAAAAGTGATCGAATCTATTTCTGTCGAGACAAGCCGCCTAAGTTTATGCACCTCCACTTCTATCAACCTCTAGACTGACCGTGATGTTAGCGTTGAATATCCTGTGACTCCACTCAGGGTCCTAGATAACTAGTTCTATCCAGATCTTATTACAAACTGTTTGATGTTTGTTTCCTGACCCTCTAAATTTTGCTTGCCATGTTTTATCTCTAAGTTGCAAATTGATACAGTATTATTTCTAGGAAAATATCGCCGCTGTCCTGCCAATGGTGACGTTCAATTTCGTATGTTCTCCATTTAGGAGATTCATTCGTAATGCCAATTGCAGACTCAAAGTTTCTATCCCAAAATTTTAAGTACTTATGCTCTTCAGAACGAGCTATAACTGCTAATATTTCAATCATTCTTTGGAATGACATTGCCCGGTTTTTTTAACCAGGCTTTACAATGTAAAAGTCCTATACCTATTACTCCAATGTCCGTATAACGTTTAAATATGAAACATATTTAATGTAGACATTGGGTGGGGAGTGGGGTGGGAGGGTAGTTAAGACTACGGTAATGTATTAGTACTTACAGCTAGGTTTTGTCGCGCTAAGGATACCTTATCCTAAGAGACTGGGGTTGTTTGCCGATGCGTTATCAAGATTTAGAAGAGTACACAAATTCGCGATGTCGTTAATTCGGAAACACCGTCCTTAAAGTTCACCAGTTCTTGTATATTCGGAATTATAAAGTGTACCCGTATAATATAAGCTGTTGTTCGCTGAAATTTAGATTCAGTAATACGCCTTTATTCTCCCGAAGATACAAAGTATATTCAAAAGTTATTATATGACGGACAGTTTCCAAAATTGACAAACATTCACATTTAGGAACGTCACACGAGTGGTGGCTAAGTGCAAACCTTGATGTACAGGAATGATAAAGAAGAATGATAGAAGTGCCAATTTCATGTGTGTTATAATTTTGTGGGTATAGGAGACTGTGTGACGTGTGAAGTGGGCCTATTTGCATAGTTTATTTTTAAGGGAAATGTGTACGACTAGGGCGGGGGCGCACCATGTTTTAGTAATTTTGGAGGTAGGAAGACTTGTGTTCCGGGACTCGCACGCATCAAATGAAACAAATGTCGCATTGTGATGCCGATCTTCTGTGCGAGTGTGGTATCCCCGGAGAAGCTGGCCCATTGCGAGATATACTCTATGCAGGGCCGCATCTACCACTATAAACCAGACTATTCGTCTGGAATAATATACTTACATATATTTTTAAGTTAAAACGCCAATTGTACTGTAGATTTGTAGTTGGAATGAACGCCAGCGGGGGACAAAGGTGATGAGGAATGCCAATACTCATCACTCGTAATACTTAATTAATGCCGATATAATGCCGCTTGAGGCTCTACCACGTTAAATACAAACTAACCGTAACCTTGGGAGGGAACAGTACTGTTTGCGAAATGAAGTCGAAGGGGAGACATATGGGCCACCGGCACTCGTCACTAACCACAAGGTCATCACTCCAAGTTGGTTTGGTGAGCGAGCGTGGTACTTCCCCGGTCGAGCCAGCCCATAAGGAAGAGAAGCAAAGGAAAAGAGAATAAAGAAGAGAGATATATGCCAAGACAGACCATGCCAATAAAACCATCAGACCAATGATAGGAAGATTTTTTCAAGGAAGGGTGCAGATTAGGGATAGTCGGAAGTGAAGATGATGGGATAGGAGGGTAGATGAAGGAAAGAGGAAAAGCTTTCGAAGGAAGATAAAAGTAATAAGGATAGAGAACAGAAGGAAGCAGGGAAGGCAAGGAAGACTCGAGCCCTCGGAACTCGCACTCAACGAACGAGATACAGTAACATGACGTTACCATTTCACGTCGATCTGTGCCGCGCCGCTGTCAATGGGGGACTGCAGCCAGGCTACGATGGAAAGCCTTCGAAGTAAGATAAAAGTAATAAGGAAGGATGAGGAAACAGAAGGAAGCAGGTTATGTAAGGAAGACTTAGGCCCTCGGGACTCGCACTCACCGAACGAAACACAACAACACAAGGTTGCCATGTGACATCGATCTCCTGCGCGAGCGTGGTACTTCCCCGGACGAGCCGGCCCATTGCGAACTGTAGTCATTGGGGGACTGCAGCTAGGCTCTACCACTACAAGAACAGACATTCAAGTCTTGAAAAAGAAGGAGGAAACGAAGACACGATGGGATGGAAGCGCGAAGGAAATGAGAAGGANAGTCATTGGGGGACTGCAGCTAGGCTCAACCACTATAAGAACAGACATTTCAGTCTTGAAGGAGAAAACGAAGATGCGGTGAGACAAAGGGAGAAGGAAATGAGAAGGTAGGGGTAGAGGAAGGAAGAAAAGTAGGCCCCCGGAACTCGCATTCACCGAACGAAACACGGTAACACGAAGTTACCATTTCACGTCGATCTTCCTGCGAGCGTGGTACTTCCCCGGACGAGCCGGCCCATTGCGAGCTGCGGTCGATGAGGGACTGCAGCTAGGCTCTACCACTATAGGAACCGAACATGTGTAGTGAAGGCAAATATGGAAGGTTTTTTACGAAGGGTAACAGTGATTGACTGTTATTGGTGGACTGACAGATGTGACCAATTAAGAGAAGGGAAGAAGACAGCTTCTCTGCATACAACTTTTTTTCGTAAGTTAAAGTACCGGTACTCACATCTACAGTTTAATGAACGTGTACTGCGTGAATTCGGGGCCTATTCTTGCTCCCGAAAAGTCTCGCAATCGGACGATCAAGTATCAGTGTACGCCTTCACTCTCCCGTAGATATGCAGAATTTCAAGTAGATATTTTTTTTAATAACAGTGGCGAGATTTTAACGCCTCGAAAAAGAAGTCATATATGACTATAAACACTATAGTGTTTTTAAGATTAGATTAAAATTCACAGTCCATTAATGAGCGAAACATACCAGTACTCGTATCATCAGAGAATGAATATCTTATGCGTGCTATCACAGAAGGAAATCACGAAGAAATTCATAGTGCAGCGGATACGCAGTTTATTTAGCCGATGTATTTTTTTCAAAATTCACAACATTAACGAGTTGAAGAAGTGTTAGAGGAAAATTAAGCAAGGAAGACTCAGGCCCTCGGCTCTCGAACTCACCGAACGAAACACAGTAACATGAAGTTACCATTTCACGTCGATCTCCTGCGCGAGCGTGGTACTTCCCCGGACGAGCCGGCCCATTGCGAGCTGTAGTCAATGGGGGACTACTGCTAGGCTCTACCACTTTGAAGAAACCACACATGTTCTTTGAAGACAAGGAAGTGTTTTTTGGAAAAGAAGAAGTGGGATGTTAGGGACATAGGACGTACCAAGGACAGATAAAGAGGAAAGTGGGCCCTGGGAACTCGCACTCACCGAACGAAACACAACAACACAAGGTTGCTATGTGACATCGATCTCCTGCGCGAGCGTGGTACTTCCCCGGACGAGCTGGCCCATTGCGAGCTGTAGTCATTGGGGGACTGCAGCTAGGCTCAACCACTATAAGAACAGACATTTCAGTCTTGAAGGAGAAAACGAAGATGCGGTGAGACAAAGGGAGAAGGAAATGAGAAGGTAGGGGTAGAGGAAGGAAGAAAAGTAGGCCCCCGGAACTCGCATTCACCGAACGAAACACGGTAACACGAAGTTACCATTTCACGTCGATCTTCCTGCGAGCGTGGTACTTCCCCGGACGAGCCGGCCCATTGCGAGCTGCGGTCGATGAGGGACTGCAGCTAGGCTCTACCACTATAGGAACCGAACATGTGTAGTGAAGGCAAATATGGAAGGTTTTTTACGAAGGGTAACAGTGATTGACTGTTATTGGTGGACTGACAGATGTGACCAATTAAGAGAAGGGAAGAAGACAGCTTCTCTGCATACAACTTTTTTTCGTAAGTTAAAGTACCGGTACTCACATCTACAGTTTAATGAACGTGTACTGCGTGAATTCGGGGCCTATTCTTGCTCCCGAAAAGTCTCGCAATCGGACGATCAAGTATCAGTGTACGCCTTCACTCTCCCGTAGATATGCAGAATTTCAAGTAGATATTTTTTTTAATAACAGTGGCGAGATTTTAACGCCTCGAAAAAGAAGTCATATATGACTATAAACACTATAGTGTTTTTAAGATTAGATTAAAATTCACAGTCCATTAATGAGCGAAACATACCAGTACTCGTATCATCAGAGAATGAATATCTTATGCGTGCTATCACAGAAGGAAATCACGAAGAAATTCATAGTGCAGCGGATACGCAGTTTATTTAGCCGATGTATTTTTTTCAAAATTCACAACATTAACGAGTTGAAGAAGTGTTAGAGGAAAATTAAGCAAGGAAGACTCAGGCCCTCGGCTCTCGAACTCACCGAACGAAACACAGTAACATGAAGTTACCATTTCACGTCGATCTCCTGCGCGAGCGTGGTACTTCCCCGGACGAGCCGGCCCATTGCGAGCTGTAGTCAATGGGGGACTACTGCTAGGCTCTACCACTTTGAAGAAACCACACATGTTCTTTGAAGACAAGGAAGTGTTTTTTGGAAAAGAAGAAGTGGGATGTTAGGGACATAGGACGTACCAAGGACAGATAAAGAGGAAAGTGGGCCCTGGGAACTCGCACTCACCGAACGAAACACAACAACACAAGGTTGCTATGTGACATCGATCTCCTGCGCGAGCGTGGTACTTCCCCGGACGAGCTGGCCCATTGCGAGCTGTAGTCATTGGGGGACTGCAGCTAGGCTCAACCACTATAAGAACAGACATTTCAGTCTTGAAGGAGAAAACGAAGATGCGGTGAGACAAAGGGAGAAGGAAATGAGAAGGTAGGGGTAGAGGAAGGAAGAAAAGTAGGCCCCCGGAACTCGCATTCACCGAACGAAACACGGTAACACGAAGTTACCATTTCACGTCGATCTTCCTGCGAGCGTGGTACTTCCCCGGACGAGCCGGCCCATTACGAGCTGTAATCGAGGAGAATTCGGACTACAGCTAGGCTCTACCACTGTAACACGGTACCTGCGCGGTGCTTCGCGAACGAATACCTTGCAAGCCATGTTAAAATTGAAGGTAAAGTTAGAACAGAAGTGATTTTTTTGTATATTTTTTAAAATTTGTTTATACTTTATTTAGTTGTTTTATTTTAAATTTTGTTACTGAGATTTAATGAGAATATTTTCAATGGGGTGAAGATTAATTTTAAGTTAATCTTCAACCGAAGGAAGAATTGGGATATCGGTGCTAACCCCGTACAGAGAAGAGACAAAACGAGTTGTGTTTTGAGATAAAATTTTGGATTGTGTATTTCAGTTGGTGTACTGATTTCACATGATTAGTTATCAATTTTGGCTTTTGAACCTTAGCGCATTGTAGCCAAACTGTTACTTAACACCTATGTTACCTACGCGTGATTTAAATCGAACATTACCCAGACCATAATGACTACCTGATAGACTGTTGTAAGCTTAATTCTGTCCAAACGAAATGATCATCCCACATTATGTTTCTGCCCAGCGAGACTAAATAGATAAATCCACTCAGACCAAACTGTCACTCTGTGCTGACTCCATATAATGCTGTTACCCAAACTGAATGCAACCCAAATGATCATTATACAATTTTCCAGGGATCTAATCAGATTGGACTACCCAGACCAACTTTACGCGGTGTTGACTTTCTATTCAAATGATTGCCCCGATTTTTGTACCGTCCTACCCACACTTTTAAACTTTTTGCCGCGAAAGACTCAGCAAAACTTATTTTTCTTGTCTATACTGTATTGTAGTTATCTAGAAGATTTATAGTGTAATTTTTGAAGTATCTTTCCGTAATACTAAATCGTACCGGAGGCTATTCCTATCATAACAACTCTATCAATTGTATGTTATCCAAAGCAACGCTTAATTTAGGATTTAGCTTATGTTCATACTTAGATACTTCCAATTAAATACTTTGAAGAATATTTTACGACGAATTTTAAGCAGGGGCTGTCTTTTGACGATCGAGAACTGCTAATTTTTCAGCCTAATTAGAATAAAATATTTATTTAAAAAATTTTGCTATCCAGATAAAATTTTGAGGTAGATAGTCACCAGAGTGCTAACCTGGTGATCGCAGTACGCTGGTATAAATGTACCTGAGGAGGCTGCGTCTTCCTCAGGACATATTCCATTAGTCGCCTCATACGACACCCTTTGGAACGGGGTTGGTCCTATTCAAGACCGGGGACCACACAGCCGGACGAAATAGTCATTCGTACACTCAAACTGGACTTTATTCAAGCGCGGTAGTTAGACATAGATCTTGTTTATCACATGAGACAATTTGCCATGATGGCAGTATTTTTGTTCTTTTTTTAACATTTGTAGAAACGGGACAGTCACTGGACTGATATTGTATTTGGAGAGAGTATTACAATAGGTTTTGTAAAAAAGCCTAGCTATAACCAACAACTTTTTGTTCGAGGGTACATGTTTTATTTCACGTAAGTATTTGAGCCATTGCCTTGTATGCTAGCTCACTTGCTTTCGCGAAATAAAGCTTATACCTCCTTCTAACCTAGAACCTCTACACAGGTAACCCTGTTTAGTCACGCATCTTAAATTTAGACATCATCACCAAATTCGATCTGGTTCATCCATCCCAATCACACGTCTGAATACACACGCTAGAACATTCTAGATATTTCCAGATTGCTTGTTTTACAAGCGAGCCGCAAAAATCTTCTGGACGTCCTCCCTAAAATTCGTTTAATAATTTGATAATATTCGAATATATAGCTTGTGTATTCCATCACCTTTATTGAGTAAAACAATATACCTACGTATATAACCACGTAACTAAGCAATTCTGTAGTCATTTGACGTATCACGCAAGCTCAGACGTTTTTGATATGATAGTTGCCAAATTCAGATAAGCAAATATCTGTACGAATTAATGACTAACTTAAGAATAGCAAAGTTATGTGACACTGAACAATTACAAAACATATCTAAATCCGTCAAAGAGTAGCTCCATTAATGGACATAGAACTTATTTGACATTGTTTTACAGAATAAAGGTGTATCAAGGCTTAGCTTCTTACAAAACCGTGCACCTTACTTGCTATACAAGATTAAGGTTCTGTATCCTAAAGTTGAAGCAGTCTGGATGATCGTGGAACCTAGGGCCAGCAAGCATGTTTTCTAAGGTCTCTTCATTCTCTTTGAGAGCCTTGTACATGGGCTGCCATGTCCCGAAGTTCAGTTCCATCAACTGGTTTGCCTTCTTGGCTATCTTGAGAGTTTCACGCATCCAGTCTCTGACTGGGACCGGCTGTCGTTCACTAAGAAGAAAATATTTACTTCAGAAAACAACTAACTTATGAAATCTTTGCTAATGTTTAAAAAAAGTAAGTTAATTCTGCCGTACTTTTCATGCCAACCAGCTAGCCGATTTAAATGAAATTTTGTACATAGATAGCCCAGAACCCGAACCGGATAAAAAGTAGCACGTGTCTTTGACACACATCATGTATACATAATTTTATCCGGGTGCTGGAAGTAGTTAACTCGAGACGAAAATGTAGGGCAGTTGACGAATAAACAGTTGCATCAACATTTTAAAGATATCAAACATAATTCGATTTTTCTTCATAACGTCGTCAATAAAGAAAAACCACAACGTATAACGTTGTTTTTTTTTTAATAAAAGATCAAAATAATCTTGATGCAACTGCACATACAATACATCTTATACTTAGCAGTCGCACCGGGACCTAACCAATCAAATGCAATGCCTATCGCCCTGTAGCAACATAACGTGCGCGCGCGCAGGAAACGATCAATAAATCAATCAAGTCACATTGCGATGAGAACTTACTCGAAATCCGGGGCGTCTAAGCACTTCATGATGCGCCCGAGCATAAGATTCGCCAGTTTTCTCAATTCATTTGTTACCTGAGTAAAAAAAAATAAGGTAAAAATATTTATATTTTAACAATGGCAAGATTCTACCAAAAATTGTCGGCGCGAGTCTACAGCAGGAATTAGAAATTTTCGCACGCAATTTGTTAATGTTTGCTAGGGCGAGTAGATCAGAAGAAACATTGTGCGTCAGAGTTTTATACTTCATTAATTTATTTATTTCGTATAAAACCGGTTGTTCAAACCATACAGACAGACTTGTTCCTGGGGAGTTTGTTCCACCATTTCTTCTTCCCAGCAAAAACACATAGGAAGTGGTGAAGGGTGAGTTTCGAGGGCTGTCTTTTATAAAAATTGACCTTCTAAAAATGCAGATTTTCAGCCTACTCTGAATAAATGACTTTTTATCTTTATCTTATCACAGTGCTGCACCCCGGCGGAATCTTGCCTTAACAATATTTAGTAAAATGTCTTGTCAGATACATACCTCAACGCTAAACGATCCGTACTGGTACTCGAAGCTTTGTATGTTTTGTTTTATCAAATCGATGGCCTTCGTGTACTCGCCTGTTGATAAAACAATCATATTTTACTCCTTTCTAGCAATATTAAAAAAAGCCTAACTTGGAAAATATACGCGAATTTTGGTATTTTGGAGTTAAACATCTGGCTAGCCTTTTCCAAAGTATGTTTGGGTCGGCTTCCAGTCCACTGTTTTGGACATGGAGTAACTAATTAAACGTCCTAAACCCAGATCCTGGGCAACCCGATAACCCCAAGGGATTACTAAGACTGATCGTCACTTTCTGGCTAGTGACTACCCGTAACGATTACCGAAGATATTCAAATGACAGCCGGTACCAAAAAAGTTACACGTTCTTTCCGAAACACGGGGAACGTTTTGACATCGATGTTCACCCTTCGCCGAACCGAGCCCGAAAACATCGAAGAACTAAATTATCACCCTTATTTAGAGTCAAACCGCTCTGAGCGTCAGCGGAACTGCGCGACCCGACGCGTCAAAACATTCTTTGTATGAAACATCACGCACTCACTACTAACCGCGGCAACGGAACTGCACTACAACTATACAATTTCATACAAAGAATCGTGTTGCGCAGTTCCCCTGACGCTCAGTGCGGTTTGACTCTCAAAGTTGTTTTTTTTTTTAGTTTTAAAGGTTTTATAAGTTTGGTACTCACCTGTAGCAGAATAAACCATGGCTAAGTCATCGGCGGCTTTTCTTAGTATATCGTGATGTCGATACAAAGCTTGTTGCATCAACCGATAGGCGCGCACCATCCGTTCACATCGCTCCTCTTTGGTTTTAGCGCGCATAGCTATAAGAATACTCATAGAGTCAAGAAAGAATAGAAAAGGCGTAATCCAATATGGCTGACAGTCAGACTATAATTTTCCTGATTAATGTTTTATAAATCTACTTAAAAAAAGTTACTTTATTTTTTTCTAATTTTACTTCAGTTTTTTTATTGGTAAACCTGGCAATTTTAGTTAACAAATTGAAAAAAGTATATTTAAAAAAAAGTGTTTTTTAAATATTTATTGACATTGACAAAGTTTTTAAGGTGCTCACAGACACTGGAAGATGTATGGGCCAAGGAGTCCAAAGTGAAGAAGGTTTTACTTCTCCTGTTAAATTTGTAAGTCTGTGAACACCTCAGCTCAAAGACATTAAATAGGTTCTGTAGATAGGTGCTTCTATCTACAAAGCATTGCGTTAGCACAATATGGTAATAAAAACAAATCGCCCAAAGTATACTTTATTTTCAATACACAAAAAAACAAAAATCACATTTAAAATTTCAACAAAGGCAAATGAAAATTACGGTAACAAAATACTAAAAAATAACTTAAACATAGAAAATAAAATAATAATTAGAGGCCATGTCGTACTCAAGCTGATGGTCCTAAGATACCGGTAAATTAACGTACTAACAAGAAGAATGTACCTGAGCACTGGTCTTCTATAATTTTAAGACTTAAGTTAGTACACTCATGGTACATTTTCCTTTGAACCTTGGTACCTTGGTGAGCAGTCAACAGCAGTTGCAACAGGAAAATGGGAAGACATTCACGTAAATACTGTATATAAAGACACCGTACCTGCGAGCAAGTATTCATGACCTCTGCCGTAGCTGAGTAATATGTCTCGAATCTTGATTTCCTTATGGCACCGCTTGCAGTTAACTAACACAGAACATATAAGAGAGAGTAGAAATTGTATCAGTCTGCATGTGGCCGAAACACGTAGATATAACACGATGAGTGCGGAGCTGCCGCCTCGACACGTCCGCACGCGGCGACGTTCTAGACTCATTTGAACAAATGGCGGCGCCGGCACCGAATACAGTATTCCAATTTTAATTTATTTTTTTTAAACCAGCCATATTTTTCTTGGATTTGATGTGCGATGTGGTGCCGGACGGTCCCTAAGAACTCTTAAGCCAATACTTTTTTCTTTTACTAAAAAATAATATTAAAAAATTTTGTTTGTATCCACCGCTGTTACAAATGAGTGCTTTCCACAGTCAGCGTGTTTTTCATTGGCTATTTCAATTTCAGGAATAAATCCTGAAACTGAACTAGTTTATATTGGGGTAACTTACATAGGACAAAGACAGTAAACATTTTTCTTTAAGGTTAACGATATGGCGATTTTTTATGGACCTACTTTATTTTAGGGACCTACACCTACTCACCAAAATGTTCCTATGAATTTTACTAGGCTATTCTTTTCGACTCGACTCACGCACAATATATTAAACTTAAACTATTTTTGTCTCCCGTCATTTTGATTACCTACCTCTCTTATATGTTCCGATATAATTCGATGAACTTAATTCTAATGGTTATATATTTAATTGCTATACCGAAAAGCCTTTGCCCAGCTCATGGACAATATATTATAATAAAATATAAATTCAAAAAATATTAAGATATCGGTCAAATCAGCTGCTTTCTGACTGACCTTATAATATTTAGAGTATTTTTTTTTGTAACCATATGTAAAAAAGGTTGTAATTACACAATTGGCTTGCATCGACCAATCTGGGCCTAAGTCTTTTTAGGGTTGCCAAATTGGCTGAGCAAGGCTCGCGGTTCAAATTTAGAAAAAAAAAACAATATATTTTTACACACACGCCATCGTAAATAGACGCGACGTAAAAAATTTTGCATTTTTTTAAAGCCTAATTAAAAAAGATTTTTAAAATGTGATAGATTTATAATACAAGCGAAATCGTTCGTTGTCGATGATCTTTGACTAAAATCCGTATCACATTACTTAAAGCTTGGGTAGTAACTACTTCTCACATATATTTGTATTTAACAATTCCAATACCTGTGCACAATATCCAAATATTTATAAGTATTGTTTAGAAATACGGATTTTCATGGGCCTATAATGAACCAATGATAAAAAAAAATCTGAACTTTAGCCATTTTTAACCTATCATTAAAATTCATAACTTTACACCTTTTTTTTAAGTCACATATCAACTAATACATTTACTATGAAAAAAGGAAACGAAAATACCATTTTTTTTTTCATTCTAAGCCTGAAATCGACAACGAACGTAACACTATAACTGGGATATAAAAACAAATAACGACAGTACCTATAGCGTGCATCGCATCGGCTGTCTCTGCTGCATTTTGAGCTCTCTGCAGCGGGAAATCGTTGGGACACTGGTGACAGGCCATTTTCGTCCCCACCCAGGTCACAGGCCCCTTGCATGACGGACATGCGTACGCCGAGAACAAAGACTGGTGACAAAGTGATGTCGTCACAAAATGCTCTAGCACAGTTTAAATATAATATGTAGAACAGTTGGGAAGCTACCTACTAACGTTCGTAACGTCACACACACATGCGCATTGACGAGCATTTATGTACCTTTACCAGTGCTGTCAGTACTGTCATGTCAAGAGTACTGTCATGTCAACTACCAAGTGACAACCCTACGGCTTCGATGGTACTTACGTCATCATTTTGACAACAAGGTTTAGCTTCATTACTGGTACATCTTTATTCTGTGGTTCAAGCGGTGTAAGAGGATGTCACTTATCAGGCGGCATATAAGGTTGAATCATGAAATTAATTAGTAGCATGATTCTTTGGTAATATGATTTTGCCATAGAATTATTAAAAAGTCAAACAAACAAAAGGTCATTAATGCACTAGCAACTCGCCAACGTTCCTATTATAGCCGTATAATAGATGTTAGTGTAACCGGTGGCTCCGTTGTGTTCAGGAAATGTATTACACTGCAAAATTGCGAAGGTTTGAAAGTTGCTAGTGCATTTATGACCGTAACTGTACTTACCACAAAGTCCTTTCTGGTTTCGTCAACACAGGCGGGGCACATGCAGTTGAATCCGTACTGAGTTTTAAGTTCCTCGCGCCTGTCATCGGTAGACCTCCTGGCGTAGTGGGGCCCATAGCAGTTGAGGACTTCAGCCCCTTTGGGCAGCTCGCGAATCACTTTTACGTATAAAGTGTTTTTGTAAAACCTGGGTGAAAACTAGGGCTTTAACCTGCGTTTTTTTTTAAATATAGATATAAAGCGTTGGATAAGGCCATGCTTTCCAGGTTTTTAAAAATAATAGGAAAACTTTTTAGTTAGTTTATTTTTTTCTGTCATTATAATACCAGATATTTTTTTTTGTCACAGTCATATTAGAAATTATTTTAATCTAAAATTACCTTCATAATATATATTTTTTGAATTCTTTTTTTTTTAATACTTACACATTGGTAATGTTGGGTTCACAGGAGTGATTCATCATTGAAATTGTGGGATATATTCCAGTGCCTATTTGACGCCAGGGATTGGTTGTGCAGGGTACTAAAATATACGAAAAAACTTTCAAGAATCGTGGTGAGATCCATATATTTCATCGTCTAGTCTTTAGTATCTCGGGCAACTTGATACCCTTGGTAAGACTGGTTGTATGGTTTGCTATGGTTTCTGACTATCCGTAGCGACTGTCAAAGACTGTCAAGTTCTTCCGTGTTTCGCAAGGCACGATAACTGGTGGATCCCGGCTGTCATTTGACCATCTTTGGCAGTCGTTACGGTAGTCAGAAGCCAAAATCTGTCTTACTAATGAGTATCCAGGGTAACCGTATTGAGGAGGTCAGACAGGCTCCATGTAAAAAATTGGTTCACAGCTCCACCCGATAGACTGGAAGCCGGCCCCAATATAGTTGGGAAAAAGCTAGGCAGATGATATAAACAGAATACATAGGAACAATTTTTTGTGAGGTAACTTTGCTAATAACAATGTTATAGGTCGTAAAATTAGGGAGAAATGTCTTCATATCAGTGAGGTCAAGTAGCATGATAATAAAATTAATATCTCTTAGTAAACACGTAATGCATACTTATTATGATGATTAATTATTATATTATTATCTAATATGTTTAATTACAAGTTCATTGACATTTAGCATTTGAACGGATTATGTTTATGTAACAGAACAAAAAAGCAGTCAAACTAGTTTATGGTCAGTTGAAAGTTAATAGATTATAGATGTGGTTCATTGATTAATTGCTAATATTTTTTTTAGTTTAAAAGTTTATACACGATATTTATTAAAGAGCACAACTGACAAGTTTATTTAAAATACGTATTTACACTTATTTACAGGATAATAAAAAGTATAAAAAAGAGATATTTACAAATTAAATCTAAAAAAAACTATTAAAATGCATCAAAAAATTCCTCCCCATCGCTATCGACTGGGAGCGTGCCCAAAAGGCTGGCAGCATTGCCTCGTTGGATGGCAATGCTGATCCGTTGTCCCAGGTAATAGCCAGCCTTTTGGTCACGGGAAGCGTCAACCAGCCGTTTGGATAATTCTTTAAATAAAGAATGGGCATTCGGACCCCACGACCCGAGGGTTTCAACCCCAAACGGTTCGAAAACATAGTTGCTAGTGAGGCCACTATATTTCCGCCGCTTGAGGTTTTCTGCAGCCGCAGCGGCAGCAGCTGCACAGCACGCAGAACTTGCAACATGAGATGGCGCAAGAGTATCGACGCAGGTCGCGTCCCACACTAAAGGCCTACCCATCTTCCAAGGGAATAACGACATGCCGTCTGGTCTCTTACCATCGTCGCGTACCAAGCCATTTGGTTCTAGTACGGCTGGTACCCCGACGGCAACAAGAGCGCGACGTATAATGTCGTTTATGTTTGCGTGCCGCGCAATACGGCCAGCACTACGGCTGCACGACAGGCCGTGGTGTCCGAGACTGGTGACAACCTCACCGCAGTGACAGCGATGAGGGGAGCAGCAAGGGGCACCCAAACGCAGGCAAACTGCCAATCGGAAAGTGGTGTCGTCAAACAAGGTGCCTATGTTTGACGACGGAAGTGCCAGAAGCCATAGACCCGACTCCCATTCGCCCACAGCCAGAAGGCGTGCTCGCTCTGCAGAAGAAATGGACGTTTCAATTAATTTTTTCCGTATATCTCTGCAAAGCGGCTCGTCCCACTGTCTCTGGGAGGATGGGTTGACGGGTAAATCAGTGTGCGGGCAGGTGATTTTCCAAGCGTGTATAGCCTCCGCCAAGCATGGTACCTCGCAATTGACCAGTGTGGTAGGTAGAATTTTCCTGGTCAATTTCTCAGTACCATGGACGGAGGATATAAATGCCGGTAAACTTATACTTGAAATTTTGCGGACGCCAAGCCCTCCCATACGAATGGGAAGAGTAGCCTGAATCCAGGCTCGGTCGTCCATGGCCACATTTAAAATTGATGTCAATGTGGTTCTAATAATTTGGTCAAGTTTTTCCAAAAGATTTGTGTGCTTCCAAAGGCTGGAAGCACGCAAAAAGTAAGTTAATTTCGGGCCGAAACAACAGTACTGAATGATTGTGATGGCTGAGTGCATGTTAATTTGGAGCAGCCTTTCCGAAATATGATTGAAATTTTGTATTTTGTCCTGAATAAAATTCGAAAATGAATTTTCAAATATAGGGGAACCAAGGAGGCAAAGAGAGCTCCTGTCAATTAATTTGATATCTGGGGCTATTGTATTAAATTTGGAAAGTATGTCATGTCTGTCAGTATCGTCCGGTACAAAGAGTTCACATTTGGAGTAATTTAGATTAAGACCTATTTCTTGAAATTTATTTTGGAGAAAAGTTAAATCGCTTAGAACGGTGTCTACTTTGCCTCCCAAGGTTCCGTCATCGAGGTACCAAACGTTAAATTCTGAATTTAGCTGCCGAATTATAGGGTTTATAGCTAAACTGAAAATCACAGGCCCGAGTGGGTCACCCTGCTGACAGCCAACAGAAGATTCTAATAGGTTGTCCCGATATAATAATTAGGCTATGTTTGTTTTTATGTACATGTGTGTGGCTTTACAATACGTGGTTTTATGGTGAAGTTTTTCAATTAAATAAAGATACTAATTTTGAGTTACTTTTCTAGAGCAAAGAATAATAATTGTTATTTCAGTTATTGGAACCAGATTGTCAGGTCAACCCAAGAAAGGCAACACAACAATATGATGATATTTTTGAAGTGGTTTTNAACCAGTTTTACCAATGGGTATCGGGTTACCCGGGTAACTGGATTGTGGAGGTCAGACAGGCGGACGCTCCGTGTAAAACACTGGTTCTCAGCTGCATTTTGTTAGACTGGAACGCGACCCCAAGATAATTGGGAAAAGGCTAGACCAGATTTATTTAAAATTAATGAAAAACCTTACTAGGCATATCAGGTTTCTGGCCGGTATTGAGTTCCATTATGGTGTGGGCATTAGTGACCAACTGTCCCATAGCACGGAATATGAGGGCCGCAGCGAATAACTTCATTTCGCTCATAGGTAACGGGTATCCTACTCGGCCGGTGAAATATTCAAAGAAATTTGTATTTTTCTCAAGGTACAGAACGAGCATGGTTGATGTCTGGAAAATAGAAGGTTCGGTCAATCTATTTTCATTTTGGTATATAAAAAGAGTAAAAAAATTGTGATTCTAATATAACACTTAGCCGGCTTTTAGATCAGTAAAAAAATAGAAAAAAAGTGTACCTGAAAGTGTCTTCTTTGTTATTGAAAAAACACAAGCTTGTGAGAGGAAAGAAAAAAATATGTGTGCAGAATGAAAAAATATGGATTGTAGGTACATAGTTTCTCATCCTACACACATTTCTTTTTTCTTTGTTAGTTAGGCTTTACCACGGTTTTAAGACGAATGCTCTTACCAGCGAATACTGTATGTTATCAGTATTCGCCGAACTTTTGAAGTTCGACGAAAGACCGAACATACAGTAGAAAGAGGAGTACTCTTTCTTGTATATGTCAACTTTATCAAGTTTATCGTATTCGGCTAACAGTTTCGCAGCCGTTGTTGGGACTCCTGCGCCTTCGGGTAAGCGTGGCAAGCCCTTATGGGCGTATTTCAGCAATACCCTGAAATAAGCACGGTGTTAATTTTTTTAGTAAATAGTATTATATATGATGTATCTATTTTGATTGGGTTTAGGGTATTTTATTGGTTTCAAGTCATACCTAAAAAGCTTAAATATTTATTTAGGTGTTACTTTCAAAAAAGTATTATAGTAAGTAGTAATTTTTCCAAATAATCAATGAGCTTCTAATAAAATACCCTATACTCCTTAAATGCATGTTCTATAGAATGTCTCACGCGGCTGATCTCCTTAGAGAGAGGTTACACGATCAGTCTGGCGTCAGTCCAGTCCATCAGTCTTGTCCAGAATGTACAGACTACAGCACATCAAGTTACTACAATCTGTCAAATTTCTGCAATCGATTTTCAACCTTCTCACAATGGGGGTAGGTTAACATTTGATTGATAAAATTTGACAGATTCGTATACGTTGACCTGCTGTCGTCTGTACCGTGTATTTCGTCTGTCAGTCTGGCATCAGTCAAAACACGGTACATTTTGTACCAGACTGATGGAATGGACTGACGCTAGACTGATCGTGTAACCCCTGTCTTAGAGACAGTCTAGACGCAATAACTCCTAAAACCGTTTAATTTCTTACCGAAAAGAGAGGTGTGCCATCCCTATAACCGGGAATATATTCGATCTTAACCCGGGACATTCCCATCGATGGTACACTGTCCTGCCCAAAAAGTAGCAAGCCTCATCGCAAAACACTACGCGGGAACAGTCGCTGCATCTGTGTAAAATATAAGACCATAAGAAACAAAGGAATAAAGAAATATAAAAAAATCCCCAATTTTGCTAAAATATTCCAAAGAGTATCCAACAATACTTACGTAACCATAGTAGGTTCGCTGCAGCAACAATAATCACAATAATATGGATGTGGCAGTTCGCTGTTCTTCAATTTGACAGACGCAAAGGGCTCTTCGACAAATATCAGATCGCCCCTATTTAGTGGCTCCTTGACAATCACATGACGACCGTATTCTTCGTTGCGTCTGCAAACGGACTTTTATTTAAAAACATGTTTGGTGATGATTGAATACATTCCACAAGTAAATTTTCCAAGAAGACTAACAAAAAAATAGAACTATCCTTTTCTTTTTATAAATGCCTTATAAAGTTACCTACTTAATTAATATTTTGGATGCATACTTATTTCTACGTTTATATGAACTTACACTAATTCGACGGCATTGCTTGCAGCCCTGAAGTTCGGGTTCTCTCCTAAATACAGATCAGGTAGCCGCATTTCATCTGGTGGTACATCATATTTTAGATGTGCCAACTTCTCTTCAATCGTGCGCTTTAATTTTTCAAAATCACCTGTGAACATAGGCTTGGGTTAGGGAAACCTTTTTTATTTAAATTTAAATGAATATATATTTTTTATATACAGAAATTATAATTATAACCTTTAGCCAAGCCTTTAAGATTAATTCTTTCAGTTTCTCTAACAGCTTGTGTCAATGATTCGATGCAATTTCGTCGTTGGCCCACCGCACAGTAGCATTCCGCTCTACGTAGGTATAATTTATACAGTTGATCTTGCGGGTATCGATGATTTAAGGCGCGTTGTACATCTTTTAGACTGTCCTGTAATTGTAGAACATTATTAGTACAAAAATAAGGTGTAAAAAAATATATTTTTTTGTTGAAATTTGTACCTTGTGCAGGCCCATTCGTAGCAAGGCAGCCGATCTATTGGCAAGGGCCACAGAGTATAAGGGCCCTTCTTTATCCGCGTAGAGGAGACTCTTAGTGTACAATTTGACACTTTCGTCAAACAGGTCCGCCTTAAACTTGACGTTGCCCCTCTGCCTCCATAGTAGAGAGATCTCATCGCTCTTTCGTGAAGAATCCTCATCTGACATTTGTTTGTCATAGCTTAGTTTCATTTGTTGTATCCATTCGGTGAAGATGTGCCTAGTAAATTGAATAAACTCTTCAATAATGCTAAACAAAGGTTTTTAAAGCTTGTAATATAATAAGCAGAGCCATATTGTCACATTATAATGTAAACATGTTGCATTGTAGATTTACATCTAAAAAAATTGCATAGGCGCAGCATAAAATTGTAGTGTGTACATGTGGTATAGTAACATGTGCATGTGGTATAGCAATATGTGCATGTGGTATAGTAACATATGCATGTGGTATAGTAATGTCTGCATGTGGTATAGTAATGTCTGCATGTGGTGTAGTAATGTCTGCATGTGGTATAGTAACATGTGCATGTGGTATCATAATGTCTGCATGTGGTATAGTAATGTCTGCATGTAGTATAGTAACATGTGCATGTGGTATAGAAATGTCTGCATGTGGTATAGTAAAATGTGCATGTGGTATAGTAATGTCTGCATGAGGTATAGTAATGTCTGCATGTGGTATAGTAACATGTGCATGTGGTATCATAATGTCTGCATGTGGTATAGTAATGTCTGCATGTGGTATAGTAACATGTGCATGTGGTATAGAAATGTCTGCATGTGGTATAGTAATGTCTGCATGTGGTATAGTAATGTCTGCATGTGGTATAGTAATGTCTGCATGTGGTATAGTAATGTCTGCATGTGGTATAGTAACATGTGCATGTGGTATAGTAATGTCTGCATGTGGTATAGTAATGTCTGCATGTGGTATAGTAACATGTGCATGTGGTATAGTAATGTCTGCATGTGGTATAGTAATGTCTGCATGTGGTATAGTAACATGTGCATGTGGTATAGTAATGTCTGCATGTGGTATAGTAATGTCTGCATGTGGTATAGTAACATGTGCATGTGGTATAGTAATGTCTGCATGTGGTATAGTAATGTCTGCATGTGGTATAGTAACATGTGCATGTGGTATAGTAATGTCTGCATGTGGTATAGTAATGTCTGCATGTGGTATAGTAACATGTGCATGTGGTATAGTAATGTCTGCATGTGGTATAGTAATGTCTGCATGTGGTATAGTAACATGTGCATGTGGTATAGTAATGTCTGCATGTGGTATAGTAATGTCTGCATGTGGTATAGTAACATGTGCATGTGGTATAGTAATGTCTGCATGTGGTATAGTAATGTCTGCATGTGGTATAGTAACATGTGCATGTGGTATAGTAATGTCTGCATGTGGTATAGTAATGTCTGCATGTGGTATAGTAACATGTGCATGTGGTATAGTAATGTCTGCATGTGGTATAGTAATGTCTGCATGTGGTATAGTAACATGTGCATGTGGTATAGTAACATCTGCATGTGGTATAGTAATGTCTGCATGTGGTATAGTAATGTCTGCATGTGGTATAGTAACATGTGCATGTGGTATAGTAACATCTGCATGTGGTATAGTAATGTCTGCATGTGGTATAGTAATGTCTGCATGTGGTATAGTAACATGTGCATGTGGTATAGTAACATCTGCATGTGGTATAGTAATGTCTGCATGTGGTATAGTAATGTCTGCATGTGGTATAGTAACATGTGCATGTGGTATAGTAACATGTGCATGTGGTATAGTAATGTCTGCATGTGGTATAGTAATGTCTGCATGTGGTATAGTAACATGTGCATGTGGTATAGTAATGTCTGCATGTGGTATAGTAATGTCTGCATGTGGTATAGTAACATGTGCATGTGGTATAGTAATGTCTGCATGTGGTATAGTAATGTCTGCATGTGGTATAGTAACATGTGCATGTGGTATAGTAATGTCTGCATGTGGTATAGTAATGTCTGCATGTGGTATAGTAACATGTGCATGTGGTATAGTAATGTCTGCATGTGGTATAGTAATGTCTGCATGTGGTATAGTAACATGTGCATGTGGTATAGTAATGTCTGCATGTGGTATAGTAATGTCTGCATGTGGTATAGTAACATGTGCATGTGGTATAGTAACATGTGCATGTGGTATAGTAATGTCTGCATGTGGTATAGTAATGTCTGCATGTGGTATAGTAACATGTGCATGTGGTATAGTAATGTCTGCATGTGGTATAGTAATGTCTGCATGTGGTATAGTAACACGTGCATGTGGTATAGTAACATGTGCATGTGGTATAGTAATGTCTGCATGTGGTATAGTAACATGTGCATGTGGTATAGTAACATGTGCATGTGGTAAAGTTATAGTAATGTGTGCATGTGGTACAGTAATGTCTTCATGTAAGTAAGTTGATCATGTTTTATAGAAAAGTGTCATGTGTTACATTGAAGTGGGTAAAACATTAAAGTGTGCATGTGTTATAGTAATCTATTCATATTTACTTGTAGTATGTGCATGTGGTATCGTAGCCTGACCATGTTGTATAGTAGTCAAATATCAAATAAACCCAAAGAAATTACTTGTGGGTACAAGTATGGTACATATTTTTAACACAAACTCAAATCGTCGGTACACTTTCCAAACCTGATATGTGAAAAATGTAAACTTTTTCAGAAGGAAAAAACTCCATAAATTATAATTTTTTTTGCCATCACATACGCTAAAAAGAAATATACCAATTTTGGAAAGCACACCGACTTTATATCCTTTCTAAAATACAAGTCCTAGAAACAATATTTTATCCCATTCCCAAAAACGAAGACGTCCTCCATTCAGGTGTTGGTCTGCTGCTATTAACTTCTAGCAAAGAAAGATTTCTAGCAATTAACTATCCCCAAATGAGTTATTCCGTATAATTTGCTTAGTCAGCATAAAAAAATCTAATATCCAGTTTCTAAAACTTTGGTGCTGTCACAAAAAAAGTCTAAGTTCAACTTCCTTACTGCGGAAGTCACCGGGCTGTTTTAATTAATAACTTGTTGACTCTAAAAATTAAAGTTAACATTACAGACTGGGAACAGCACCAAAATGTTTAGACAAAGGACTATTGCGTTGAGGCACAAAGCAAAACCATCGCTGTTGAGAGACAAAAGTTGAAATTTAAGTTAGCCCGGGCAGCTCACATCGCCTTCGCACAGCCTGTTTGTTCTAGGTAGCCTAGGATCCTAGATGACTTGCGCGCAGCCTATCGATCGCCCACTCTCGCCGGCTGAAAATAAATAATTTCCTAAGTTCTAACACCCACCTTATGCCTACATGGTTGAAGACGTAAGTTAGAGTCTCCATCGCGCCATCCGGCCGTCGGTCGATCTTCTTCTCTTCAAAGGCGATGATACACAGAAGAACCTCCCATTGCTTTGCGGGGTCCTCTGGCAAACCATCGCGCTCCATTATAGATCACGTTTTCACAATATTCGCGACTCGGAAATAGTACAAGCCCGAAGACATGTTTGTTTAATGTTTTAGTCACTTAGCAAAACTGAGAGCTGGGAGCTCACGGGAGCTTCTAAGGGACACGACCAGCTAGCTGGAGAGTCGGTTGAAGACTGAAGCTCAAAGCCCGGGCCGCCGAACACTGCAACTCGGTATACAAAGTACATACAATTTATAGAATCGCAAAATATTGATTTTGACGGCTGCGCGTTTCATGACCGTTCCGTTCTACGCATAGGTTATTCGCTGTACGCATGCTCGGTAGCTCGGCTGGGCAGGGCCCGGGTCGCGGAAGGACACTAGCCTATAACTAGAACACTTTATGTAACAGCTATGGATATTCTATGATGACCGCACCCAACAGCCACACCCAATATTTCAATAAATAAATAAATTGTTAAATTATTCCATTGTTGTATTAGTACGGCGTTAGTTTAAAAGAAGAAATTATGTACTTGAGAAGCAATGGATAACGAACATGTGTCAGCCTAAACCATTGTGTAAAGGCCTAAAGCCAAGATGGTCATTGGAGAATTCTGACAGAAGAAATAGGCGGCAAAACTTAAAACATTGTCAAGATTTTTACATGATTCTCTGCATTAAATATTTCTCATATTTGTTAATAGTTTGAGAAGTAAAGCAGGAGAATAGCAATGTATCTATCTACTAGGAAGACGTTAAAAAACGTACAATACCTAAGTACAAAGCTTAAAAAACTAGTTGGCAATAAATTAATTCACCATATATACACGATTTGGAGCCATTTTGGAGCACTCATCAAAATAATGAATGATAAAGACCGCAAAGTGTAGTTCATGGGCCACTAATCAACATACAATAATTAATAAACAGCATAATAAACATGTTAATTAACTACATTTTGTGTAACTTTGTAGTTTTTACAAGACATTTAGCGCCTGTTTTAGAGATAGCAGCAATGATCTGCACAAATACATAGTTATTACATTTGTACTATATTTTTAAAGGAAAATTTTGATTACAATGAAGAAGTAAGAATAACTAAGGAATAACTATAATGCTTAAATGCTTGGTAATAAAACTTACTGACAGAACAGGACTGATAACGTTTTGCCGTCGGATGTTTGCCCCGCGACGGATTCGTCAAGTCGCGATTAAATACTTAGATTGATGTAAACTGTCGTTTAAATTATTCTGTCGTTAAGTAAGAATGTACGATTACTCAAATAATTCCTAGTTTGTATAAAAATACATCGCATAGGTACATTTTGAAACAAAACAACCGTGGAAAGTTTCAGTTTGCGTTTATAAATTGAAACAATAGATGGCGTTACCGTTATTACCGAAGTTTTATACTGTAAGAAATGAATCACTCGAGATTCCGTTCCCATAACATTAGATTTACAGAAATCAGACATCAGAAATCTAAAGACGATGTAAATATTATTATTTATCAAAGAGACTCATATTTCTTTTAAAATTAATATGTCTGGAAGAAAGAAAAAAATAGTTTATCTAATAATATTAAATAGTTCATCGTAGAAAAGTAGGAAAACCGATAATTTAAGCAGTGCTAAGGAGAAGATTTAAGAAGAAGATGGAACGGAACCCTTTGGACGTGAGTCCAACTCGCACTTGGCCGGTTTTTTGAAAAGAGTGTCAATTTCTTGCCAGTTCTTTTCCATGAGACCCCATATTTAAAATATAACGCATATTTGAAATTAAAAAAAAAATGTTTGAGTTCATTTGACAACTAACTGTAGTCATCATTCTCATATTTTGATTGATTTTTACGAACAACTAGCTTCTTGCCCGCGACTTCGTACGCGGATTCTGTTGCATAGGCAAGTGACAATAGTCAAAATCAAAGATCTGGAACTTTTCTCGGGGACGGGGAAACAACAGGATGCGCGAGACGATTCAGGACGTTCCAAACCTTTAATTTTTGTAACTTAGTAGGAAATGCCCATCAGACTGAACAACTTTTGCTAAGACGTCATTCCTATATGTGTTCGTACGAAGCATGGTGAGCAGTTGCATCGACATGTCCAATGTCTTTCTCCCAGTTCTTTGGCACCTCTCTACCAATTGACCCCACCACCATGTGTAATACATAGCAAAAAAAGAGACTAAATAGGATCCTTAAATAGAAAAAAATATTAGAAAGTTACAAGCCATATATTTTTATGGTGTTCGAACGGTATTTTCCACATATGGAGGCTTCAATCAAAACAGTCCCATAAACGATAAGGGAAAGGAAAGTGCTCCTTACATTCCAAAGCCTAATTCACGATAGGAAACTGTTAACCCATAACAAAACTCCATATAAAACACGCAATTATGAACTTTAGGTCCAAGCAATAAGTACCATTGCGACGGCAAATATGTTGTGTTTAAAAACTCCAGAAGAATTTTCAGTTACATAAAAATCGACTTTAAACCAATTGCAATAAAGATTGATTTTAATTGCAGTAGTAAATGTCTTTGACTACCCACAGTTCTGTATTAGAATCAAACGAAAATGAACCCTAACTAGTATCGGATAAGTCTTAAATTAAAGTGCATTGTGTCAAACCTGGATGGTTTATGGTCCCTAATGGTTTGATGGACTATTGTCAGCCTTTTAAGTTTTTAATTGTGGTTAAGTTTGTAGCCGGGGTTTGCTTGTTTTATTTTTCATTTACTTGTTATGCATCAAGTATATTTATACCTAAATTGTCAGCCCAATGTGGCCAGGAGTCTATTTACCAGACTACCAAGAAAGGTTTTTATCGATGGAAAATCATCACCCCTCCCGCCGTGACAGCATGAGCTAGAGTCAGACTTTTACTGACTAAAGCCCACCGTGTTCCTTCGGGAGCCCTTTGTGTGCCAGGGCAGGCAGGCTCTGGCCTGAGTGGGCCCCGCTGGGGACATAGTGATAGCCTTAAAGTGGTCTAGGTAGATTCCTAGTGGCTCTCACTAGGGATTCACGATGGAGTGACAAGAAAATGCCGTATGTCCATAGAACTTGCGACATGCAAAGCCACGGTCGTTCTATGTATAACTGATCTTATTCCAAATTGTAAAATTAAATATCTTCCAGCCAGTATTATCATACTCTACGGTCCGAGTGATCTCTCTCCGGTCGTGTCGTCTATCTGGCTATAAGAGTGAAGGAATAGAGAGTCCACCTGTGTCTGTGTCTGCGCAAATGTGCGTGAATCATAATATGTCCTGCACAGCTGGCTGATCTCCTTATATAAGGACAGCCTCCTAGCTGAAATCGGTATTACACACCATTCTACTACAAGCCTAGACAGTCAAACAAACAGACAACCAAACCTATTTACTATAACAATGGCCCACAAAACAATACTGAGTCAACGCACATTTCTAAATCCTTTTCGAGGTGGATATCAGTCACTTTTACTATCAACCGTTTCGGCGCAAAGTGCCAGATAGTGTCAAAGTGGACGTGTCGTAATTGGTACTCCGATCAGGTAGCATTTTGCCGTATCAGGGTGACTACGATCTTGAAGTGCTTTAGAGAGGTGATTAGCGATAATATTCGGGTACTGAAAGGAAGAAATATAATTCAAAGACTGCCATAGAAAAGTGGTCAGAATAAAAACTACGAGTTCTTCCGTGTTTCGGAAGGCACGATAAACTGGTGGGTCCCGGCTGTCATTTGAACATCTTTGAACAGTCGTTTCGGGTAGTCAGAGTCAGAAGTCGGCAGCCAGTCTTACCAAGGGGTGTCAGGTTGTCCAGGTAACTGGGTTGTGGAGGTCAAAAAGGGAGTCGCTTCATGTAAAACACTGGTTCTCAGCTGCATTAGGTTAGACTGGGCCCCAACGTAGTTGGGAAAAGGCTAGGCAGATGATGATATGGCTTTATCTGTCACATAGATATTTAGAACTTTAACCAGTACCTGTGAAACTGGTACTGAGTCTTGTGGTTTTACGTGCCTTCCCAGGCACGGGGGTGTAACACCGCCAACTTCAAAACTCCAGGCTGCTTTGTGAAAGTTTCTAAAACCCATAAAGCGATTTCAGCCTGATCCGGGATACAAACCCGAGACCCGAGCACGGCAGTCGCGCTATGCGACCACTAGACCAAAGAGGCAGTTCTATGATAGATAACTCTGTTATATTAAACAATCAAGTCGGTATGCGCGTGCGCCATCTTTTGTATCTTTGGAGCAGTTCCAAGTCATGTTCCCTTGCCTTTTATAGAAAGATATTTACTGCTGTTCTTAAACAGTGATGTGTAAATACATCTAAAGGGAATACCTTCTTTTAATGTTAAACTAGATATTTCCCGCGATTTCACCCGCATTCCTGTGGAACTTTTTTCCGTACCTGGACAAAATACAGCCTATGTTACTTGGGGATAGTTTAGCTTCCCAACAGTGAAAGAATTTTTCAAACCAGATCAATAATTTTGGTCAAAAATTAAGCATTGCTATCCATCGTGGCAATGCTGCCAGCCTCTTGGGTACACTTCTAGTGGGCGGCGATGAGGAAGATAATTTTTATTTTATACTAGCTGATCCGGTGAACTTCGTATCACTTATCTTTTAATTTTTTTTAATCGTTCTTCTCATCGTTTAAACCTTCCCTTAATCTCTACAAACATTTTAAAACCAAAATAAGTCCAATGGGTCCAGCAGTTCTCGAGTTTTAGCAGGACTAACGAACAGCAATTCATTTTTATATATAAGAAGAAGAAGAAGAAGAAGATGTATCAATATGTACGAGTATTAAATAGCAAATTAGTATTTGTTTACATGTACAGAAAAACGAATTTGAATTAATCTATACTTATAATAAACGATCAATAATTCTTGAGATTAGCACTTTCAAACAAACTCTTAGTATAGTTAAGTGTTTCTAGAATGTGGACTTTCCAGGTTCCAGTTAAAGTTAGAAAGACCCACATTATGAACGAGAAACATGATGTGGGATGTGTTTCGTGGTAGGAATATTCTATGAAAGCATTTATTTAAGTTCCTTATCAGATGTATGTACAGACAACAGCACATCAAGTTACCAAAATCTGTCAAATTTCTGCAATAGATTTTCAACTTTATCAGAATAGTGGAAGGTTAATGTTCGATTGGTAAAATTTGACAGATTCGGATACCGTGACCTGCTGTCGTCTGTACTTGCTAGTTATTGCTTAAATAAAACAAGGGAAATCCTAGATGATGACCAGTTGACAAACTGTCTGTTTCACGCAGTTTCACCTGTGTCCCAAAGATACTACTTCCAGCAAGAGGATAAAATATAGCCTATGACGGTAACAAATAATTATATTACTAATAACAAATACTGAAAAAAAAAACAGAATAAATATTTTAGGGGCCTCAAACGTAATTTTTTATCGTTTTATAAGTACTTAATGGTATGCAGATGCCGGATAATAGATAATAATAGAAGAGGTCGTGGCTAAGTCAAAGCCTCGCGGATCAAGCGATTATAAAGTTAAGCAGCGATTGGCGCGGTCGGTCCGTGGATGATTGACCATCTTGTCATAACGAATTCTTCCGTGTTCGGAAGGCACGNAAAAAATACTCTTCTCGTCATCAGTCCATGGATGGGTGGTCAAATATTTATTGCGTTTTTGTGTTAATATCAAAATACTCTCTTCTATATTGTATCAAAATCCAATTAAATGCTATTTTCATCTAGTTTTCTTCATTGATATAGCTGAATAAATCTCGAAGGATACTGGGTACAAATCACAGGTACTGTACCTACTTGAGATATAGTAATGTCGACCCCTTGTCTGGACCCGTAAGAGATTACTGTTGATACAAATTTAAGTACCGGTCTTACCAATGGGTATCGGGTTGCCCGGGTAACTGGGTTGTGGAGGTCAGACAGGCAGTCATTCCATGTAAAGCACTAGTTCTCAGCTGCATCTAGTTTGACTGGAAGCCGTCCCCACCTTAGTTGGGAAAGGCTAGGCAGATGATGACGCACTTGGCTGGATTTTTTTATTTAGAGAGGCTAAATAAATGTAGGTATACTATGTGAATACCGGGAGGCAATATCTAATACTTATGTACATGAGGTCTATGGTTCGATTCCTGGGACGGGCCGAAATCGCTTTGTGGGTTTTAGAAACTTTCACAAAGCAGCCCGGAGTTGGAAGTCGGTGATTGATACACCCGTGCATTGGAGAGCACGTTAATGTTGGTCCTGCGCCTGATCTCTCACCGGTCGAGTCGGATTGCCGTCCCATCGGGTTATGAGAGTGAGGGAAGAGGGGTTGCACCTGTGTCTGCGCTAATGCTCGTGCACTATAATATGTCCTGCTCAGCTGGCTGATCTCCTTATGTGAGAACAGCCGCCGTGGCCGGCAATCGGCTAGGACGGCATCATCGTATTTCTCAAACCAGAGTAGTTTTTCCATTTTCTGAAATAATGTTAGCTTCAAACCATCATCGATCTCTAGTTATGCAAGTTTATCGAATTGATTCAATCGAGAAAGTGAATTAATATCGATTCTCGGTTTCAATTTGGTTTCTATTTTAAATGAAATTTCTTGGCTTCAGTTTTTGGGTTAATGAGGTAACTGGTTCGTGAAGTGTAATGATTTTAAGTTATTTGTTTGAGTTTAGATGATTTTAACCGATTGCTAAGAGAGGTATGGTTTTTTTGCTGATTATTTTGTAGTAAAATTATCTATTTGCCTTTTTCTCAAGTATATTGGGGTCGTCTGTCAGACTAAGTGGATGCTGCTGAGTACCATTGTTTTACATGGAGCGACTGCCTGTCTGACCTCCTCAACCCAGTCATCCGGGCAACCCAATACCCATAAGACTGGTTGTCAGACTTTCTCGATTCTACTGTAATGACTGCCATAGATGTTCAAATGACAGGCTGGTATTTCAAACTCGCTTGGTTAGTAATTTCAACAGCTATTAAAAACTTGGAGTTTCAGCCTTCATTGTTTTGAATAACGTAAGGAATTAGAAACTAGAACAGTAAAAAGTTTATTTTCAATATCTTCAATATCTGTATATGGTATCTTTTTATTAAAAAATCTAAATAAAAATATGTCTGAATTTGAAGTCAATAAAACTACGAAATACGCTTAGAATCTAAGACGCTTAGGTAATTAATTCAAAATGGAATAAATTAAAAATCGGAAATTGCCTAAAACGAATGTAAATATATGCTAAACTTATACCGTTGCTTCTATAAATACAGCTAACATTATCCTCATACAAAAGACATCAACGCTTAATTTTGTGTCAAGACCATCTCTTAAGGATGTTTCTCCATATATATGTTAAACTTTTATAATAAACCGTTATAGTATTATTAAAAAACACCTAAATCGTATTGTGAGATCACAAAAACCAAATTTGAATGACCGAAACCTGCTTTTACACGATTCAAAATAGCATCTCATATCATTATATTGAAGTCCATTGAATACATTATGATAAATCATTTGTCCCAAAAAAATGTGCTATCGTCATCAACAGCCTACATAAGGAATAATAATAGTCACCGATACGGCTACACAAATCAATAGAACCAGCCGATGAACGCCATATAATCTAACTTAGTCCATTATAATTAGAATACCAAGTTACACCTCCTAACCCAATTATTTTGTCTTTCAAAACACGTACGGAATACCCTGGAGCGCCAGAAATTGGTTATTCAGCGCGCGAAAGCTCTGCGGGGGGAGGGGGAAGAAAGTACCTGCATGCGTGCGCGCACCTGTTGTCGCGGCGCTCGCTCAGTCGCCTCCCGACAGCCCGCCACGCTGCACGCGCCATGACCGCGCGCCCCACGAAACCGCCGCGCGTGTTTAATATCATTACAGTGTGAATTATCAAAATGGATGTTCTGTATATTTGTGTTATCTTCGCCCTCATTCAAGGTTGGTTTTATTATTTATTTTTTTACCCCTCATTTCACTCATTCACTGTTCTACTTTCTGTGATGAAATTTCTCCACTTTTTTGTGTATTCTTCTCCATGATTGTTTGTATTTGGTTATTTGCGATGGTTTTACGCTCGGTTGATGGTGAATGTGGGGTAATTTCCTATGGGTATTGAGGTCGCAATGATGCCTGTCACAAGTGACTGTCTGCGGTTTGTGTCTCAAACTTCATGGGACGTGGGTTCGATGATTGCGCGAGGCTCAGTTTCCATCTCGGGTTTTCTTACTGTTAGTCCAATCAGTGATAGAATATTGCATGCTTGGATGGATAAGATTGAAGGTTTTATGAATCACTAGAAGGTTCCTCTCACTTATGTGAACAATTAAGAGAAAACTAAAATATTTTCTCTGAATTTTAATATTACCAATTTGTCCAGCTTCTCCATTCATAGAAATACTAACTTACAAATTGTTCTTTATGATCAACGCTTACGTTATTTTATCAATGATCCATTTTTCCGTTCAATTCTGATTGATTTTTCGAACATTCTTCTCTCAGGACCGATAGTCTTCCAAAGGTCCAAAAGACCAGAATATTGGGCAAAACAATTAGGTAATATTTATTTCTACATTGGCGTAAAGACTGCTTTCTTTCCGTCTTTCGTTTCTCAGTAAATGTAGGTCAAATATTGTTTCGCATCTCTCTTTTTAAATTGCTCAGTTAGTGTCTGAGAGAAATGAGAATATCGCGTTTGTTTCAATAACGCATTTAATTTTAAGAATTAAACATTAATTTTCACGTCTTTAATTAAGTTTGTGACATGTTCGTAGTTTTAAATCTATTTTAATCTATCAGGTTTATGTGTTTTTGATAAGTAAGAGTTAAAAAATACTTTAAAATAGTTGTTGCGGGGTAATGTTAATTTTTAATGACTTTACAATAGTAACTGTATTCTATCAGTCCCTGGCAAAAAAACAAACGACCAAAAACTGTTTCTTAGGAGCACACCAGACAACCAACAAATCCCAACTTCCCTGTACCGTATACACAAGCTAAATGCTGTGTAACCACATTACAGCGCAGCATCATGCAAGATCACAACACTAACCCAGTTTCCCGTACCCATATTGGTTGTTTTGCTCCATTATATGGAAGCGACGCAAGAAATCTCCCGCTAGGCGACGTCACTATTGAACTTGGTGTTTAAATAGCTGGAAACTCCATTGCCTTCGTCTATACAGGTGCGAAAGCGCAGCTATCACTCGTACATGTGTGCGTAAAGCTTATGCTTGTGTGCGTCAATTTTGACACTTGTATGCGTAACGATGTGATCGAAAATGCTTGAGTGAGCTATCATTTTTTTTTAATAATACTGACTTTATCGCATAGAGGTTTATTTCGGAAGACACGATGAATTGGTGGCTCCCGGTTGTAATTTTAACATCATTGGCAGTTAGTACAGGTAGGCTGCGACGTTACGACGACGCTTGGCAACCAGTCGTACCAAGGGCTATCGTATTGCCCGGGTAACTGGATTGTGGAGTTCAGATAGGCAGTCACTCCATGTAAAACACTGGTTCTCAGCTGCAGCTGGCATGGCAGGAAAATGCCATGCAGATGAAGATCGCTCATGGCAAATCCAGTCAGTTCCATGCTCTAAGCTCTTGAACGATATTCACAAGACGCGAAAGATAACCGTGTATTAGGAAGCGGTGAGCTGTAACTAAACGCGTGTTTGTACGACATGCGCAAGAGTTTAGGCTAATTTGTCGATGAAGCTGTCAATTTGCTTGTAATTGTTCGCTGTTGATGATGAAAAACTTGCAAAATCGATTGTTTAGGAAATGTTTGATGGAGTAGTCGTATCAGTACGGATTGTAGGTCAGAATGTGTATTCCTTATATTACTATAATTTATACTATGCTATTCGTAAGTTAACAATTTTGGGCCTTGAAAGGTCTGGCACGGGGCAAATATATGCCGGCAATTTTGGAAACTTGTTGTAATAATGTCCAAAGCCGATTTTCGGCTACGGTGGCTGTTCTCATATAAAGAGAACAGCCAGTTGCCAGTGCACAAGCATTTGCGCAGACTCAGGTGCACTCCCTATTCCGTCACTCTCATAACCCGAGAGAATAGCCGCAGTGACCGATTTATCGTTCTGGACGCCATTATTGTTGTGTAGTGTACATTGTATATTATTAAAATATTCTCTATGTCCAGAATATGAAAGTGGATCAATAGAGTAGGTTTTGCTAATTATATCTCTTTGATAAATTACAACCTTTAGAAATGCGAAGGGACAGCAATATAATAACTGCAATCTTTGTTTTAACCTTCCTTGTGCAGTAAGTAGACCATGAAGTCTGTCTCACGTGTGTGTGTGTACGTATGTGCGTGTGTTGTGTGTGTGTGTGTGTGTGAGGACATGTTTAACTGTCATCGTTTAACACTACGCTAACTTATACTTTCCGGTTGACAGTCGAATTTTTACGTTCGGTTTTTTACTTCAGAAATGTGGTAGTTTATGTATACAGCTCTTAATTTGTTAGAATTGTGCGTTATAAGATATTTTAAAACCGTTAAATTCAAACCCACAGAAAAGTTTAAAAGCTTTTAAACAAATGGATTTTTTACATCTACGTCAATTTTGGTTTGTTATTGTATTTTTTCAGAAATATGCAACTCTGTTAGTTTGTTAGAATTATGCGTTATCAGATGTTTAAAACCCGTTAAATTCAAACTTACAGAAAAGTTTAAAAGCTACTCTTTTAAACAAATGGATTTTAACATTTACGTCAATTTTGGTTTGTTATTGTATTTTTTCAGAAATATGGACTTCGCTGTAATTTTTTTTGAATTATCCGTTGTAACATGTTTAAAAACCGTTAAATACAAACTTACAGAAAATTTAAAAATACTCTTTAGAACAAATTGGTTCTAATTTGACTTATCTTTCGTTAAAACTCATAGTTTTCTTAAAAACAGTGTCTGCGGAATTTTTGCTCTTTCCAATATTCTCTATAATATGAGTAAGATCTCTCAAATTCTTCATGAGACAAGCTTTTTGGAAACCTGCAACTAGTGTGATGTTTCCTACGAGCCTGCTAATGCATTTGATATAAGAACATTTGGCTTTGTTTGTCATTGCGCAATTTCATTAGAAACTAGCTTCTGCCAGCGGTTTCACCCGCGTCCCGTGGGAACTACTCAGCGCAACCGGATCAAAAGTAGCCTATAGCCTTCCTCGATAAATGGGCTTTCTAACACTGAAATAATTCTAAAATTCCCCTCCCATTCCACCGACTTCTATTCCTATTCCTTTACCGTTCATGCTGTTCGGTTGTGGAATTCCCTTCCCCATGAGATAAGAGATTGCCAAACTGTCGGACTTTTTAAGAAAAGACTTAAAGATCACTATCTGTCCATTGCTTCATAGTTGCTTGTATTTATTTTATATATTTATGTAGGTATATGTTGTACATAGTTATGTATGTATTGTTTATGTAGGTATATTATACAGTTATTTTTTCTTTCCATTTAATTTCTTTTTCCTTTTCTCTATTTACACACTGTCTACATCTCTTTCATTCCTATTTTCCTTTCGCAGGTATGCTGGAAGAGATTTCTTTAGAAATAAGCACTACCTTTGTAATTTCTTTCTTTCCTGTTCTGTTTTCCTATTTTGTGTGTACAAAAATTCATAAATAAAAAATAAATAATTTTTCAAATCGAACCAGTAGTTCCTGAGATTAGCGCGTACAAACAAACAATCTTTTCAGCTTTATAATATTAGTATAGATAAATACAACAGCAACAGAATTATTTCACATATCCTAATCTATACTAATATTATAAAGCTGAAGAGTTTGTTTGTTTGTTTGTTTGTTTGTTTGTTTGAACGCGCTAATCTCAGGAACTAC
>NWSH02000323.1:1873128-1953222 GCA_002382865.2 Heliothis virescens
TTCCGGTCGATTTGAAAAATTCTTTTCAGTGTTAGATAGCCCATTTATCGAGGAAGGCTTTAGGCTATTAACATCACGCTGCAACTATTAGGAGCGAAGAAATAATGGAAAATGTGGAAAAAACGGGAAAAATTATTCATCCTTGAGGGTTTGGTCGTTAAGATCTAGAACACCTTATGTGGAACTTCAAGAGCCCAGCTATACTATAACACGTGTAGGAATGATGTCTTAGCAAAAGTTGTTTAAACTGGTGGGTTGACTTACAAAAATGAAAGTTCTGAATCGCCTCGCATATTCAGTCGCTACCGGGCTCTTAGAATACGACATCAGATGCTTCAGATCTTTGATTTTGACGACCCCGTTGTCGCTGGCATAAGCGACATGATCCGCGTACGAAGTCGCGGGCAGAAGCTAGTATCCTATACAAATGGACATCACCATCCAACAAAACTAACGGCAGGTTGTTTGCCCCTAAAATACGGTGCATGCCGTGTGCCTTCACCGGAACACCTTCAAACCCTCGCTTCCTGTGTCAACTGACCCTTCGAAAATACAATAATAATAACAGGCTTTCGGTTTAAAAGTCCCCAAAGTTTTTTGGGGTAAGCTGGCCGAATGGTTATAATATAATGCTTTTTAGTGGCTGATGTTTCATTTGTAGCTTAAGTTTCTTGTTTGCTTGTTTTATTAAGATTATTGAACTATTAACTACCAATTGAATTCAGGTTTCATTGTGCACATGAATGCAGCCTTTAATTGAATTGAAAAGTTTAAAAAAGGTTAAGGTCCGGAAGGACCTTCTCGCAACCGATACATGAGCTGTTTAAAATTGAAATAATCTATACTAATATTATAAAGAGGAAAACTTTGTTTGTTTGGTTGTAATGAATAGGCTCAAAAACTGCTGGACCGATTTTAAAAATTCTTTCACCATTCGAAAGCTACATTATCCACGAGTGACATAGGCTATATTTTATCCCGGTACGGGCAGTAATTCCCACGAGATGCGAGTGAAACCGCGGGAAAATGGCTATTTTTAATATATTCGGCCTGGTGGTTTCTGAGATAAGCGGGTTTATTAGTATGTAGAAGTATAGAAAACAAACAAACAGCAGCTTACTAATATTATTAGTACTTAGAAGTATAGATTTCAACACAAACAGTAAAATAAATATTTCGAACATTCAATACAAACTATTAGATATATTTGTACAAATTCTTAAAATTCTTCACAAAATTTCTTTCAAATGTGTAGAAAAAGTGACGGCACCATAATAAAGGTGCGATTATCTAAACCCGGTGTGTCAGGTGAGGAATGTGCCTTTTTAGGGTTCCGTACCCAAAGGGTAAAACGGGACCCTATTGCTAAGACTTCGTTGTCTGTCTGTCTGTCTCCACGCTGTATCTCACTAACCGTGATAGCTAGAAAGCTGAAATTTTCACAAATGATGTATTTCCGTTGCCGCTATAACAACAAACACTAAAACTTGTGAAATCGCAAAAATAACTTTGTCATTCATACATTTGTATGAAAAACAAAGTTATGTTTTGCTGCCCGGAAAATGTTTGTATTTTGGCTAGTTGTGGGTAATAGATACGTTCACTTTTCATAGATAACGGTACGGAACCCTTTATGCGCGAGTCCAACTCGCACTTGGCCGGTTTTTTGTCCCGATGTGTCCCGGATACCACTGCAGTTGATGGATACAAAAAACTTTGATGTCTAGCGTTACGTTTCTTATCGTGGCGTAATATTTGTAGGGATTAGAAAATTCCTTTGTATGTGTTTTTGTGTTGTACGTGTGATTGTGTATCGAAGAAAGTAAAGAGTCGAATATGACTATATGGATTGGTTTTTAGTTAGTCAGACATGAGTTGGGATATTGCTGCGTCATTAAAAAAATGTATAGGAAATGATGAAGAGGATACATTTTTGGGACTATTTTATGTATTTTTGACGTTCTTTGCATAAATGCTTTTTGATTGTGATTCAACCCCTGCCTGTTACTGAGCTCTTTACGAGTATATTGTGCAGTATCTACATAATTTGAAGTACACTTTTGTTTTAGGAGTTTGAAGTATTTTTTCGAAATAAGACATCGCACGTCTTTTGTTTTATTTTTTCCCAGTAATTTTGAAGTGTAACAATCCATATGTAGTTAGCTAGAGACTTTCACTAGAGAAACAATCTAGCAGTGACTTCTGATACACTTTGGTGGCACGTAGGCCAAGATCGGGAGGTTATTGTGCCAACGACTGCCGGTTTTGGGCAGCGATAAAATTTTATTATAATATTCGAAACTTTTTATGTGTAGTGCACGTTTTGTTTTTATTACCAGGTACAGTATGTAGACTCGTGGTTCTGTGCAAGTTATGAGAGAACTATTTTAGTACGGACTAGCTTCGGCAAGCGGTTTCACCCGCGTCCCGTGGGAACTACTCGGCACACCTTGATAAAAAGTAGCTTGTTGCCTTCCTCGTTAAATGGGCTATCTAAAACTGAAATAATTCTTCAAATCAGACCGGTATTTTTCTGAGATACAGCGCGTTCAACCAAACAAACAAACTCTTCAGCTTTATAATATTAGTATCAATTCAAATATGATACTTTACTTATATACGATATTTCAAACACGACACGAGTTAAAAAAAGATAAAGGTTTTGTAAATACTTATTAATTTTGCTTCAACTAAGCTTGACATGCTATTTTTATAAGTAATTATTAATTGCTTTATTTATTTTTTGTTTTAATTTGTTTCCGATTATTTTAGTGGGAATCAATTTATAATTACAGTATTTGGTACATATGTGTTTTAAAAGAATTTATTCCTAAAAATTATGATCCTAACGCGTCAAAAATATCAGGACGCGGGTAAACCCGTGGTAAACATTTACCACGTATTTACCAGGTAAGTTAGTATTAAACTTTTCTATTATATCATAAACGTGGGGCTTTCTTCAATATGATGGTTTTTACACATAGCTAGTAATAATATTGCACTTTACTAAAGGAAGTGGTCGCGCTCTGATTGGCTCACAATCTGTTACGATTAGAAGTGAACACTGTGTTATGTGCTAGCTAGATATAGCACTTCCCCTCTCGTTTTGGGTGGAAGATAATGAGATTAATTCTATCAGAATCTACAAAACATTTGGACGTTAATTTTGGAGAAATAGCAAAAATTTCGCGATTTTTTTTAATAGCAACTTAACTTATTTAAGTTCGGAAACCATTGTTGAGTCTCGTCATGGGTATTGCAAGGGAAAAATATATATTTTTATATTTTTTTTTTCATAAAATTTCTCACTCACCAAAAATCCTCAATTCAAATAAGTACCACAATAAGTGTCCAATCTACACGTCTGCACAATGTTTACCAAGTCACCCTACCCACAACTTGCGCCCACATCAAAGATAATAGGAGCGGAACCACAATCAAGCGATCGAGTGTCAGCGATCGATGCGTTTGGGCAACTTCCCTTAGAAAACGCTAACTGACGAAACTTAGTAACGAGTAATTAACCGGTGCCAAGGTATTGTTGCACACACTCGCGAAGGTCCTAGGAGTTGGTAGCGTAACCAGTGCGAATTTTTAAATAGATATTTAGATTTTTTTTTCGTTTGTATTGTTTTAATGAAAAAAGGTTTTTTTTTGACAAAAAAATAATTTTTGACAAAAATATTGGATTATTATAGTCGATAAACATTTAAATTGGAAGAACTTTTTTTTTTCTGCAGATGTTAGCGCGTAGGAATTAATTTGGATAAATAATTAAAAAAAAAACTTTTTTTAATGACGCGCTCCAGTTGGAGCTGATGATTTGTACAGTGATAAACCATGTCGATAAAAAATGAATAAAACATCATAATTACTATTACAACACGGCACGGTAATTCCCAAGACATGATAGAACGAGACTTAGAGTTAGAGCTCTTAATAAATTGGAACCGTTCCGCAAAGAATCTTGCGCATGCAATAAAGGCCCAACTAACATCCTAAGAAACTAATCTCTGAACAATCTCCATACATACAAATCACCTTTCAAAAACAACAGAAATTTCTAGAATAATTACGTAATTCCACCCACCTGAGCCAAGGATGCACTCAGGGTTCCAGCCACTCCGCGAGGATCGATTGAGCCCCCAGTGCGCATGACAGGCACTGGCTTCGTCTAGGACAAAGCGTTGCACCCTGCACTCACTGCGCAGATGCAGTTCTATCGATTAGTCTATTTAAGGACCTCGAGCTAGCCTGGGAATATTGCCAGATTTTCTTTGTCTACAAAACTGATACTTTTAGGCTTTTTTGAAGGCTAATTTAGGTGGTAAAACCTTACTTAAGGTTATGTAGACTAATGTAATTAGTCTAAAAGCTGAAATTTTCAATTTGAACCTTGTTTTCTTAGAGTTTAGGCTGGTTCTTTGTTCTCGAAAGTCTGAAAATAAGGTGATTAGCAATGTAACTTTTGCTTAAAGCCTTTTGTGTCTGCGATCCCTATTACTCCACGAAAGATCGAGGAGAAAATATGAAAAAAAAAGGCTGGCTAAACTGTACTTGTTGTATGTCGTGATTCCTTTGTTCATAAATGTGCAAGTTTTAGGCAATTTTTGTAAAAAAAAATAGGTAAAGCTCAATGACTTGTATTGTTAAAACTTAGTTTGGACTAGAATTGTCATTCTGAAAACCGTTTTCATGAATTGAAACACTTGCGATACCAAGTTAGGGCAGTTCCTTTGTTCTCAAAACTTCAAAATTAAGACGTTTTTTAATCTAATTTTATATCAGTTTAGTTCTGTCTGCAGTCCTAAGAGGAACACGAGATATTTAGAATTTTAGATTCCTCTAAAAATTAAGTAACCTGTTGATAGTCGGTTTTCCTTTGTTCACAAAAGTGCAAGGTTTCGTATGTATTATGTTGAAATTTGAGTGTAGACCTCTGGGTTCAATAGTATATATCGATTTATATTGGTCTTACATTGAAAAAAATAAAGCAAAAAGTGCTACCTACAATAAATATGATAAAGAAATGGTTATTCATTTGTCATATTTATATTAGGTATGATGAGCTTTACTCACTGCTCTCATACCTCCACACAACCTTAAGTTGTAGAAAGGTCGAATAACAGAATATTTACAAGAAAATTTGATGTTTTCAATAACGTCTGGCAATCGGATCAGACAGCTATTTACAGTTGTTTACGCCGATATTCACAAACAACATAATTGCCAATTAAGGAGCTTAGAGAGGGAATTTTTTGATATCGATATAAAAATAAGGAGCTTAAGTTTCTAAGAACTGTTTACTTTGAGATTCTATTGCAGTAGGCACTAATTAATTGATAACGTGGAAACGAAACCAAGGAAGGTTTACATCTATCAATTTTGTACCTAAATATTATTTTCTCGGAAGCTATCTTAGGGTCGGTACCTACATATCTGACGGAAAATACGTCGCATATTATCGGTCGCGTAACGCAATAACAGACAAATGCACAATAAAACATTCAACCGTTCACACCTAACCGATGAAGCGTTAATGCGTCGATCATACTTAGACGATACGCTCAACGCATTTTCCGTCAGATATGAACCGACCCCTAATTAAAATACTTTTGGATCATATTTTTATATTAATAAAAAAATTGCTTGACCCCTTTAAACAGTCAAGTTAGTTACTTAAACATAGGTTTTAGTACAATTTTATTTCACCTAAGTATCTTTAAATATAAATTATTTTCTTCCGCCAATTAATTTGATCTTTCCACTAACAAACTGTTAACTGCGACACAAGTATTGAGGCGTAAATTCCTGTCAAAGAGCTTGTTATCGCTACGCGGCTAACTTTACGCCTAGCTAAACAATTGTGCAGTCAGCAAACATTACGCTTCGCTGATTTCTGCCAACTGTTTAATTTATGCGCTAATTAGTGTTGTTATCTTTTTGATATTACTGTGATTTAAATAAAAAAGTTTTTTGTTTGAAATTATTTTTCGTGTAGGTTAGTGTTTAGGGTTCCGTACCCAAAGGGTAAAACGGGACCCTATTACTAAACCTCCGCTTTTTGTCTGTATGTCTCTAGGCTGTATCTCTTAAACCGTGATAGCTAGAAAGCTGAAATCTTCACAAACTATATATTTCCATTGCCGCTGTAACAACAAATACAAAAAATTTAAAAATATATATTAAGGGGGGTACATACAATACCCCACACATAGACGTGTTTTTTTCGTATTTTTATAGTTACTAGTCTCTCGTGCGCGAGCCCAACTCGCACTTGGCCGGTTATTTTAGTAAAAGACAATCTTTGTCATATATTGCTGGAATTTATTTTCATAGACTTCGAATTACTAAAGCCATTAGTGTTTTCTTAAACGGTGTTTAGAAAAGCTAACTATAAAGGCAAGTTTTTTTGTCAAAGAAAGTTTAGTCACTTTGAAAATTATAAGAAAATATAAGAAATACACTAAGCTCGATACAGTGAGCTTGGTACAGTCGACAGCAAGTCAGTGTACCCAAAATCTGTCGAATCTGTCAAATTTTACCAATCGAACATTAACCTTCCACTATTGTGATAAGGTTGAAAATCGATCGCAGAAATTTGATAGACTTGTGTACAACTGTACACTGACTGCTGTTGACTGTATTAAGTTCCATGCGTAGATTCGAGCTCAGTGTATTTAAAGTTTCTTATAATTTTCAAAGTCGTTTTCTGTCGACTGTACAGATGACAGCACATCAAGTTACCACAATCTGTAAAATTTCTGCACTCGATTTTTATATTTATAGATTAGGTAGTTTAACATTTGATTGGTAAAATTTGACAGATTCGTATACGTTGACCTGCTGTTGTCTGTACAAAGCTAAGCGGGCGCTTACGCCGTTTGGTAACTATAACGGCGCAGTATGCGAGTAAAAGTAGTTTTTGTACAGCCAAGTGAAAGTATTATAATTAACTTTAGTTATCTGTTATTTTGTAACTGCTGACGACGCTTAGTCCGCCGTGAGAAACTCTTTGTATGAAAATAATATGTTTTTCTTTTAAATAAGTTGCGACACTTATGTCGAACATTTTTAACCGACTTCCCAAAAAGGAGGAGGTGCTCAATTCGACCGTATCTTTTATTTTTTTTTAATATAGGATCAACATTGAGTTTGAACTTCTCTTAAAAAAATCATAAAAATTTAAAAGAATCATAATATGAAAATACATTAACATTAATAAAAACAAGCAAAAACTAATTTATTTAATAACTAGCTTCTGCCAGCGGTTTCACCCGCGTCCCGTGGGAACTACTCGGCACACCCAAATAGAAAGTAGCCCATAGCCTTCCTCGATAAATGGGCTATATAACTCTGAAAGAATTTTTCAAATCGGACCAGTAGTTCCTGAGATTAGCGCGTTCAAACAAACAAAAAACTATTCAGCTTTATAATATTAGTAAAGATTCACTACTGATTAGCGCAACTACCGAATGAAATCAAAAATCTTTCAAGTTAACGCTACCATTGAAATTTAGAATTTGAATTATTCTTTGCGTATTACACTTAGGGTCAGAATCAAAGGTTCAAGATAAGATTCTAGATAACTACTTATCTGACAGAAAATGCCGTAGAAACATTTTTAATTTTCACTACTTTTCTATGGCATTATCTGTCAGATAGATATCTAGGAGTTTATTTGTAACCTGTAAAACTGATACATACTCTAAGTTCTGTCTACTTACAGCAAAGCCAAAACACATACAAACAAAAACAAATTAATAAATAAGAAAAACAGATGTAAACAGTATTAAGTTCAGTCAGCACATAAACTTACCACAATCTTCTGCAATAGATTTTCAACCTTATCCCAATAGTGGAAGGTTAATGTTCGATTGGTAAAATTTGACAGATTCGTACATACATCAATAACTACCCTGGCTTCCGAAGCAAATTGTTATTATTACATACAGTTCCGCGTTGTAAAAGGTTGAGGAAATTGCCAATCAGACGCTGGAAACTTAATCAGACGGACGGTTTAGTAATATCCTTCTAGAATAACAATATATTTCATATCCGACAGCGTAAGATATTAAACATTTAATTGTAAGTCAATGGTTAAAGCATGCATTTCCTGACTAAAACCCACCGTGTTCCTTCGGGAGCCCTCCGTGTGCCAGGGACAAGGTAACTCGCGCGAACAACCCGCAGCACCGGAGCGTGGGGGTTCGGTAACGTTTTTTAGTTACAGATTTTACCGAGATTACCGCCTACAAACAAACTTACTTTACAATCAATTTTACCTCTATAGATTAGCCTATTTATGATTCTAAGCTAATCCAAAACAGAAAACAACGCATCACCTAACTCTAAAGTACCGGAATCGATACCAACCTGTCCATCGAGTGCGTAATACGAGTCAATCGCATGCCTCGGCTTCCACCGCCTATCATGTTCACTACCGACCTGATTACAGCCGAACTAACTGCGCATCGGACTCCTAACGGTGCAAGAATGCGGCCCCCTGCTAGCCAACACCTCGAGCATCATCCATTTTGGAATTCATTTAAATGGGACTATTTAAATTAGAAGTTACAACTGTTTTTAGATTTTACGGGTATTTTGCTATAGCAAGGTGTAACTTTTAGTTGGTCGATAGTTTGAGCTCATAAATCAGTGTAGAAATAATGGTCCGCAATCATGTTCAGTTTTTGGTAAATTATTTCTTTATAGTAGCCTGAAATTTGGACGTCCTAGATTTCTACGTTTATATTTATACATATAACACAAAAGGCCAAATGTGTGACCGAATATAAATCTCACCCATGACCAAAAGTGATAGCAAAAATAGCTGCCCAATTTCAACAAGATCCCCTATACTGCCACCTAAGTATGTGGATCCTTTACTTAAAAGCTCCCCTTACCTAGCCCCTAAATAGAATGTAGTTTCACCGACATTCTGACTTTGGTGAAAACGAAATCGTCTTCTAACGGTCCCCCAAGTCCCGTAACTTTAGGGGCTGTTGGTGAAATTGGGCAGTGTCTTTATATGTCCTGAAACACCCACATCTCCACTACATCTACTTACGGAACTGGCGAGAGCTCGTCAACTTTCGCCGAATGAATCACTACGTCATACTTATACTTAGAAGATAAAATAAAACAACCAATGAATCACCTGTTTCCTGTTACACTTTATTGCTCATGTAATCGAAATTGCATGAGGATGTACAAACGACAGCAGGTCTACCTATCCGAATCTGTCAAATTTTACCATTCAAACCTTCCACTATTGTGATAAGGTTGAAATTCTATTGCAGAAATTTCACAGATTGTGGTAAGGTCGTCTGTACAAAATAATAACGATAGAACAATTTAGCAAGACGTTCTTTTGTTTTTGTTTACATACCATCCATCGTTGTAGAAAAGTCTGACTAGTTTTGAAAATTAAAAAATTTTTATGCCGTTTTTATGTCTAATTTATTTATCAAGCACTTTCCATTAATATAAGCATTAATGCTCCTCCATCCATCTCCATCCTTCTCTGCAAGAGAGGAGGCCTGTAGGTACCCAGCAGTGGAACGATAAATAGGCTAATTATTGAAGATTTTCCGTACTCGAATTTTATTATTAAAGCCACTTTGATGAAAGAAAAATAATTCTAAACTAGTTCACTAGATCCAGAGATTCATCACTTTTGTAACATAACATTTACACAGTCTTAAGCGTTTTTCGTAACTTCTGTAAATTATTACTATTTTATTCTGATTCGTGTAACAAGTAATGATGAGACAGTACCATGTTATACGATATGTTGTCTCCGTATCAGATGCGTTGCGAACCAGAACATTGTACTGGAATGTCCTACATCGTGCAATGCGCTCATTTTGACACTAAGTATAGTTTCCATAATAAGACTTCATTTAGCTCTTCAAGTAGGACATAGGTTATGTCTTTGGGAAGTCTAGAAATAGGCTATATTAATCTTCGTTTTAATATTATAAATGCTAAAATAATCCCGTTTGTCTGTTTGTCGTGCTTTCGTGCTAAAAAAATTGAGATATCACATATGATGATTTTTACCCGATAACTTTAATTGGTTTTCCCAAGAGGTAGGTGAAGCCGCAGGGAACGCCTAGTGTCAGACAAATGTCCAGGTATACCTTAAATATTATCTTCTTAGGATTCTTTACCACAAAATCATCAAGTCACAAGAATCTTTATGACAATGGGCGCTTTATTTTCATCATACAAACTATAATATGTATAGAAAACAGCAGGTCACGGTATCCGAAACTGTCAAATTTTACCAATCAAACATCAACCTACCACTATTGTGATAAGGTTGAAAATTTATTGCAGGAAGACAGATTGTGGTAACTTCATGTTCTGTTATCGGTGCCTGTGATATAGGTATACACACATAAAAGTGATATACTTTACAATAAAAATGCCTAAATAAGATGCTACAAAGCTGTTTATTGCCCAATCCACGAGAACGAGTAAAAGGCAACAATATAATGCGTGCTTACTTCACGATAACAATCAACCCTATCACCACAGAATCGTCTAAACCCGGCCGATTCGACCCGAATGACTTCATTGGGAAAATCTAAAGTTTCTCATAATACCGCATAACATTGCCACTTAGCGAATATCAACTTTAAGTGTTCACACACACGGTTGCTAATCAGTTGAAGCGCTCCAAGCTTTCACATCTCTGATGGGATTGCGTCAAGATAATCTTGCTCATGCTAGGAAAGTTTTCTCAGAAGTCGGAAGCGTTGATTCTTTAGTTTTCATGCTTTTGTGTTTTATAGGAATATGAACCTTGGGGAGTGCTAGATGCTCTAATTTTTCTCCAAATTCGTTTAACCTGATTTCGTGAATTCGGTACGTCGTTATAATTATCACGACAGGACTTTCTGAAAATATGCGCAAGAGCAGTATGCTCTTTTGACCTGCATATCAATCTTCACGGTATTTTTTTTTACATAAAATGAGAAGTACCTATATTTTTCAGTAACAGTAAACTGCAGTATAATTAACTATCCATATTACACATGCGATTTTTTACTGATTAAGTAAAAAAAAATACTAGTTTAAGTGCACAAGTTCAGATGTTTTTATTACAAACTGTATACCTACTTCTTAACCTAAAATCATACTAAACAGCAACTGACGCAAACGGGGTCATTTATACCGGTCAGCAAGGACAGGGTTAGGTCTTAAGGTCGTAACCCTAAGAGAAACTACATATGCTCAGTAGCATAATTATTAGGTACTAAAACCGTGTTTATGACTAGAATATATGCTCATGCGCACAGCCTAGGTCATAATCCGGGAGAAATTGGACACAATTTGCGACTACATAGAATTATTCATATTTTATGTTTCTGCATTTTCTACTAATATTATAAATGCGAAAGTTTGTGAGGATGGATGTATGTGTATGTTTCTTACCCTTTCACGAAAAAACTACAGGACCGATTTGGATGAAACTTGGCAGTAATATGTATCAGAATAACATACACATGACCGTTGCTGGGGACTTTGTTGCGCCACTTCTTCATCCCAGCAAAAACACAAGGGCGTCCATTTTTGGGGCTGTAATTTTGACGTTCGAAAAGTGCTGTTTCCAGCCTACTTTGAATAAATGCTTTTTGATTTTGATTTTATAGGCTACTTTTTATTCGGACGGATTAGTGTTGAAAAGTCCTTAAAAACTTAGTTGGCCAGATAAAAGTGCAACAAGTTGTTACTTCTCACGCCTTGGCCCGCGCACGGCTTGGCACCTTGCCAGCCACTGACAGGCATTCTAACCCGTTTACACGGTCGTAAACATCCTGTTGCATGGCAATGTTCGTTCATGCATAAACTTCGGCTAATTTTTTATCAGGAAAACTCAATTAAGCAGATTTTTTATGCTGTTTTCTCGTCCTTTGATCTCGTAACCTTTTGGCGGGCTGTTCCACGGAACAGAACCTCCTTTATATGTTCTGTGGGCTGTTCTGTTTTAAAGTTTGTTTATGGATTTGAAAAATTCTTTCAGTGTTAGATAGCCTTCATCGAGGAAGGCTATGGGCTACTTTTTATCCGGGTGCGCCGAGTAGTTCCCACGAGACGCGGGTGAATCACTGGCAGAAGCTAGTATTATATATTTACCAAACTGAGTACCAAAAATCGTAAAATCCTGTTTGTAAAAGTAGTTGCATAACTTCACTGCCTTGATCATAGCTCAAAGGTGAATGGACGATAGGAGTAACAGGTGCATCCGGGTGATAATGCTTACACAATGGTTAATAGATAATTCAGCTTTTGTTATACAGGTTGCAGGTAGGCCTATTGGACACGTAACGTCCTACCTAATATTATAGATGCGATAGTTTGTGAGGATGGATGTATGTGTATGTATGTTTGTTACCCTTTCACAAAAAAACTGCTGGACCGATTTGGATGGAACTTCGCAGTAATATAGCAGGTATCAGAATAAATACACATAACCGTTGCTATTGTTATGTATCAGAATAACATGTTATCGTATATACAACAACGATAATGAGCTTGTAATTTTTTATAAGTTATTTATCTTGGAGGAAATATTGAAAACTAAAAGCTAACAGCTAATTATCAAAGACAAGCTTCTGCCAGCGGCTTCACCCGCATCCCGGGGGAACTACTGCGCGCATCCGGTTAAAATTAGCCTATATCCTTTCTCGATGAATGGGCTATCTAACACTGAAAGAATTTTCCAATTCGGACCAGTCGTTCCTTAGATTAGCGCGTTCAAACAAACAAACTCTTCAGCTTTACAATATTAGTATAGATTTAACTTGGAAGAAATACTGAAAACTAAAAGCTAACAGCTAATTACCAAAGATTTACAGCGTTAATTAAAGAAATGAGTACTAAGTACATAAGTATCGTACCACGTAATTAGTAGACGATAGTAATTATCGCCCGATGTTATCCGATATACGTTTTATGAACATTAACACTTATACGCGAACAGTTTGTATGTATGCATGTAACGAACATTAATAAACACGTGTTAATTTCTGCAGCTGGATGAATCTCCAAAACATTTTTTTTTTTCTTTAAGTCATTATCCTCAACGCTAGTTTTCAATAATAATGTATGGTATAAAAAAACTCAAAAATATTTTTTGTAGAGAGAAAATTTTACAAAAATATTGTATAGTATTGAAACATAAAAAAAATATATTTTCTCTTCAGAAAAAAAAAATTGAGGTTTCTGAGGAATTTTGAGGATAACGACTTCAAGTTTTTTGGAGATTCATCCAGCTTATAATTGGTAATAAGAGCTGTTATTTGGAAATAAGACTTTATTAGAATTAGTTCTTACTAGCCACTTCCAGCATTCGGGTAAAATGTTGTGTAAGTCCTCTCTCAGGTTATAAGCAGACAGATATAATATCAGTGATGATTATAATAATATGTATGTTTCCTCTCATAATGTTAAATTCAAGTAAGGTAATTTGTAAAGTATTTAAACAATATAAAATTATCACTATTGGTTGTAACTAACAGATTTTTCTTGGATATATCTCTCTTTTAAACTATTTTGATCGTTTGCCTCCGATAACACGAAAATAACAAAAGAAACTCAACATAATAAATATAAATATACCTTTGCTTGCACCTTCAATAAAAACAAGCATTATATGTACTGAAAAACTAATTAAAACATACCCGGGAAAGTCTTAGCACGTAAGATCCCGCCGCGATATAAATGATTCAATCTCGATGAGTCACGGGGTCGTCGACCCCACCTGTGTGACCCACTGGCGAGATCAGCCTCAGGGTAGAAAGTTTTCGAGAAAGGCGCCGATGACCTTGTCGCAAAGAATGCGGTAGATGTGTTTATTTAAATATAAATAAATATTTTATTTCTATACTATCCTAAGTTAACGTTAATGTGAAAGTATGTCTGTACGCTGAAACTACTGAACCGATTTCAATGAAATTTTGTACACTGATAAAGTTTTATATATACTTTTAACATAGATATTATAATGGATATGGGATGCTTTTTATCCAGCTGCACGGTACAGGGTGAGGTTGAAAATACAAGGAACAGTTACTTAAATCTATACTAATAACATAGAGGAAAGATTTGTATGTAAATCTGTTTGTAACGAATTGGCTCAAAAAGTACTGGAAGGATTTAAAAAATTCTTTCACTACTGTGAAGCTAAACTATCCCCGAGTAATATTGCAAAATTAACATCTATATTTTGTCCGGATACGAGAGTAAGTTCCTTTAGGACGCGAGTGGAAACGCGCGGAACAACTAGTTATAAATGTAATGTTAAATGCAAGAGAAAGTATATAATGTTCGCGAATTTTGCTGTTGAAAGTGCAACTGAAGATAATCAATGAATAGGCCATTAAAATGGCAATGCTGCCAGTGTCAAGGTTTCGTCGAGATTCAATGCTGTTTGTTTGACGACTAGAGAAAATTATGAAAAGAGATAGATATACTAAAACTTTGATTGTGCTTATCTCTGGGATGATCATTCGGATCTTAAAAAATATATTATGTTATCTATAATAATATTATAAAGAGGTAAAATTGTTTGTAAATTTTTAAGTTTGTTTGTAGGGGGTAATCTCTGGAAGTAATGAACCAATTTTAAAAATTGTTTCACTGGTAGAAAGCTTCATTATTCGTGAGTGCGATAGGCTATATATACAGGCAGTATTTCCCACGGGACGCGAGGGAAACCGCTGGCAGAAGCTAGTTTTATATACTCAGGGACAGTTTCAGAGGTTTCAGATCAACTTCTAAATAGCTATCTTACAGAATATGCCATAGAAAAGAATAGTCAAAATTAAAAATATTTCTATGGTATTATCTAACAGATCTAGAACTTTATCTGCAACCTCAGAAACGAGCCTCTAATATCATAAAAATAATATCTGCGTATGCATTCTGAAAACTTAGGCGCAATCCCACTGATGTGTGATACTGATGCACAATGTACAACACAAATATTACTTCGGGTCCACTCGCTCTAGCAAACAGTAACAAATTGCGTGCGAACACTTCATAAAATATCCTCTAAAGTGCAACGTTTGTGTGCGAACATGCAACAGTGAACTCGAGTCGATCACATTTTTTAACCGACTTCAAAAAAAAGAGGAGGTCCACCGTTTTTTTATTTACTTTTATGTTTTTTTGTCTTTGTTTCGGGAACAAATGTGCGCGAATAATTTCGTCGTCGCCGTAACCTTTTACTGTTCACTCGAGTAGACAGTGAGACAAGTGTCGGCGCTAAAGATGTCTTCATTTTCTCTCACAACACGCTTTCTTAATCAGGCTAATAGTTCGGGAGACAATTGTTTTTCTGTTATCATGATCTACTGCTAATTTTCCACTTCCTGGGTTCGTCACTGTGTGACTGTGTCGCGGTTGTCTCAACTTTTATAACGGTTCGAATCCCGGTCTATGTGGATAGACAGTCAGTCATTTATTATTTGATAATAAGTTAAAGTCATTTATGATAGATAAATAGATTAACTGCGGAATTCAATATTCTGTCTATCTCCGGATTTGCTTACTAAAGATAGGAATTTGACATTACTTGTATGGGGCTTATGTCAAAATTCTATCTCTAGTAAGGAAATCCATAGATAGATAGGTTATTGGGAACGGCCGATAGACGACAGGAGGTCAACCTACCCAAATCTGTCAAATTTTACCAATTGAACATCAACAACCTTCCACTATTGTGATAAGGTTGAAAATCGATTGCAGAAATTTTACAGATTGTGGTAATTTAATGTGCTGTCGTCGGTACACCAATTTTTTTACATTTTGATCTTAAAACTAATTAAAGTAGGTGATGTAATGCGCGGGCTTAACGCTAAGAGCGATCTCTTCCAGACAATCGAGCAATGTAGTATAGCAGAGTATAGCAATAGTGTGGTTGAGGTAAGGTGTTCCATCGAGTACTCTTGAGTTGATTAAAGTTCTCATTTAGCATTTAGATCAGTTGGTACTTTCTTTTTGGAAAATTGGTTTTTCAATAATTTGTACGAGTTGATATAGTTGAAGAATGATAAGAGAAAGGCCCATTTAGTACCACCAAAAATAGTCCATTCATTTTTTTATTAAATAGAACATTTTTTTACGTTGTCACTCTATAACGCCACTTAATATCCTAAAAATTAATTTTAAATAATTCTTTTTTGGAATTACAAACAGACAGTTCAATTTAATTCATTTCTACGTAGAATATAATTCCTATCAATTTTGTAGCTGCCTTTCCCCGAACACAATTTCATACCGCCGGTAGCAAGCTCGGCTTCATAGGATATTCTCGTATTGCAATTACGGGGGCTTCCTAGAAATGCAGCCAGGGGGCTTATGAATCAATAACAGCCTCCCTGCAGCCCCCCATCCGTTGCCATGGAGACCTTTTGGTCTAGATACAAGTGCGTGGGCTGGTCCCCCCTAGTAGCCATGGAAACGGGCCATGTAGTTGGAACTGCGGCTCTGTGTGCAACCCCCCTTATATCGATTTATCGGTGTAGGGCGTGGCCGGTGCTAGTTTATTCTATATGTGTATATTTTATTCTTGCCGTTATATCACTCTTGTAAGAGCTTAATATTTTTGTATAAAATATGTATGACATAAGGACCCATTTAACAGGTTATAGATAGCTACCTAACAGATAATACCATAGACATGATTTTAATTTTGACTTCTTTTCGGGTCATTATCTATCAGATAGCTATCTAGAAGTTTATCTGGAACCTGCAAAACGAGGCCCTAATATAATTGCAACAATGGTCTTAACATGCTGAGTATCCAAATTGGTTTCACAGAAAGAACAAAGAAGTCAAAGTCAAATGTTTTTATTTCAAATAGGGCTTTGCAGGCTCCTATGAAACGTCACACTAGTTGTACGGTTCCAAAAAGTTGGTCTCATGGAGAAGAGCCGGCAAGAAACTCCATAGACACTCTTTTTAAAAAGTAATATGTTCAGAAACATTCTATTACATAACAATAGTAGGCTGACTGCCTCGTTGGTCTAGTTGTCGCATAGCCGACTGCTGAGCACGAGGTCTCGGGTTCGATTCCCGGGACGGGCCGAAATCGCTTTGTGGGTTTTCGAAACTTTCACAAAAGCAGCCCGGAGTTGGAAGTTGGTGATTGATACACCCGTGCATCGGAGAGCACGTTAATGTCGGTCCTGCGCCTGATCTCTCTCCGGTCGTGTCGGATTGCCGTCCCATCGGGTTATGAGAGTGAGGGAATAGGGAGTGCACCTGTGTCTGCGCGAATGCTTGTGCACTATAATATGTCCTGCGCAGCTGGTTGATCTCCTTATATGAGAACAGCCGCCGTGGCCGATAATCGGCTAGGAGGCCATCATCAGTAGGCTGATAAAGGCGGTTCGACCTACCATCCATCATTATGACGACACTGAGTGTCACAAAAAAGATACCCGGAAAAAGTCTCCCCACGAATATATGTCCTACTGGAAAGACCTGACCGTAACGCCAAAAATTTAGCAAAATATGTCTCGTGATCGAATTACTCCGCTTTCACTGACTTCAGATCAGTCTATTCGCGATGCTTCACGGCCAAGCACGAAGCTGCCATTCGTCACAATACACCATGTCAAACGGCTTTCGAAACTTCCACAACATAAACAAATAACGCTCGCCTATTTTAGGTTTTCGTTGCTCAAGCTGGGGGCATAAATCATTGTGGAACATTAGGCAATGTACTTGAGATTAAATCACAAGAAGAAAGAATAGTCTCTTCGTCTGTAGTCTGGAAGTTGGTGATTGATACACCCGTGCTTCGGAGAACATCTAAATGTCGGTCCTACGCCTAATTCTCTCCGGCTGTGTGGGCTATGAGAGTGAGTTAATACCTGTCTGCGCAGATGCTTGTGTACTATAAATATATCCTGCACAATTGGCTGATCCTATTAGAGAGGACAGCCGTCATTAGTTCTAGACGCTATTAACATTATTATCAGAGAAATAAAACTCAATTCTACTATTCTTTAGATTTAAGAAGTGTCATTAGTGGCACCAAGGCTAAGTCTAGCATTAAGGCTATCGCGGCCGCCGCACTGAGGCACACTTTGATCATGACCTGACGACGTAGGGGAACTCCTAGAGCGAAGAGCAACTCGGCTACCACTTGGGTAAGCTCCCCCGAATGGTGCCAGCGACGCCATATAGCCCCTGCGTTGACCAATAACAGTGCTGCACCCGTACTGCAAATGTACGCCTGTAAGATAACATTAGGGGTTATTAGAGAGTGGTTTAGTTACACACAATTCTTTAATGACAGGATGTCTAAACGAACAAATTGGCACTGTTTAAAAGCTTTCTAAAGGTTCAGAGCAAACGTTAAATGCTATCAATTAACTTGTACGACAAAGTCCACGTCACACGAACAGAACGTAAAACTTTATACCAACAACTTTTACTTATGCCAAAGACCATAAAACTCTGAGAGGATTTAACTAAGCTTAGGTTTATACCTGCATAGCTTTGCCCCCACAGCGGTCGGCTCCCGCACATAAGGCTAAGCCCGTGACAGCCACGCAGTACGTGACGAGAACTCCTCCAGACACTGACTGCTCCCATCGGAAGACCCTCAGAGATCGCACGTGCATCGTCAGGACTGATACTAGCAGTATCATGGCGATCAGTCGCAGAGCAAGTAGGGGGACTCGCTCGTGGCCAGAAATTGTATCTCCTTGGGAATTGGGATTGGCCAGGTGTTGCATCATAATCTAAAAAAGTCTCCATTCTTTACGACTATGAAATTTTAATACATTAGTAAATAAAGTGAAACCTCTTTGAATAATTCTTGTTATAGAAAATCGAAAAACAAGGTAACAAGCGTTGATTCTTTGTCGGTTCTGAACGGTTTATATGGATATGGGCCCTGGAAGTCTATGCTTGCTCATGTATTTTTTAAGTACTTACTTTGAAACTCATATTGGCAGTAGTTTGTTTCTCACGATCATATCCAGAGTCGTCGAGCAGTAATGGAACCGCACATTATCTATCCACGCATGTAATATCGCACGTGATGCCATGACAGACGGAATCCATAGAGAATGTAGAATGTGACGAGAGCAAGGAGGCGGATGATTTGAGATTTTACTCGAATGATGTAGCACCTTTTTTGTGGAGTCATTTCTGGATTGTATTACTTTTTTTATTAAACCTAGTTTTATATGCTTTGTTGTTACAAGTTTTTTGTAGTAATATTGTTCAAGGGGTTTTCGCTGTTTAGTTAAAGTCTATTCACTAGCGATATTTCTAAAGTATTTTGTGTCTTATTCTAACTCTGCTTTTTGGGGTATTTAGAAATAAGTACTGCCTTTAAACTTGAGTTTAAACTATCTTATATCTATATCTTATACTTGTTTTATCATTCTGCGTACATTTTAAGTAATCTTCTAGTTTCTCTTTATCATCTTTAACCATATTTCTTGCGTTCTAGGGTTAACAGCATCAACATGTCAGTTTCCCGGTGCCCCCGCGCACTGCAAGGTGACATTCTCCGAGGATACGATGTCTGAAGGCACCATAGCCTCGTACGAGTGCGAACGAGGCTTCGAACTCCTCGGACCAGCCAGGAGACTTTGTGGGGCGAATGGGAAGTGGACTCCTGATGGCATACCTTTCTGTGGTAAGTTATTTTTGTATTATGAAGATGGAGTGGATGAGCTCATGGCTAAGTCCACGCCGCGCGGATAGATCGATCATAAAGTTAAGCAACGCTTGGCGCGGTCGGTCCGTCGATGGGTGACCTTCTTGTCATAACGATTTCTTACGTGTTTCTGAAGGCACGACAAACTGGTAGATCCCATTCGACCATCTTTGGCAATCGTTACGGGTAGTCAGAAAAAGTCTGACAACCAGTGTTACCAATGGGTATCGGGTTGCCCGGCTAACTGGGTTGTGGAGGTCTGATAGGCAGACGCTCCATGTAAACCACTGGTTCTCAGCTGCATCTGGTCCAAACACAGTTGGGAAAAGGCTAGGCAGATGATAATAAATATAGAGTGGAAGATTCTTCTTAAGAACTGCTAGAGGAAAGCCAAGATATTACTAAGAACTTCTTGCAACCATCTTCCTGACTTCCTGATAGCGTTGCTGTAATCAAGGGAAATATGTGTTGATTAGTTTGTTTTGTTAATATAGATTCCTGTTTAAAACTTTGCTGTTGTGGATTAATTAGATTGCACAGCAGTCTAACTGAACTGTGACAGCAAGTGAACTGTGAAAAATTGATCTTTTTCTGGAAAGTTCTTTATCACGTAGAGACGGCAGCACATCAACCTACCTCAATCTGTCTTTCTTCAATAGATTTTCAGCCTTATCACAACAACCTTCCACGGTTAATGTTCGATTAGTAAAATTTGACAGATTAGGGTAGGTTCACCTGCTAGTGTCTGTGTTTCCGATTTACGACCGTTCCCAATAACCTATATATCTATTAATTTGGATTAGGCTAATGTCAAAATTCTATCTCTAATAAGCAAATCGGGAGATAGACAGATTAAAGAATTCTGCAGTTTGTGAGTGACACAAGAGTTTTCATATAACTCTCAATACGCGGTAGTGTTTGACTAATGGTAGGCGGAGGTTACCACATACCCACAAATCTTCCTGGTCATTAACTGCGTTTCACTTTAATATCAATAAGCTGCATAAGAAAGAGCTAAGTATCTAACCAAACCTTTCAAAAAACTTTAATTAAAACTTACGAAGCGAGAATCAATCAGAGCAAGCTTAACAAAATTAATGTTAATCAAAGAAAAACCGGCCAAGTGCGAGTTGGACTCGCGCACGAAGGGTTCCGTACCATTATCTATGAAAAATGAACGTAACTATCTATTACCTACAACTAGCCAAAATACAATTATTTTTCGGGCAGCAAAAATTACTTTGTTTTTTATACAAATATATGAATAACAAAGTTATTATTTGCGGTTTCACACGTTTGTTGTATGGGGACCCACCTTTAATATTTTTTTTTATTTTTAGTATTTGTTGTTATAGCGGCAACGGAAATACATCATTTGTGAAGAATTCAGCTTTCTAGCTGTCACGGATTATGGGATACAGCCTGGAGACAGACAGACAGGGTACTCGTAATAGGGTCCCGTTTTACCCTTTGAGTACGGAACCCTAAAAAACGTGACGAAATAGTAATATAGTTTTGAATGGAATAAAAGAAAAATCGCATTACAAAGGGCAATAGTAGGTACACTTTCTTCGAGAGTTGTGGGAGTGCGATACAAAGAATCTGCGCTTTTTAGACGCCATTCAAGTTCATGTGAAGAGGTTTCTCGCAGAAAGTAAAAGTCGGTCAGGTTAGGGTTGTGCGTTATTGTGATACAATTTGACGCATTGTGCATTGTTTAAATTTATTAACGTCTACGGGAAAGAATAATTGGTGTAAGATTTGTTATGGCTTACGACGAGGCGGAACTTTACTTTTTTTTTATAGATTTTTTATAGATATATTTTTTGTTATATGCGACGAATAGTTTTATTGTAAAGATATTTTTATCTCTATTGTCGATGTGATGTACTGGCTTCTCCTTAGTTTGAAAATAGAAAATACTATGCTGAAAACCCCATGAAAATTGAGTTACATGGCTCTGAAACTAAAAAAAAAAGTGGTTATCGTCAAATCACTACAGTTAGATAGATAGATAGGTAGATATATGTACTTTATTATGTACACCAATTTTTCCATTTTTGATCTAAAAGTAATTAAAGTAGTGGGCGTTCTTATCGCTAAGAGCGATTACTTCCAGATAACCTTATCGTACTCATATAGATATTAAATGCGAAAGTTTGTGAGGATGGTTGTATGTTTGTTACCCTTTCACGAAAAAACAACTGGACGGATTTAGATGAAAGTTTGCAGTAATATAGCTTATGTATCAGAATAACGTTGCGCAGCTATTGGTCTATTCAGCCACAAAAAGAAATACCTGCGGCAATAACAACCGTATGAACAGGCACTGTCACAATCATCTAACCTAGATGTCCTGTGGCCAATGATGACCTGAATAACGTATATACTACTTTTTATCCGGGTACGGGAAGTAGTTCCCTCGGGAATCGGGTGAAACCGCTGGCGGAAGCTAGTAGTTTATACTACTAGGAAGGGTTAGTTAGTTAGTTAGGGCAGTTTCTAATCAATTTTAACACAAGAAAGCTTCCCAAAACAAAAATAACAGGTTCATTAATCAATTGGGCATACCACGGTTAACCCATCGCTCGAAGGCACTCAAGCCATGGTGCCCCACTTACCATCACACCTGTGAATGATATTACTTCTTATTAAGTACCCGTACAGTTACGATCATCTGTACCATTCAATAATACCGCCTGCAGCTTCGACGTTCATTATAATGGGCATTTGTCTTTTTAGTTAGTCTCTTTTTACGTCAAAGTTGGAAAAAGCTGTTGATAAAATAAAACTTCATTTATTTTATTAACTAGGAACCAATTTTAAGTAAATGAGGAGCAGTATTGATCCGTGATAGCATAGCTCTGCTATAATTAAGAAAATTCATTTCAAATTTTAGTAATATATATTTACAACATTCTTATACTAAAAAGAACTTAGCTAAAAAACTAAAACTAAAGTCAAAAAATTCCTCCCTATCGCCGTCAACCGGGAGCGTGCCCAAAAGACTGGCAGCATTGCCACGCTGGATGGCAATGCTTAGTCTTGTTTAAGCTGTTGATTGAATCATGTTGTTAAGTTTCGAGCTAGAAGTACAGAGTCCAGTTAGGAACGTCAAAGCGTGTTCAAAAACAAAAAAAAAGATTGAAAGGTACGAAAAAAGGTAACATTCAGCAACGATCCTAAATAAAATTGAGATAAGGGCAGAATGATGATAAGGTTAGAAAGCCCATTTATTGCGAAAAGTTATAGACGCGAAGTAATTCTCTCGATCGACGGATAAAACAGCAGGAAACTCCTAGTCGAGCACATGTACTGCTTCTAACCACTCAACAATAGACCGGTTAAAGTTATACCTATGTAACTTGTTCAACAGTACCAGTTATTGCAAGTTCCGTATTGATTATGAAGTGCCGTTACCGCCCGCCATATGTTCGGGTGGACAGTGTTGCCAGAATAATAATTTACACCTTTGTTAAATTGTAACAGCTGTTTTTTGCTGACTACATAGTCAGCAAAAATTTCTAACTACACATGTAGTTAGAAATTTAGAAGTATGTTATGTGGGTTAAAATAAAAACTTAACTTGAAATGTTAGCTCAGTTGTTCATTTTCATTTAGTTAGGTTGTTAAAATAACTGTATTTATTTATTTGAAAGCTACGCTTATATTTAATCTAGATTAATAAGCCATGCAAATATTTAATTAGTAAATAATGTTTAAATTAAAGTTTAAGTATGTAATTGGAATGCAAATAAAATATTCACTTTCTAATAATGACTCCGTAAATGGCACAACAATAATCGATTAATACTTAATCGATATAGGTCAAACATGCGACAAAATAGAATCGGCACGATCACTCGATTATCGTTTAATTTGTATGCGATTCGCGATCATGATTCACCTGTGACACCAAATCCTCGTTTATGGGGTCTATGACCTACAAACAAATGACATATGATTAATATTCGAAGATGTTGCTAGAGTAAAAAATGCCTGTATTTTGAGGCAACGGAATTTTGTGCGTACAGTCGACAACAGCAAGCAAGTCAGCGTACACAAAGCTGTAAAATTTCTGCGATCGATTTTCAACCTTATCTCAATAGTGGAAGGTTAATGTTCGATTGGTAAAATTTTACAGAGGGTACATTGACTTGCTGTCCACTGTACTAATGAGAGCCGAGCCTCGTTTAATTATCGCGTGGGTGTGACAAATAGTAACGGGAACGTAAGTGTCGTCACTATATTTATCAATGGAGTTATAAGTGTCCGTATATATTTGGAAACGGTGTATTTACCTTAATTGTTTTGTATTGAGTGGGAAAATGGTTTATATTCTCCCTGAAAACGAAGATATTCGTTTTGAAAAGCGATATTATTGATTTTAATGATGATGGCGTCCTAGCCGATTACCAGCCACGGCGGCTGTTCTCATATAAGGAGATCAGCCAGCTGCGCAGGACATATTATAGTGCACAAGCATTTGCAAGCGATTTCGGCCCGTCCCGGGAATCGAACCCGAGACCTCGTGCTCAGCAGTTGGCTATGCGACAACTAGACCAACGAGGCAGTCAAAATAGGACATTAGGCATAGTCAAATTAGTCTTACAAAGCTAAAATATTGGCTCATATTTTCTTAATGTTTTTCGACCATACATATTATATGAATTATATCCAGGTTGTTATATCCTAACAATCATAATTTCTATCGCACACGATGTAATGTAATTGTAATGTATTTGTGTATTTATGTACTAATATTAAAAATAAATGGAGTAAACTAAATAAACAGTCAACTCGGCACACCCGGATAAAAAGTAGCCTTCCTTGATAAATGGGCTATCTAACACTGAAATAATTGTTCAAATTGGACAAGTAGTTCTTGAGATTCGCTAATCTTACCCGCTGGTTTCAAACAAACAAACTATTCAGCTTTATAATATAAGTATAGATTAGAAAACCGCTGTCCAAAAACTCCATACATTACATACAAAGCGTAACTCTCTAAAATTAATAATTTTCAATTGTCACTATTATCCTAAGTACTCAATCAGTCTAATAGGCTGTTGACAAAAGACTTCTGAGGCTTTTAAGTCGATTCATTAGCATTGAATCCGAGTGCTCGATTCGATTGTCGCGACGCACCGGCCTATTGTCCCACGATACGAGGTCGGTTCATTTGTATTCGATACGTAATAATCGATATGGTATCGATGTTACGAACCTGTCGTTTGTCAAGTGTCTGCAGGTTGCCTTATTTAAAATGAGCGTAGTGGATTTTTGCATGTCTTGGTTGCATTTCTGTTTTTTTTTCTTTTAATTGTTTTAAAAATAATCCTTAATGTCTATGCATTATAAATGTAGTAGTGGATTGGTCATCGCCTAGCCTTTTCCCAACTATGTTGGGGTCGGCTTCTATTCTAACCGAATGCAGAGCGACTGCCTATCTGACCCCCACAACCCAGTCACCCCAACAACCCATTTGTACGCATAGTACTATACATATAAGTAAAACACCATTTACTGCAACCGTCATACAAAACTTTGTTATAAATTACTTTTAAATCGCTCATAGTTTTTGTATCGGATCTAAAAATCTCGAAATTATTGAATAAGGTCGCTTAAGATGCTGCGGGTTGTTCGAAAGAGTTACCGCGGTCCTGGCACACAAGGGGCTCCCGAAGGAACACGGTGGGTTTTAGACAGTAAAAGTCTGACACTGTGGGTGACAGCAGGAGGGACCTGCTGTCACCCACAGCGGGAGGGGTCATACTAATGATTTCCCATTGTTAAAAAAAAATGTCGCTTAAGATATCAGGTAACGCAATGTATCCGAATGGATCCTGTTAAATAATCGCGTTTCGAGAAATCTGTTATTAAATGTTGAATTTCGAGGACATTTCTAAAAATTGCTAGTATCTCGGAAACCACTGAACTTCCTTCAGACGTAAGAGTGGCTTAATTTGTTGCTCTTGGGCCCTTCTATCAGCTTCATATGTTAACATCAAATCTCAACCTGTAATCCTAAAACAAAGGATAGATAGGTTAAAGAAAACCGCAGTAAGTCTTGCAGACACAATGCAGTCTTACCCGTCAATAATTCATAGTATTCGGCGCCGATAGATCGCGAATATATCGATCTATACTATATTTAGATGCACGTGTGCAGTTGTCAAGTTTTCCCATGGCCTGAATTCTAGTTTTCCAAGTAATAGTTCTTATTGATTTTATTGTCTTTCTGTCTTCTAGAAATAGAAATACATAATATTAAATACTAGCTTTGATTTCTTCACGATATATAATAGCTTACTAATATTATAAAGCTGAAGAGTTTGTTTGAACGCGCTAATCTCAGGAACTACTGGTCCGATTTAAAAAAATCTTTCAGTGTTAGATAGCCCATTTATCGAAGAAGGCTAAAGGCTACTTTTAATCCTGGTGCGCCGAGTAGTTCCCACGGGACGCGGGTGAAACCGCTGGCAGAAGCTAGTAGCTTATAAATATCTTCTTCCTTTTCTTATAGATTCGATGGCAATTAATCTTAAATTTTAGAAGCCCAATAGTTTCACAGCACTATCTTATAAAAATCAAAGTCCTGACTCATTCACTGACTCATTAATGCAAGGCCCAAACCCGTGAACTTATAAAGCTGAAATTTTGCACAGAGGTTCATCTTAAGACTGTCTCACGCGAGATAAGAAGGATTTCCCGAAATTCCCACGAGAAGGGGAACAAACGGATTTTAAGTATTGCGCGGGTAAAGCCGCTGGCAGAACCTAGTCAGTAATATATTGTAGCCTATATTACTCAGGCATAGTGTGGCTTCCCAACAGATAAATAATTTTTCAAATCGATCCAATTAATTTCGGAACCTTTTGATACAACCAATCAAAAAATTATCCTCTTTAATATATTAGTGTACAGACAACAGCACATCAAGGTACCCCAATCTGTCAAATTTCTGCAATAGATTTTCAACCTTATCACAATGGAGGTAGGTTAATGTTCGATTGGTAAAATTTGACAGATTCGTATACGTTGACCGGCTGTCGTCTGTATAAGGATATATTTGTGTACTTAGACTACTTAATATAAGATAGTGAAACCTTTTCAATTATCAGTTGAAAGGTTCAATAGTAATTAATTAACTTCAGAAGGCTTTAGGCTTTCTATTTAAATGTTATAATCAAATTCATTACATTTCTAAATACATATAAATGCTGATTAACTTTTTTTTGTAATAACATCTATAATATTTTTTCAACAGATACTTTGTTGGTATCTTTTCAATATCAATTTCGTCTTCAAAGAATTCTTGAATTCATCTTCGTCTTTTTCAAAGATCTTTTTTTTCATAAATAAAGAGACGATACGAATACTTGAGAATAAATTTATACTAATATTTTATATATATAGATTATAAAGCTGAAGAGTTTGTTTGTTTGAACGCGTTAATCTCAAGAACTACACGTCCGATTTGAAAAAATCTTTCAGTTTTAGATAGCCCATTTATCGAGGAAGGCTATAGGCTACTTTTTATCCGGGTGCACCGAGTAGTTCCCACGGGACGCTGGTGAAACCGTTGCTAGAAGCTAGTTATTCATAATTAGTCTGACGATAGCCAATAAAAAAAACTTGAATTTTGAAATTCGGGTCACGAGGTCCACTTATGCTCTTCTGCTGGTTTGACGACTCGCATTTGCATATTAAAATCAAGTTTACGGCCTCACGTGGCTAATGGCAAATGGCTAGTGGCTAGAGACCATGGCAATGACATCTGCCTTAGCAATGTGCGTTTACGGCAAAATTATTGACACGCTAGCTTTTAGTCCGCGGTTTCCCTCGCGTCCCGAGGGAACTACGGATAAATAGTCTGCCTTCCCGGATAAATGTGTTATGTAACGCATTTTTTTTCAATGAAGTCATCTTGTAGTTCCTGAGATTAGCGTGTTTAAACAGGCTCTTCAGCTTTATTGTTTTATGTTAGAATATAAAAAATACTGGCTGTTGCCTGTGATTCCTTCGAATCTATCCTTTAGAATTATATCTAACGCGGTAATTGGTAATTTCATTCAAATCAAAACAGCCGCATATTTTATGAAAATTACCAATTTTATCACTTACTTACCTTGATTTATATATTGTTTTGCAATAAGAAATTGACATTTGAAATGATTTATTTATGCAAATCACCGAACAAATCGTATATAAAAATCCAAGATATCCATAACTATCTATCTGCATTTTTGCTTACGATAAGAATAACGCAAATGACGCCTAGAAAAGTTACTAAAATCTTATTTTGTTTCCTCGGTGGATTTCAATAATTCATCTATCCATTCATAAGATTACTAGAGATGTGAATTTGAAACTCCCTATGTAGGGCTAAGATCAAAAACCTATCTCTAATTGCAAAATAACGGATAGATAGGTTGCTGAAATTCGCAGTTACCAACCGAACATCTCTGCCAACTGGTTATAAAAACCACACGTAAGTAACGTATGTACAACGCGTTCGGTTGTTTTAACCGTTGTCTTTGCAATTCACAACCAATTGTACACTCACAACTGTTACTGCCAGTTATGACGCGATAATTGTTACCGTATTTCAACAAATGTACGATCTTTCATCTAACTGCGGAATTCAATAATCTATCTATCTCTGGATTTGCTTACTAAAGATAGGTTTTTGACATAACTTGTATGGGGCTTATGTCAAAATTCTATCTCTAGTAAGCAAATCCACAGATAGATAGAATATTGGGAATGGCCGTTGATGGATTATTTTTAATCCGTTATTTATTGATAGAGGGTTTGAGCTATCGAAATAGTTGTGTAGTTTGGTTCCTATAGTGAATTAGGTTCTGCCAGCGATTTCACCCGTGTCCCGTGGGAACTACTCGGCGCACCCGCATAAATATACCCGCATAAGCCTTCTATATCTTCTATAGCCTTCCTCGATAAATGGGCTATCTAACACTGAAAGAATTTTTCAAATCGGACGTGTAGCTCCTGAGATTATCGCGTTCAAACAAACAAACTCTTCAGCTTTATAATATTAGTATAGATATTTGTATCAAAATTATTTAGTTTTCTACCTACCACGGTGAAAAAGTGTGAGATGATTTTTGTGAAAGGAAATCTTATAGACGGTTAGAGCCTAAACTTTTCATCAGAGTGCGTAGTTCCTGAAGAACATGTGAAGCGGTAAACACCTTGCCAAAATACAAAATGGAATGAAAATTTCAGTACATTGCAACGAGCAAATATTACGTTTCAAATTGAATACACAAAATCCGCTAAATAAATAACATTTCCCGGAATATTCCGCGGTAGCTTTGAAGTCCTGAATTCATGCGAAATAATTTGTATACGCCCAATGCGGACCAATCAGAGCTCCTGCAGCATGCACACATGTGCAAATCACATTAGTGTGCCGTGCAACGCCTACCACAGAACTAATAACATTTACACAGTTCAAAGGGACTATGTTTCCTTCGTGTGCGTCGCACTGACCAATCACAGGGCTCCAATTTTGTACAACATAGTGTATATGTGTGTGTGTGTGTAAATATTGATTCTAGTTCGTGGAATGACAAAGTAATTGAATCTCTCCAACTGTATATTCACAGGGTAATTGCAAATGCAGTAGTCTGGTTTGTTTACTTTAGTTGCCTTTGAGTCTGCAATAGAGCTAACATGTAATATGTTTTTCCCATGTTCCGTATAGCCTCAAAAATTCCCTGTCCAGCCTTTACCTAACTTTGCTGGTTTTTGTTTTACACAAAACAACTGCCTATCTGACCTCGAGGCGCTTACAAAATAACAGGCATGATCATCAAACTTTCTGGCTTCTGACCACCCGTGCCGTTTGCCAAAGACGTAGTCTGACCGTTTTTTGGTTCAGTTGACGGATGCTGTCACAAACTACGGTAGCATCCTTGAGAACTGACAGCTGTCAACCTTACAGACGACAGCACATCAAGTTACCACAATCTGTCAAATTTCTGCACTCGATTTTCAACGTATACGTTGACCTGCTGTTGTCTGTATAAGAAGCGATGGCACTGTAATAATGACAGTTGGGGCTCTACAATTTGCGTGACATCCAAAATGGCCGACGATTTTAAAAAAGTTACAATAACCGCTTCACGTCAGTAAGCTTATCGGGATTATGACACCATCTTCGCACAGTTGAGTAAACCGCGTCTGAGGGTGTGGAACAAGGTGTAAAGTGGAACGACGCGAGCGCCATTGACGACCGTTTCGTAGCAAACACTGCGCGAGCGCATAGGGCTGCCGTCAATAGCTAGCGAAGTTAGTTATGCTGGTTTTCTGTTATGAACCAGATTTTTGCCTACGTATGTTCAATTTATTTATTAATTTATTATACTATCGAAGACTTATAGCTATATAAAAACTTAATAAAAGAGAGATATCATAGACAACATAAAGCCAATTATAAGTCTTATAAAAATTAACAAGAAATTTGTGATTATATGAGCATGAGCACACGCAGTTTTTTTTAATATAATGTCGTTGAACACACGTAAGTAATGTGTTATCTTTTACGTATGTATATTAAATTTTGATGTAATAGAGAGTACTACTGGTAATAACTACAAATTTTTTGTTCTGGATTATTTTCTAGCACTATTCGCGCATTTACACGCATTTCTAGCAAAAATGCGTGTACAAGACAGTACATTTTTTTTTATTTCAATTAGCCCTTTACAAGCACTTTCGAAACGTCAAGCTAGGAGCAGAGTTGGATGATGATTCTTCAATAACGCTTTAACAAGTGCAAAAACATATACATAGATTGGGTTTCAATGAGAACACAAGATTTGACACCTTTTATTGGATGCGGGAAGTTGTCTTTGAGGCGCAAGCGAAACCTTGGTTTGTTTTACATATTATATCCGTAACATTATTGGCAAACTCATCAGACCGATACTCCCATAGAAAAGTAGTTAAAAAAGAATTAAAAACATTTTTACGGCGCTATCTGTGGGATAGCTATCTGGAACTCTATCCGGTACCCAAGAACTTGGCCGTGCTTTTTCAAAATATTTCTTTACAAGTAGTCATATCTACCAAGCAACTAGGTTCTCAGTCAGCCCTACACGTAACGGCTTGCGAAGTGTGCCACGAGTCGCTAACGGTGCCGCCAGAGAGCCAGCCCGGGACTCGAACACGTTGTAACCATCTAGCGTTCATACTACTGTACAAAATGACGGAATTGTGATCAGAACTGTGCAGTGTGAGAGTGAATCTGTTTGATAAATCTATACTAATATTATAAAGCTGAAGTTTGTTTATTTGTTGAACGATCCGATTTGAAAATTCTTTCAGTGTTAGATAGCCCATTTATCGAGAAAGGCTATAGACGGATAGACGGGATGATGGTGAATCCGCTGACGGACGCTTAGGCATATGATGATGAGATAGCCTAGAAGTTCTCTTGGGCTATATCTTTGTCCATAGCAATTTGATGAAACTGCAGTATATAGCGTATGTATGTAGAGCTACAGAGAATAAGGGAGAGTACTTAAGTAGGTTATTCCCTCGAGGTGTTGTCGAAATCGCAGACCATAATTACATTTTCAAAGCCATTTTTCACCTAAGACATAAAAAAGTCACATAAAATGCGTCAGTCACGGTGTCTGTGTCGAAAGTGTGACTGTACTCATGTGAGTACATAATTTTGTCAACACTGTCCCTTTCTGGGGACAATTTAAACGACATTAGCCCGAATGTTAGACCGATTTTGCAGCACTCAATTACGCTAGACACGATAGTTGGTGGCAAGGTGATAAGTTATTTTGGTAGTTATTTTTTTATATTTTTTTCTGTTGTAATAATTGTGTTAATCGAATGTTGTTTTTTTTTATCTTACTGGACTTTTTTGAGATCAACGTTTATTTCTCTATAGACATAAAAAGAAATCGCACATCTTATTTGTTCAATATTATAAGACGCATTGTATTTTAATAATTCAACGTAATAATCATGTATTTACCACCTGTACAGTAAAAACTCACGATTGACTTTGTTTAAAATTATAGATTTGAACGCTCCTATATCCAACACTCATAATTTGAAAACTGCCTCGTTGGTCTAGTTGTCGCATAGCCGACTGCTGATCACGAGGTCTCGGGTTCGATTCCCGGGACGGGCCGAAATCGCTTTGTGGGTTTAAGAAACTTTCACAAAGCAGCCCGGAGTTGGAAGTTGGTGATTGATACACCCGTGCATCGGAGAGCACGTTAATGTCGGTCCTGCGCCTGATCTCTCACCGGTCGTGTCGGATTGCCGTCCCATCGGGTTATGAGAGTGAGGGAATAGGGAGTGCACCTGTATCTGCGCAAATGCTTGTGCACTATAATATGTCCTGCGCAGCTGGCTGATCTCCTTATATGAGAACAGCCGCCGTGGCCGATAATCGGCTAGGAGGCCACCAATTTGAAAAATAAGCTCAATTTTAATATGACACGAAAAAAACAAAAAAAAGACACCCAATCTTCAACATTTTCCTTATAGATTAAGCGTGTATAGTATTTCCTACATTCCAACATCGGTATGCGACCTACATTATATAGCCATAATAAAATAAGATTTGTCGAAAAAACATAAGCCGTAAAATTCTGATCTTGGCCCCGTCTGGTACACGAAAACAATGAACTTGATTTTTATTTCATTTTTGCGCTAATGCGAAATAAATTGGTGCAAATGAGGCTTGGAGTATATTTTTTACTTTATTTTATTTCTTTATTTGTGTTTTTACTTTTTAATTTATTAGAAAAGTATGTGGTTGGAAAGAGATGAAAAAATAAGTGTAGCTTTTTAATGAGTCATTAAATAGATAAAGGAATATTAATGAACAATTGTTGCTGAGTCTTTTTGGTTGTACCAAATTATGAATTTTATTGATAGACCAATATATTGCGCAAGTGCCTTAGTGCAGATTAAAATGGAAAAATACTATAGTAAAAAATAAGAAATTGTAAATATGTCAAATTTTGACATGAAAGAGTCTTGCGAAACTTCTATGCGAATTTAATTTTCGTCGAAAAAAATAGCTTTAAATATGTTTCTTTGCATATTCAATGCACAAACAAATCTTAATTTAAAAAACACAACATATAAATACAAAAAATATATTTAAAAAAATATAATTAATACCTTAATAAAAACAACATTAATTTATTTTTACTATTAGCAAAGGCATTCGACGTTTCCAAGCAAAAAGCGAGCGTGGTAACGGTACAAGTTGTACTTACTATCAGTTTTATGCAGAATACAGTTATAATTATTATGCATTCACGACTTTACTGTATACTGAGTTTATTGAAATTATGTTTTACTAGCTGTTTTACCGCGGTTTCACTCGCGTCCTGTGGGAAATACTGCCCGTACCCGGATAAAATATAGCCTACGTTACTCGAGGATAATGTAGCTTTCGAATGGTGAAAGAATTTTTGATATTGGTTTTTACTTCCAGAGATTACCCCTAAAAACAAACTTACAAAACAAACAATTTCATCTCTTTATAATCTATACTTATATTATAAAGCTGAAGAGTTTGTTTGAACGCGCTTATCTCAAGAATTACTCGTCCGATTAAAAAAAATATTTCAGTGTTAGATAGCCCATTTATCGAGGAAGGCTATAGGCAACTTTTTATCCGGGTGCGTTTGGTTGGCAGAAGCTAGTTTATAATAATTTCTATGTCATAGTCTGTATTGTTAGTGGTGGTGAATCTAATTTTTTGCGGCGTTCCGGTCGGGCTGGCACTTTCCATCTCGACTGCTCGGGACTTATGCTGCGTATACTGCCTCACACAGCCGACAATCTATTCGTGTCACGTGTCTAAGCTTTTAGTATAATTAAGTAATTTAGGTATATTGTAAAGCACCAACCTCTCAAGTAGGGTTCAAATCCAGGTTAGGCAAGTACTAATGCAACTTTTCCAAGTTTGTACGTGCATTCTAAGTTTACTTATACTAGCCGTTTTCCCGCGGTTTCACTCGCATCCCGTGGGAATTACTGCCCGTACCCGGATAAAATATAGCCTATGTCACTCGTGGATAATGTAGCTTTCGAATGGTGAAAGAATTTTTAAAATCGGTTCAGTAGTTTTTGAGCCCATTCATTACAACCAAACAAACAAGCAAAGTTTTCCTCTTTATAATATTAGTATAGACATAATAATAACATTGGTTGATTAAAGGTGAAGGAAAACATCTCGAGGAAACCTGGACTGTAAAGTCTGAAATCACCAACCCATTGAGCAAGCGTGATAATTAACGCTCAAACCTTCTCTGTGTGAGAGGAGACCTATGCCTAGTAGAGGGACGATAAAAAGGTTGATAATAGAGTAATGTATGTTTCGTTTTAAGTATTTCTATTTAATTATGTGTCATTTTTTACCCATTTTCAAGAGCTCGTAGCTAAGTTAAAGCCACGCGGATCGATCGATCATAAAGTTAGCAACGCTTAGTAGATGGGTGACTATCTAGTTATGGCGAGATCTTCCGTGTTTCGGAAAGTATGATAAACTGGTGGGTCCTAGCTGTCAATTGAACATCTTGATTTTCAGAAGATAGAAAGTCCGAAAACCAGCCTTACCAAGGTTACCCGGGTAACTGGGTTTGGGAGGTCAGATAGGCAGTCGCTCCATGTAAAACACTGGTACTCAGCAGACGCCAGTTAAACTGGAAGCCGACGCCAACATTGTTAAGAAAAAGCTATACGAATTTCATAAAAAAAACACCAAAATACTTCAGAAATATCATTCAACAAGATACCGTTAAGACCGCGTGAGTCGATAGTTTGTCCAATTATCGACAGTTATCGTCAGCACATCACTAGAGCGAGACATGTTAATTCAATCCGCACAGGCCTGGTTCCGTTAGTTGTGCACGAGGGTAGGCTGAAGGAAACCAAGGGCCATGACGACAACCATGGCTGTAAAACTTAGGTTTACTGTCTATAAGCTACTGACCTTCTTAGACCAAAAACGCATCCTACTAATAGATATTACAAAATACGAAAGGTTTGTATGTGTGTATGTACTCTTGCACGACAAAAGCGTGGCACTGTCCTACTAATATTATAGATACGAAAGTTTGTTTGTGTGTTTGTTACTCCTTCTCGCAAAACTGCTGAAACTTGGCAGTAATATAGTTTAAATTTCAGAATAATATATAGGCTACTTTTAATTCCGGAGTGGGAAGTAGTTTACTGGGGAAGCTAGTATAATAAAGCTCTTATATCAGGGTTACGTTACAGTATAGTTTTTATCCATTTATTCCTAAGACTAGCCGTTTTCCCGCGGTTTCACTCGCATCCCGTGGGAATTACTGCCCGTACCCGGATAAAATATAGCCTATGTCACTCGTGGATAATGTAGCTTTCGAATGGTGAAAGAATTTTTAAAATCGGTCCAGTAGTTTTTGAGCCTATTCATTACAACCAAACAAACAAACAAACAAAGTTTTCCTCTTTATAATATTAGTATAGATTACAACCAAACAAACAAACAAACAAAGTTTTCCTCTTTATAATATTAGTATAGATAAGGGCGTTCAAACAAGCAGACAAACTAACTCTTCAGCTTCATATTTTTAGTATAGATATGAAAATCTCAACATCATCCAACTTTACGGCCACAATCCTTTTAGTTTACCGGCATTATAATAGGCTGTATGTCGGTACCTCAAATACCATGGAATTTAGCTCAACAGAATCAAAGAGCATATTACAGCTGTTCACAAAACAGCTCATTTGTAGTTACAGTTTGTCACTAACCCGAGGCTGTATGGACAGTTTGAATACCGGTAATACCACGTCGTTAGTTTCACAGATTACATGTTAAACGCTTCATGTGAGTTCTAAAACTGCGGCGAATATCAACACTTTTGCTAACACGCTCGTAACTAGACATAGGTTCTAGATAATGTTCTAGATAGCCACCTGACAGATTCTGCCATAGATGTTTTTAATGTTGATATCTTTTCTATGGCAGTATCTGTCAGATATTACTGTCTAGAACTTTATCTGGAACCTGTGAAATAGGCAGTCTTTGACAGTCCGTTTTGAACTGAAAAGTACTGATGTATATTCAAGCGGTTTTCACCAATAGATAGTGATTTATTAGGATGATTTAATAGACACATAACATGATTGCCAAAAAACCGACCAGGTGTGTTCTATACAAAAAGTCACGTTTGTTGTATGGGAGCCTCCTAAAATTCGTATTTTTTGTCTAAGCGGCAAAAGAACACAACATTTGTGATTAACTCTCTGGCTATCATGGTTCCCAAGAAACAGCTTGGTGACAAAAAGTCGGCCAGTCAGGCAGCAAAGTCTTAGTAATTGGGTCCCGTTTTGCCCTGTGGGTACGGAACTAAAAAATGGAGAAGAACACCCACCGTCTTAAAACCTGACTGATATTTCCTCTCTTATTAAGACAATAAACGGGTCTACTCGCGATTGAAATTATAAAGGTTTACGATACCTTTTTCTCCCGACGTTTCGGCCGAATTGCACCGATCGTGGTCACGGGTAGACTGATGACAGCTAGCGACGTCTCCGTGAAAATATGTGTACAAGTCGCGAAAGTTTAAAAACATTTTTTCCTCTCTTCCACAGTCCTCAACGTGGCAGCTGGAAAAGCGCCGATGCAGGCCTCCACGGAGGACGGAGGAGTTCCTCAGAGAGCCCTGGACGGAAGTACATCAGCTACCTTCAGCGCTGAAACCTGTACCTTGACAAAGCCTGAGCGAGTACCTTGGTGGTACGTGAACCTGCTGGAGCCGTATATGGTGCAGCTGGTCAGGCTGGACTTCGGGAAACAATGTTGTGGTAAGTAGGTATATTAAAAATGTTTAATTGGGCTTGAAACTCTTGGGCTGTCCAAGTGGTCACCTCATTTTAAAATATTTAACCAGGCCGCTTGCTGACACTTCAAGTGACCCAAGGGCTGGTTTCTATTTTGGTCAAAACTTAAACGTTCCCATCTAACGTGGTAATAATGCCAGCCTCTTTGATACGCTACCAGTGGGCGGCGACAAGGAAGAGTATTTTGATGCCATATTTTAATTTTAGTACAAATCAATAGTAAAATCAAAAAAAGTCAGTACAAATAAATCTGTCATCCCTTGAAAACTGACAGCTGTCAACTGCACAAAAACGCATTGACACTGTGATCTTGTTACTAAAATAGAATATCACGTAAAAATTCGTTCCTAATTTTTCGAAATTGGTTTCGGATTTTTTTTTTAACGCTCGGGTGATTGTCATGTTATAGATGATTCTCCAATTATCATCGGTGTTTTACCTGTTTACGAGGTTTTATGTAATCTGTGACATTTGGATGAATATTTAGTACAGACGACAGCACATCAAGTTACCACAATCTGTCAAATTTCTGCCATCGATTTTCAAACTTATCACAATAGTGGAAGGTTAATGTTGGATTGGTATTTGAATGAACTGAAAAAATGAAATGAAGCGCAAGAATTTTTGCTGAAAACGAACAAGTCGGGGCGGATCCGAAGATCACAATTATATCAGCACCCTGAGCCTAAACTGTGACAAACTGCACTCGATTTATGAAAAGTATGAGGATTTATAGTAAGACTAGCTTCTGCCAGCGGCTTCGCCCGCTTCCCGAGGGAACTATTTCCCGTACCCGGATAAAAAGTAGCCTATATGTTCTGATATGTTATGTTCTGATATATAAGCTATATGTCTGCCAAGTTTCATCAAAATCCGTCCTGTGGATCCTGAGATTACCATGTGCAAACAGACAAACATTCAAACAGACATTTTTTTTTTTCTCTTATTTTTATTTCTTTATAACCCTACCTACATATTTTGCTTTGTGTAAATATTCAATGTACAGACACGATTTTTTACTGTTTTACTATAGTAAGATCTCGATAGGTTCTGACTGTGCCACTTGTGCGCGAACCGTGTTGAAGTGTTAAACGCACATAATCGACCACCTGGCGCGATAGATAACGACTTGTTTATATTTATGACGTATGATCTCATTTGGGATCACATGAAGAACTTAGGGAAAGTTGGGGCTAATTTGGGGAATCCGGGACAAGCGGGCCTAATCTTGGAACGAACTGGGGTAAACTTTGGATTTGTTGATCAAATGTTGTGATGTGAATTTTTAATTATATTAGGGGTGCCAGGTTTCCTGGGTAACTGGGTTGTGGAGGTTAGACAGGCAGTCGCTCCATGTAAAACACTGGTTATCAGCTGCATCCGGTTAGACTGGAAACTGACACCAAAGCTAGTTGGGAAAAGGCTAGGCAGATGACATAAAGTTATAGTCTTTGGCAGATGATGATGATTAGGGTGAATGACAATAGGGTATATTGACAAAACGGTTTTCGTATGATCAAAATTCCTGTTTTTAAGGGTACATCATCCATACTTTATATATTAGCCAGTTGTGGCCTGCGTATTTTAATAATATTAGGCTACTCCCTCTTAGAAGAACCTATGACTACAATTTACTTAGGTGAACATATAAATAATCATATTCTTCTTATTTCCCAAAACGCTACACTGCTATGCTTTTAATGTCGGAAATATGACAAAAGACAATACTGTATGACGTATGTAACTTGTGAAATTTCTCATAACTCCCAATCATATTGTCGCAACAATATCAACTAGGTATAATAGAATATAACAATGAAAAACAAGATGCGCCCTCGCAGCTTTCCCTCGGTTGAGTGGCGGACGCGCGAGAGATTTGCTTGTCATATACATAATGCCTTTTATTCTTTCAGAATAATATCCGTCAACACAAAGGTATTAAGTAAAACAGTTGTCGTCTATAATAATTGTCATATAATTATATGAGAAGAAGTTTCTTATAAACTTTTAAGTGTTTTGAGAATTGACGGTCATTCAATAAAGTTTTTATTAAACGGCTAAATTAATTCTACGTTTTTCATAAGCATTTGTGATAACAAAAAATACTAGATGCTTGTGGCAGTGCCATTTTGGCAACAAAATTAAATCATTAAAAAGTTTCAAAACATCATCGCAAAATTAACTGTTCAAAAAAAAACGTTAATTACATCAGTAGTATTTATTACAAAAATGCAACGATACGCAGTTTAATTCTTCTTAGTTCCAATTCAATAGTCCTTACTATTCTACACTAGGAAGTGTCAAAAACATGCTCTATTCACTTGTAAATCATCATGGACACATGAATAATAGTCTCAAGACAATGCACTTCCGAATTCGCACGGAACACGGGTGTAATCAAAAGGACGTTTAGATTTCAATCTTTTAATCTTAAACGTTGAGTTAAATTAGCCTTGGGTTCAACCGGAGATTGGAGTTAGATACTCTCGACGGATGTTTCAACAATTCATGGGGTTCAACGAATAGGTGCGATTTCCATATTGTATAAAACAGGAATATTTAAGGGGCCAACCTATATCGTTCTGCCCCAATTGCCAACCTCACCTACCCGTGGTGCACCTTGCTGAAAAACGACGAGGCTTTAGCGACGCCTGCTGGCTGTATAAACACCACAGCACAAAGTGGCATATAATTAAATGCCTTGCTCGGATATAGACAGCATCTCCGAAGCTAAAAAATATATCAAACTGCACTCACCCACACACATGCCTAGAGCGGTGAGTTTGGGCAAATCCCTTAATCTATCCAGCAGTGGAAATTTTAAGGCTTTAAAAAAGGGAATCGGTAATGTAGAGTAAAAAGCGACAAACCAAAAATGGAGCTGGAACACTGAACTGGCCACCCGAATGAAGCCGTAGAGGTGGGCCACTATCAACTACTAGACATCCCAAGACGGACATGGCATGTGGTGGATCAAAACGTGTTAGAAGTATCTCTTAAGTAAGGCTATTTATAAAAATATGGCCTAACTTAGAAACAAAGACAGCGTTCTCCTTTTTCTTCAGAAACAAGTAATTTCTTGCATAATATATATAATCAAAGGGTAATTTAAAGACAGCTAGAAAGCGTTGCGTAAATTGCCGATTGATCAATCCACCGGAGAATTATCAACGGCAAATTGTCAATAATTGAAAATGACAACTCAAGGAAGTAAAACAAAATTGATGGCTTGTTTACTTTTAACTACTATTTTAAATCTGTAGTAAACAAATCAATAGATATATAGGCTATTTTGTTATCGATGGGAAATCATCAAATGTGCTCCCGTTGTGGGTGACAGCGTGAGGGAGTGTCAGACTTTTACTGACTAGAACTCACCGTGTTCATTTGGGAGCCCTTTGTGTGCCAGGGCCGCGGTAACTCGCGCGAACAACCCGCAACCCCAACAGGATATTAGGCTATTGAGAAACAGTGAGTCACGGTGGCCTAGTGGTTAAAGTCTCAGTTTCTCAAGTATGAGTCTGCAGGCTGCTCTCCAGGTCAGGCAAGGACCAATGTAACTTTTATAGGTTAGATTGTGGTAACTCGATGTGCCGTCGTCTGTACCTCAAGCATCGAACTTAAAAATATTGCAGATAAAAATAATATTTTATTAAAAAATAAAAAATTTTATACCAAGCTATTCAACTTTGAAATTACCACTTACTGTCAAATCATTCTGCAGTATCACAACTTAACTTTCCTGCAATTTCGTTAGATAACTTTCACTCGAGACTAGTCATTTGCGCCCGGCGATGCCTGTCGACGACTCTTGTCAAACTATATAATGACAGTGCAAAGGGTCTTATGTTAAATGATTGCTAGAAAGTGGCGGCAGCGGTCGCGCACTGCGCCTGTCATTTGTTTTATGACGCCGTCATAAATTGTTCTAAACCTCAATATTGTTCCGTTGGCTGAACATGTTGTTTTGTTGTGGCTGTAAAGTAAGCGATGACTGTAAAAGTTTGGAGGGATTATAGAAAAAATAGGGTATTTAAGAAAAAAAATTGAAGGGATTTAATAATATTTCTTTCTTATTGCTAAAATTTACCCGTCTTATCAATGGGTATCGGGTTACTCAGGTTGCACGGGTAACTGGATTGTGGAGGTCCAACAGGCAGTAGCTGCATATTAAACACTGGTTCCCAGCTCCGATAACACTGGAAGCCGACTGGAAGCCTAACCTTTTCCAACGACGTTGGGCGTCGTTGGAAAAGGCTAGGCAGATGATGATGATATTGCTAAAATTGGAAGTTTCATTATTTTGTATGGACACACCAAGTTCCACCAATTCCTCCACATTTCAGTTATAAACTATTCTAGCAAAATTACTAGTATAATAATAATAATAGTTTTTTATTAGCTATTTCTCTGTAAGTCTTTAACTGTTTACACAATCAAATAGAGTTAGAAGATAAAGTAAACCTTGAAATAAACTTGTGTACTTTAGCTTTTATTCTAAGAAAATCTCACAATTTATTTAAAAATCCGAAAACAATTCAACAGTTTTGCAACATCGCCCCATTTTGAGGTGTTCTCGGCACTATATTGCATATATTATGCAACGCAAGATGCATGTCGTGAATTGCATATTGTGTTGCACAACGCAAGCTCTCGTCCTCTCGCTGAGACGATTGCTAATGGGATTTTAAATAATTTAATGAATATTACTGTTTGCTTAGAATTTGAATATGTTATTTTGTACTTGTGCTGTTTTCGTAACTACTTTTTGATGATTTTGTTTGCAAAAAAAGGGCTCTTATTTTATCAATATTTTTATAAATAAGTGGAATTCAAGGAGTTTTTTTGGTCGGGACATATTTATTAATTTGAAAAAATATACTTTATCGAATAAAAAATTGTCTTCGTATATCTAAATTGGCCTGTATTGAAACGTATCTGGCGCCATCTGGTTGAACATTGGTTTTAAGTTTAAAGTTTAACCTCATCTTTACTTCACCCAAATTCTGTTATCGTGTACGTAATTACTCAATACTCAATACTCAATTCTTTATTAGCATTCCATATGTTATACAGGTGGTAGGTACATTTTATAATAATATAGAATCAATATGGACCCTATAGGGCACAGCTTAAAGAGGTTGGAGAGTTGTACACTAGCTTATTAAATAATTATATTATATTCGTTATGTTTGGGTGAGTGTGTGTGTTTGTGTGTGTGTGTGTGTGTGTGTGTGTGTGTGTTTTATTCCTAATTAGTTCCTTAATTATTGTAAAATAAATCTTATCCCTTAATTGCAGGTACGAACAAGGCGGTAATCGTCGTCCGAGTGGGCAACAACAGGCCAGACCTCGGAACCAATCCCATCTGCAACCGCTTCACCGGCTTCATAGAACAAGGCCAGCCCCTATTCCTGCCCTGTAACCCGCCCATGCCCGGGGCCTTCGTCAGCGTGCATCTAGAAGCTTCCACGCCTTCCCAACTCTCTATCTGCGAAGCCTTCGTGTATACTGACCAAGCGTTGCCGATTGAGAGATGTCCCCAATTCAGGGATCAGCCACCGGGCAGTACTGCTACTTACAACGGGAAGTGTTATATATTCTACGACCGGCAGCCGGCTTCGTTCAGAGATGCTCTCGGCTTCTGCCGTTCCCGAGGAGGCACCCTCGTCGTTGAGAGCAACCCAGCGCTGCAGGGTTTCATAAGTTGGGAACTGTGGAGGCGGCATAGGTAAGACGTCTTTTGTTTTAAGTCTGCTGGCGAATTTGCGAGCGCGATTTGTCTTTCATGCTGTTTTTTCTGTTGAAGAAGCTAAGCGATTTTGATGGCTTATTTAATTTTAAAATTAATAGTAATGATTAGACATCGGATTATATGCATTTGCATTTTTGCATATGCAAATGCATATAATGCTATTTTTATAGCGTTATTGCATATAATGGTATTTTTTCACTGACGGTGCTTATTTCAGTAGTTGTACGTGTTAGGCGTGTATTACGCCGCTGAAAATTTTGGAGCCATAAAAGAAGTAGTTGGAAAATTTGACAAATTAGACGCCGTTGCAATCAATTCAAGCCAGATGGCATTTGAGGATATTTCAATTAAAAAAATATTGCTCTTATTGCCACACATTTCAGCAATATACCCGATGCAATTGAGAAACTAGAAACTAAAAATCTTCCTTTGTGCAAGTCCTTAGAAATATTAGAAACAATGATTGAACAGAGTAACACCCTTCCGAGTTCAATATCGCAAAAGGTTCGTGGCAAATTAGATGCAGTTTTGTGTAAAAACCCTGATCTTGAGGAAATTAAGAAAATTAACTCATTTATCAACGGCACCGGATAATCTCTGCAGAAATGGCGCCAAATTTCAAATTCTGTCCGGTAACGTCAGTTGATGTCGAAAGGTCATTTTCGGCCTATAAATGAATATTAAGCGACAAGCGTCACAAGTTTGCTGTAGAAAACTTGGAAAAATATATTATTGTATATTGTCACAAAAATTATAATAAATAAACGTTAATCATATTATAATACATAATAATGAATGGTTTTTGATTGTGCATATTTAGTGCATATTTTGCCCTTTTTTAGAGCATATTTGCATGCATATTTTGGCATTTTAATAGTGCATATAATCCGATGTCTACAGTAATGATCTATGTTTTATATGGTGGGTATTGTAGTGGGTAATAAGGATATCGTAAACTGACTCGGTTCACTTTTATCACTGAAATATATCTCCTGTACAAGTAACGACCTTATTGGCTAGAGATTTATTCCGACCACAAAATTCTAGATCTATTTATCCCTGAATTTTATACGACTGTCACAAATAACTCGGTGTAACAGGCTTAGGTTGAAGATACATCTAAACTGCAGTGTGATCTATCAACGTCAGGGCAGCCTCGACTTTATATCCTGCGACCTGACTGGACTATGATCAGTATTGTTAAATGCTAATACGTAGAATAGTAACACGTTAAGTTTGGTAATATTGCGACACTTGATGTCAATTTTAGAGGTTCTAGATAAAGTTGTGGATAGCTATTTGACTAATAATGATGTGTCAGATAACTATCTAGAATTGTATCTGGTAGCTCTGAAACTGGCCTTTAGGGTGAGTTGCACCATCTAAACTACAACGATGACCAAACCATTTTCAGCCATGCGATTCTCTAACTGACACATCATAGATGACAACAACGACGACCTCACAAATGACAAGCTTTTCGGTTTGAAGGATAAAATCGAAGGCGAAGTCGTCGTTGTCGTCGAAGGCGAGGATGATTTTTCATACATTTGGAACCATATTTTAGTTCTATGTCGCGCCGTCAACATCGATGAAGCGCTGCGATCGCGCACTTATAGATGTTGCAACGATGATTTCTTGGTTGTAAAGATGTTTTGCGTTAGAGAATCACCCCCCTGTTGTCAAAACACCGAACTGTACAGACAACAGCAAGTCACAGTACCCGAATCTGTCAAATTTTGCTAATCGAACATTAACCTACCACTATTGTGATAAGGTTGAAGATCTATTGCAGAAATTTGACAGATTGTGGTAACTTGATGTGCTGTCATCTGTACAGTGGACCGCAATTAAGTACGAGAGTGGTTATGGTTTGGTTATCGTCATAGTTAAATTATACAACTCCCCCTTAGTTGAAAAGCTTTATATCAGGTTTTATAACAAAAAAATATTTAAAACTGGGTTTTAGTTAAATCGCTAAGCTCTAAACGTATTTTTTTCCTTAGGCAACCATCTTCATGGTACAAAACGTAATTTGATAAACTTCACCTCTAATAACACTACATCTTGCACATTTGATAATGAACCATATACCCTGCAAATTAAGATTCAAAGTCCTTTGCTTCTGCTGTTGTTAGGTAAAAATTGATCGTGTCAATTGCTCGATTGCTCGCGTGTTTATCGATCATAGGATTTATCACACATAGTTTACAACGCGTAGCTTGCATGTTGTGTGCAAGTCCGTCGTTTTGTACTCATCATCTTAGTGATGACTATTTAGTAAGAAAAATACACACATTAGTAAACAAAATGGTGCAGTTGACAGTTGCTGTCAGTCAGCACAAATAAGTCAGTCATCCCTTGAATAATGGCAACTGTCAACGGTACAAAAGATACGGTGCCATTATATGTCGTCCCTTGAAAACTGACATCTGTCAACTGGATCAAAAGATTCGATGGCAGTATAAGCGTTTCGAAGTAAAGTCTGACCGTTTTTGGTGCAGTAGACAGTTGACTAATAAGCAGGGGTCGGAATTATATAGGTAGAGTTATATGTACTTGCTTCGAAATGTTGAAATGAATATGGATTTTCCCGGGATTTATAATACAATCCTGTGTGGCTAACAATATTCAATAAATAATAATAAAAACCACTGAGATAGATAAAACAAAGATAATTAACATACATCTTTTAATGTTATGATATCTTGAATAAATTGTGATATAGTTTTTCCATTTACAGTATCATTTTAGAAATTTTAGACGCCACTAAGAACCATGGGGCTAACCAAACGTGTGTGAAAAGGTGACTCGATATTATTATTTATCTGGTCAATAATTAACAGTTTATTTCATTCTGGCTGATCTCATTTACTATAGTGTCACTGTGTGCATCATTTCTACCATTTGAACGTACTTGTCTTACTGTTTAGCTACTGGTACTGTGTTGTAATACAAGTCCGATTGCCGTGATTTACAATAGTTGTAAAGTATACGCTGACAACACTGGATGGTGTAGGAAATATACGATTTTCTTCGTAAATCACAGAATTAGTCTAGTCTCGCATAATTGGACGGGTTTTAATTTATGTGACTAACTAGTTTTGTGTGTGTAAAAATATAGCCTATCATCTATCTAGCTTTCTAAAAGAAAGATTTTTTGAAATTATTAAAGTGGGTTTCGATTGCCTATATGTTTACTGTTACCTAATATAATATTAATTTTGTCTTCGTATACTTTCAAATGCGTGGTTTAATGAGTGACCCACCCAAATAATACAGCAAAAATCTTTTTCTCTCTGTGTCACGTTCGGCATAAGTTGGGCAGATTATAACAAAAAGTTCATGTGACAGTTTGTCTATTTTGATTATTAACGTGGCTAAAAAGAGAATGAGAAAAGTACCTAGTTCAATCGGTACGCGGGTGAAACCGCGGGCTGCGGCTATTTAGAAATACTTGTCAGTTTAGCTATTACACTCGCGTGCATAATCACAGGCCGCCCAGAGCTATGGATGCAATGGAACTGTACATTGTTTGTCAAATAAAGGAACACGGAATCTTAAGTCAGCTGTTTCCTTTGAGTTTTAAACCCGGGATGTAGCCAATCGGTTATAATGTCCGGGAAACATGCTATTTCTAATCAATTCAACACAAAACACAACCAATTTTGATTCTTAACGCATTTGTTCGTACAGTTCTTGTCAAGCAACTTTGCTAGTCCGAATGTAGCTGCTGTTGACTTCACAACAGTCAGAAACAAAACACGACCGCCTACGTGAGGTGTCGAATAACTAACTAATTAAATAGAGTAGATGACATGACAGGGTAAAAAATAAGCAAATCCATTCAGTCCGTAATTTAGATTATCACAAAATATTGGACACGAGTGTTTTGTTTTAAAAAATCTACGATTAATAACAAAGATAATGAGTATTAAAGTTCTGGTGTCCTGACGTCATGCCTATGTAAAAATCGTACATAGGCGTAACGTCATGCACAATTTCAACGGTCTATCTATAGCTTCGTAATTATTGAAAAATTTATGAGAACTAAAAAATACGTATGCAATATTTTTTATAACCTAAACGACGGACTAATTAGATATTTTTTGTCGTCTAGTCTATTAGCGCATTGTACAGACAACAACAGGTCAACGTATACGAATCTGTCAAATTTTACCAATCAAGTATTAACCTACCTCCATTATTGTGATATGGTTGAAATTTGACAGATTGTGGTAACTTGATGTGCTGTCGTCTGTACATGGACAGCCATCGTGTACAATATACAAAGCCACTACGAGCCACTCGGAGCCACGTAACGGTTACAGAACGAGTATATTTAAGACAACGGGTAGAATCCCGTACGGCCGGCTGCGATCCGATACGGTTCGGATGCCGAACGTTACATGCGGTTACTGATCAATTTGGAATAACGGCTACGGTTTACTGTCTTGTAGGAATACCTTCAAATATGTTACGAAGTTTAACTAGAAATAGGTGACGAAGTGTAGCTTTGATGTGGCGTAAATAGTGGGTACAATGCAACCTTTGGGACACCATTTTCATTGACTGCCGATGTTTATTTAAGTGACAATTTTCCAGTTAATGAATTGATCTTAAACATAGTTTTCAAATATTCAAACACCGGTTTCGGGTTTCCGTCTTCATTCAGGTAGAAACCTCTACAAAACACCCCTCTGTGCTTCAGAACCCACGTAGGTATATCGCAGATTAAACTGTCGGCCGGGGGTGACCCGTCCACGGTTTATTTTGAAGATCAATTGTGAATCCTATAACAGCGGAATTCAATAATCTACCTATCTCTAGATTAGCTTACATAGAGATAAAATTTTGACATTAGTTAGCCTAAAACAACAGATGGACAGGTTATTGGGAACAGCCGTAACTTACTCAAACGGCAAAATCAGAATATTGTCCAAGGAAGCATGTAATTTTCTCCCACTCCACATCACTCGATGACCAATTTAAGAAAATGCCAATACCAAATCACAGTCATTACAATTCAATTTACCATTGCACATGCAGGCTGCACATGCAGTTTACCAGTGCACATCCACCGCCTAGTTGCTCATGATGACAAATTGCCCACTCCGGCTTCCTTACTGTTATATCATGTTGCTACATTGGTCTAGTGGTCGCATAACCAACTGCTGTGCACGAGGTCTCGGATTCAATTCCCGGGACGGGCCGAAATCGCTTTGTGGGTTTTAGAAACTTTCACAAAGCAGCCCGGAGTTGGAAGTTGGTGATTGATACACCCGTGCATCGGAGTGCACGTTAATGTCAGTCCTGCGTCTAATCTCTCTCCGGTCGTGTCGGATTGCCGTCCCATCGGGTTATGAGAGTGAGGGAATAGGGAGTGCACCTGTGTCTGCGCAAATGTTTGTGCACTATAATGTGTCCTATGCAGCTGGCTGATCTCCATATATGAAAACAGCCGCCGTGGCCGACAATCGGCCTTGGACGCCATTATTATTATTTATTTTTTTACTTCTTAACAATAAGTAGATGCCCCAACTTTGGCACAAGTAACAGGTCGATGATAACTCACTCGATATAATAAAGCTGTGGTCACACACGACTACCACTAGCTTCATGCATATGCAAACATAATGCATAGAAATGACGGACGTTACCGATTATAGGGCTCGTGCTCACTCACTGTGCCTTAACGGTTATCTGTGTGTAAGACAAAGGTTACACGATCAGTCTGGCGTCATTCCATTCCATCAGTCTGGTCAGAATGATGGGAGAATGATCGTGTAACCGGTTGATTGACGGACTGATGGTCCAGAATATACCGTGTTTTTCGTTCGTCATTCTGGCATCAGAGACTCGTGCCAGAATGACGCCAGACTGAACGTGTAACCCTTGTCTAAGGCTTCAGTTACAATGTCTTTCGAGAAATTGATAGGCAGTCTGTGGTTTGTGCTGAATTAGAACAGAGGTTAAAACAGTCTTAAAATGGTCCATTGTGATTCTGAATAAATTATTATTAAGTTTCACAGAAATTTACTTAAACGAAAATTCATGTAAGTGTTTTGACATCTGAAGAGATAGGAGATGAATTATTAACGGCCAGTTTCGCACGTTTCAGATGTTCTTAATAGCTATCTGTTAGATAGTGTGGTAGAAATGTTTTAACTCTAATTACTTTTGGCATGATCTGTCAGATAGCTATTATAAGAACTTTATCTGGAACCTGCGAAACTGGCCCTCAAACTTGCACACACATATGAACAGTGTCAGTTAAACTAAATTAACCAATCACTGAGTAAAAATCAACAAACATCACAACACTAGCTGCGCCACAAAGTCCTCTTAAAATAAATAAACTACGTACTTATATAAAATCAAAATAAACAAACACTGCAGACCTATCCATTACCGTCCAATTAGTCCTTCTACCTGTCTGCCCTCATACGGGGACATAATCAGCTTACTCCATAAAAGCGAGCCAACATTTATTTTGCATTCAATCTTCCATCATTAAAATCTCTTTGCGGCTTAAAGCCTGCTTAAATCAATATTGTCTGTGGCAACCCAATCCCTATGTACTGTTATGTGTCTGGCATCACCAAAGGGCTGTATATTAATTAATATGTGTACGTTATGTACTGCGTCCAGGCCTGCGGCTTTGATTGAATTCACGTATCACGTAACGAAAATGGATGCTGTTATGCGTGGTAGCGTCAAGTTGTTTGGATTACAATACGGGATTTTTCAACCAGTCAAATTCATTACTTTTATTGAACTGTCAAAATGATTACTTTCTATGCACTTTCTATAAAAACGTAAACTATGACGTCTCAGATTTTTCACATCACACTTTATAGTATACTTACTTTGCTTAAATTATAAATAGAACATGAAAACAGTTTTTCAGTTAAAACGATAAGTGAAAGTGATATTAGTTGAAAATGCTTTACGAAATTATATCCACTTCCTCAAGTGTGAATTAGATAATCTGATTATACAGATTACCGAGAGATTAGAAGAAGAACATGCAAGAAGCTAACATCATCAATCCACCGTAACTTATTTCACACAGCAAATAATTAGTACATATTTCATCATACAATCACTTGCCTAGCCTTTTTCCAACTATGTTGTGGTTGGCTTAAAGTCTAACAGGTTGCAGCTGAGTACCAGTATTTTACCTGGAGCTACTGCTGATCTCGTACCACCACGTATTTAATTGGGCCATAATGCGGATACCCTCTAGTAAGACTGGTTCTCAGACAAGCATCATTGTTGATTTATTCTCTTACGGCCGTTCCCAATAACCTATCTATCTCTGGATTTGATTGCTAGAGATAGAATTTGGACATTACTCCCATACAAGTAAGGCCAAATTCTTATCTCTAGTAAGCAAATCCGGAGATGGACAGAATATTGAATTCCGCAGTTAGTCAATACTGCATAATATCGTCCATCGCAAGCATCTCAATTATCCGGTAGCAGCGTGTGAGTGAATAGCATTCACAACAGTCCGGTTGGTTTGTGTTAGAGTAATTGCATCGCCGCCGGACAGGGGGTCCGTTCGACCTCCCGCGCGGGAGACCCCCTGTCCGGGAGACCCCCTGTCTGCGCTAGTACTCGCGTTCAATCAAATCAGGCTGTCTATGTGGATAGGTGTCTGCCTAACTCAGGGTGGAAGAACATTTGGTTGTTACCTACCTTAGTAATAAAATCATAATAATTTAATCATAGGCTGCCGTGTAAAATAATGTTAACGAATGATAATCAACAAATAAAGAAAAATACTTAATTCTTTTAGACGATATTTTCTGGTCAATTTTTTTTTGCAGTATATCTTAAACCTCGCTTTTGTTTCATTAATACCGTTGTGGTTCAGTTATTTCATAATACACAGTACACACACACAGTTCACAACATGCCATATTAATTTAACAACTAAAAGTATTTTCACCCAAAACACGTAGATGAATCAATAAATGAATAAATTTTAATCATACCTATTTAAGGAACCCATATTTTTACCTAACTTGTACTTTTTCCTGACGTTCGTATCGGCCTCGTGACTTTTCATACTTTCGTAACGGAAAAAATGTTTAAAACGTTTTTCAAACAAAACAATGCTATTCTCCAATTTTGACTGAAAATTTTCCATAAGGCTTCGGTATAAACATGCTATGTTCCATAACAAAGTCTCGTCGCAAGTCAAATTCCGAGGGGGTAAATTGATTCATACTCGAAATATTTGCTAATATTTCACAACTCGAAGATGCCACATCAAAAAGTAAAAATAAACAAACGAGCTTTGCTTCGTAAACAATTTCAATAGAAACATTTGTACGCCTTCTTGGGGCTTTTAGAAATCTTTGTAAAATTCCACGAAGTTCATTTCTTTGTAGGGAATCAAATAATTTTGACGTTTATATAATATCACGTTGCTTGCCAGAAAGGGGACCGGCTGTCATTTGTTTATTTACCTTTTCCCCTGGTCACGTGATTCCGAAATAACAGAGATTTTACTGTAGCTATATTAATATTAAAAGAGGTAAAATTGCTTGTAAATTTGTTTGTAGGGGGTATTCTCTGGAAGTAATGAACCGATTTTAAAAATTCTTTCACCATTCGAAAGCTACATTATTCGAGTGCTATATTTTATCCAGGTACGGGCAGTATTTCCCACGGGACGCGAGTGAAACCGCGGGAAAACGGCTAGTATGTGATAAGATCAGCGCAGTTTCACAGGTTCCAGATAAAGTTCTAGATAGTTATCCGACAAGTACTGCCATCTGAGTAGAAGTCAAAATTTAAAACATTTTTATGGGAATATCTGTCACATAGCCATCTATAACATTAACTGGAACCTATCAAGCTGACGGCCAATCTCTTCTTGTACGAATTGATGATAGTCGAAGATTGTTCGCAAACAAACTTACTAAGATCATAATTATGTTAGTAGATACAGCGACCTACAGATGATTTTTTGCACATAACTCTGTTATTAGGTAATTTTTCATAAACCAACTAAAAAAATAGACAATAAGTGTTATTTCATTTTTTTCTCAAAATCTCTCAAGCCATAAATATTCAAAATCCTTTTAAATGCATCGTAGTTTTACTATGTTAAAAGGTTGTGCATTCCTGCGCCATGTTTCACCCCGTTCGAAATTTGATTTGCAGCTTACTCAGACAGGTAGCTAGGGGAGGCTGTGGAGAGGGGGTGCAAGAGAATTTAATATTGTCAAATTAACTATTGAATGTACTCACCCCTATGGCGAGGCCAGTCTGCCCCCCATAGACGCCATGTTTGAAGCTTAAAAGCACACTGTTATATAAACTATACCTGACGGTAGAAATGCAATTATTATCGAAATCAATTAGTCTGTGTTGTGGTTATACGTGTTACTCGATATTCGAATCTACGTCTACGTTTTTAGGGTTCATATTCCATTGTGGTGGTGGGACTGAGGATTAACGATGAGATTAAAAATGTATCCCCAGCTGTGTTGCTGGGCAGTTTGTTTATCATTTTTTCTTTCTTGCTATAACACTTAGAAGTGGTGGCAGGGCATTATAATGGATGCTCACTAATTGAAAAGAATAAGCGCTACTTTAATTAGTCTTATTTCAATAAATTAATATGACTTGACGTGACCTGAAAATGGTTGGGTTAATTTAATACCTAAACTCTATAAGCTTATTTTTAAGATTTAAAACTAGATACAACTACTTCTAACTTGATCATTAACAGTAATTGATTTGTATTATTATGAATATTACAGTATAGCTTTAGGTAGTAACTTACATAATACATATAAATATATCTGCTATTGCTGCAAGCTTTGCGAATTATTGTCTTAACGATATTCTAACGTTATACCTTTCATCTTGCGATAGTTGGAATTCCATATCATTTCTATAACTAAAAATAATCTGTGTGTCTGTGAAGAAAAATCTAAATCTGCTTTTATCATAGCACTATTACTTATTGACTATCCCACCAGCATTAGAGATTGATATAATTAAGTTGTTCAATGACGTATCTCCCTGTGCTTCCTTGTGAAGACCATCAGTTGAACCCGGTGTTCTCTTGTGCAGGAGTGACAGCAGCAGTCAGTACTGGATGGGAGCAGTACGTGACCCTCAGGACCCTGCCAACTGGAAGTGGGTAAACGGCAATGACGTCACAGTCTCCTTCTGGAACGCTCCAGGGGGAGGCGAAGGATGCGCTCGCTTCGATGGCAGCAAGGGGTGGCTATGGGCCGACACCGACTGCCAAGCCAGACTCAACTATATTTGCCAGCACCGTAAGTCCAATTTCATTTGTACCCTCGCGAACTGCAGTTATGTCATGGTCTTGTTGCTAAGCTAATTTGCGTTCTATATACGTGGGCGTAAGTTTATTTTAGAATGTTGCTTTAGCGAAATTGTGCATATGTGAGAATGTTTATTTTCGATCGGTATTCCTCATTCCTGGCCGAGTCTGCAGGTGGCTAGGTGCTATGCAATGCTCTGCGAATTCAGCTCATTTGGCTTATGCAATTTCTTAATCTTGCGAATATGTTTGGAGATGTTTGTATTGTAATGTCATCATCGTTTTCTTGCGAATTTTCAGGCTGTTAATTAAAGAAGGGTCTTAATCGATCGTGTGGATTATATTTAGTAGTTCACGTGGGTGGCTTTATAGTACGCAAGATGATTTCTTAGTATAGAAGCCATTTATTTCATTAGCAAACTACTAGTAAATTCAGTACAGGTAGAGGATAACATTTTGGATTTGAATATACTAGACAGATGATTTGTACCTAATTAAGCAATAATTTAGACAAGATTGTAAATTTCCTTTATTACATATCATAAGTATTCCCTGTAAAATAACATACAAAGACAGCAAGAGTCTACTAATAGTAACGACTTATATTCAGTTTATTTTATCAGATCTCGTAAAAGACTAAATTCCATAAGCGGTTTCACCCGCGTCCGAAGTGAAATAGCGGGCACGGATAGTAGAGTTTAGCTTCCATAAATAGGCCACCGAACACGAAAAGACTATTTGATTTGATCACAGTAGTTCCTGAGATTAGCGCTTCGAACCAACTTCAGGCGAATAACAAAAACGAATTGGCACTAAAGCTTGCGACTTTTACCCTTATAAATAAAATACTTCTACACTAATCTTCTTGACTGATGTTCCCTCCTCTTCTTCTCAGAACCGAAGGCCTGTGGTCGTCCTGAACAGCCACCGAACTCCACCATGACAGCCGACAGCTTCGAGGTGGGGGCTTCCGTGGAGTACTCGTGTGATGACGGCCACCTCCTAGTCGGACCCACAGTGAGGACCTGCCTCGACACTGGATTTTATGACGAATTCCCGCCAGTTTGTAAACGTAAGTAAAGCTGTTGCTTTTATTATTTTTAAGGATAGGCAAAGAAGTTTAAAAGGCTTTGTTAGAAAAGTAGAATGGACGTTAGTGGATAACAGTGGCCAGTCATGAAGTTACTGATGATAGCTCTCGCTAGTAAAATTAAAATCAGAATTAACTTTTACTATGGGTGTTGTTCCGTGAGAAATAATATATTTGCATATTAGGTTCCAGCAAATTCGCCCACTGTCCTTTCATTTGCTTTGATTACATTTTGAAACTTAAGACACCATACCAAATTGCAAAATCTGATCACAATTTTGACTTTATATGATTGACATACTGAATATACCTACATTCAAACGTCAAGCCTGTTCAAACCAAACAACAAAAATTGTCAAATAAAAATTCTTCCTCCCTTTTTTACGCGCGAAATACATAACCCTTTTCGTAGTTGAGTAAAAATTAGCCAGACAACTACAACTATTATTATTATGGACATGATTCATCAAAACTGCTGGTCATAGTGTTCACCACCAATCACCAACTTCACCTCCCGCAGGTATCGAGTGCGGCTTCCCGGCTGAGATTCCTCACGGCTCCTACGACCTGATGAACGCGTCAGTATCCTACCTCTCTCACGTGCAGTACTCCTGTAAAGCCGGCTACGAGATGGTGGGCAGGTCGCGACTCGTCTGTGACATCGACGAGAGGTGGAATGGACCTCCGCCGAGATGTGACGGTAAGGATATATTGAAAACTAGCTTCTGCTAGCAGCTTCGCCCGCTTCCCGAGGGAATTATTTTCCGTACCCGGATAAAAAGTAGTCTATGTTGTTCCTCAGGGTCTATTCTATCTCTGTACCAAATTTCATCGAAATCGGCTCACTGGTCTAGGCGTGAAAGCGTAACAGACAGACAGACAGAGTTACTTTCGCATTTATTGTATTAGTAGGGAAGTAGGGATTAGCTTCCATCAACCTTAAAGTAGTCTATATTATTCCTCTATGAATAGGCTATCCAGAACTGAAAGAATTTTTCAAATCGTTCCTGAGATTAGCGCGTTCCAACAAGCTCTTCAGCTTTATATTATAAGGTCTACTGTCTTCGGCAGTCAAAAGGCTAGGCAGATGGAATTCTTCAGCAGGTATAAGGAGGTTTTGGACAGTATGAAGTCCAGTCGAAATCATTTGATCATCACCTGCCTAGCCTTTTCCCAACTATGTTGTGATCGGCTTACCGGCTACAGTTGAGTAGCGGTGTCTAACGTGGAGCGACTGCCTACTTGACACCCTCAACCCAGTTTCCTGACAACCCGATACCTTAGACTAGGTAAGATTGGACGAGATGTTTGATCGATGATCAGGATATGGGATATCTTAACATTAAATGTTGTCACATTCCTTCATACACTCTCACAGTATTTCCAAAATTCTTCAGTGCTTCAGAAAGTACTTTAAGGGATCGTTCAGACACAGCGGCAACCGCGTGATTTCCATGCGATTCTGAAATCGCGCGGGTTTTATTTGTATGAGTTACTAGCTTCTGTCCGCAACTTCGTACGCGGANTTTGCTTCGTAAACAATTTCAATAGAAACATTTGTACGCCTTCTTGGGGCTTTTAGAAATCTTTGTAAAATTCCACGAAGTTCATTTCTTTGTAGGGAATCAAATAATTTTGACGTTTATATAATATCACGTTGCTTGCCAGAAAGGGGACCGGCTGTCATTTGTTTATTTACCTTTTCCCCTGGTCACGTGATTCCGAAATAACAGAGATTTTACTGTAGCTATATTAATATTAAAAGAGGTAAAATTGCTTGTAAATTTGTTTGTAGGGGGTATTCTCTGGAAGTAATGAACCGATTTTAAAAATTCTTTCACCATTCGAAAGCTACATTATTCGAGTGCTATATTTTATCCAGGTACGGGCAGTATTTCCCACGGGACGCGAGTGAAACCGCGGGAAAACGGCTAGTATGTGATAAGATCAGCGCAGTTTCACAGGTTCCAGATAAAGTTCTAGATAGTTATCCGACAAGTACTGCCATCTGAGTAGAAGTCAAAATTTAAAACATTTTTATGGGAATATCTGTCACATAGCCATCTATAACATTAACTGGAACCTATCAAGCTGACGGCCAATCTCTTCTTGTACGAATTGATGATAGTCGAAGATTGTTCGCAAACAAACTTACTAAGATCATAATTATGTTAGTAGATACAGCGACCTACAGATGATTTTTTGCACATAACTCTGTTATTAGGTAATTTTTCATAAACCAACTAAAAAAATAGACAATAAGTGTTATTTCATTTTTTTCTCAAAATCTCTCAAGCCATAAATATTCAAAATCCTTTTAAATGCATCGTAGTTTTACTATGTTAAAAGGTTGTGCATTCCTGCGCCATGTTTCACCCCGTTCGAAATTTGATTTGCAGCTTACTCAGACAGGTAGCTAGGGGAGGCTGTGGAGAGGGGGTGCAAGAGAATTTAATATTGTCAAATTAACTATTGAATGTACTCACCCCTATGGCGAGGCCAGTCTGCCCCCCATAGACGCCATGTTTGAAGCTTAAAAGCACACTGTTATATAAACTATACCTGACGGTAGAAATGCAATTATTATCGAAATCAATTAGTCTGTGTTGTGGTTATACGTGTTACTCGATATTCGAATCTACGTCTACGTTTTTAGGGTTCATATTCCATTGTGGTGGTGGGACTGAGGATTAACGATGAGATTAAAAATGTATCCCCAGCTGTGTTGCTGGGCAGTTTGTTTATCATTTTTTCTTTCTTGCTATAACACTTAGAAGTGGTGGCAGGGCATTATAATGGATGCTCACTAATTGAAAAGAATAAGCGCTACTTTAATTAGTCTTATTTCAATAAATTAATATGACTTGACGTGACCTGAAAATGGTTGGGTTAATTTAATACCTAAACTCTATAAGCTTATTTTTAAGATTTAAAACTAGATACAACTACTTCTAACTTGATCATTAACAGTAATTGATTTGTATTATTATGAATATTACAGTATAGCTTTAGGTAGTAACTTACATAATACATATAAATATATCTGCTATTGCTGCAAGCTTTGCGAATTATTGTCTTAACGATATTCTAACGTTATACCTTTCATCTTGCGATAGTTGGAATTCCATATCATTTCTATAACTAAAAATAATCTGTGTGTCTGTGAAGAAAAATCTAAATCTGCTTTTATCATAGCACTATTACTTATTGACTATCCCACCAGCATTAGAGATTGATATAATTAAGTTGTTCAATGACGTATCTCCCTGTGCTTCCTTGTGAAGACCATCAGTTGAACCCGGTGTTCTCTTGTGCAGGAGTGACAGCAGCAGTCAGTACTGGATGGGAGCAGTACGTGACCCTCAGGACCCTGCCAACTGGAAGTGGGTAAACGGCAATGACGTCACAGTCTCCTTCTGGAACGCTCCAGGGGGAGGCGAAGGATGCGCTCGCTTCGATGGCAGCAAGGGGTGGCTATGGGCCGACACCGACTGCCAAGCCAGACTCAACTATATTTGCCAGCACCGTAAGTCCAATTTCATTTGTACCCTCGCGAACTGCAGTTATGTCATGGTCTTGTTGCTAAGCTAATTTGCGTTCTATATACGTGGGCGTAAGTTTATTTTAGAATGTTGCTTTAGCGAAATTGTGCATATGTGAGAATGTTTATTTTCGATCGGTATTCCTCATTCCTGGCCGAGTCTGCAGGTGGCTAGGTGCTATGCAATGCTCTGCGAATTCAGCTCATTTGGCTTATGCAATTTCTTAATCTTGCGAATATGTTTGGAGATGTTTGTATTGTAATGTCATCATCGTTTTCTTGCGAATTTTCAGGCTGTTAATTAAAGAAGGGTCTTAATCGATCGTGTGGATTATATTTAGTAGTTCACGTGGGTGGCTTTATAGTACGCAAGATGATTTCTTAGTATAGAAGCCATTTATTTCATTAGCAAACTACTAGTAAATTCAGTACAGGTAGAGGATAACATTTTGGATTTGAATATACTAGACAGATGATTTGTACCTAATTAAGCAATAATTTAGACAAGATTGTAAATTTCCTTTATTACATATCATAAGTATTCCCTGTAAAATAACATACAAAGACAGCAAGAGTCTACTAATAGTAACGACTTATATTCAGTTTATTTTATCAGATCTCGTAAAAGACTAAATTCCATAAGCGGTTTCACCCGCGTCCGAAGTGAAATAGCGGGCACGGATAGTAGAGTTTAGCTTCCATAAATAGGCCACCGAACACGAAAAGACTATTTGATTTGATCACAGTAGTTCCTGAGATTAGCGCTTCGAACCAACTTCAGGCGAATAACAAAAACGAATTGGCACTAAAGCTTGCGACTTTTACCCTTATAAATAAAATACTTCTACACTAATCTTCTTGACTGATGTTCCCTCCTCTTCTTCTCAGAACCGAAGGCCTGTGGTCGTCCTGAACAGCCACCGAACTCCACCATGACAGCCGACAGCTTCGAGGTGGGGGCTTCCGTGGAGTACTCGTGTGATGACGGCCACCTCCTAGTCGGACCCACAGTGAGGACCTGCCTCGACACTGGATTTTATGACGAATTCCCGCCAGTTTGTAAACGTAAGTAAAGCTGTTGCTTTTATTATTTTTAAGGATAGGCAAAGAAGTTTAAAAGGCTTTGTTAGAAAAGTAGAATGGACGTTAGTGGATAACAGTGGCCAGTCATGAAGTTACTGATGATAGCTCTCGCTAGTAAAATTAAAATCAGAATTAACTTTTACTATGGGTGTTGTTCCGTGAGAAATAATATATTTGCATATTAGGTTCCAGCAAATTCGCCCACTGTCCTTTCATTTGCTTTGATTACATTTTGAAACTTAAGACACCATACCAAATTGCAAAATCTGATCACAATTTTGACTTTATATGATTGACATACTGAATATACCTACATTCAAACGTCAAGCCTGTTCAAACCAAACAACAAAAATTGTCAAATAAAAATTCTTCCTCCCTTTTTTACGCGCGAAATACATAACCCTTTTCGTAGTTGAGTAAAAATTAGCCAGACAACTACAACTATTATTATTATGGACATGATTCATCAAAACTGCTGGTCATAGTGTTCACCACCAATCACCAACTTCACCTCCCGCAGGTATCGAGTGCGGCTTCCCGGCTGAGATTCCTCACGGCTCCTACGACCTGATGAACGCGTCAGTATCCTACCTCTCTCACGTGCAGTACTCCTGTAAAGCCGGCTACGAGATGGTGGGCAGGTCGCGACTCGTCTGTGACATCGACGAGAGGTGGAATGGACCTCCGCCGAGATGTGACGGTAAGGATATATTGAAAACTAGCTTCTGCTAGCAGCTTCGCCCGCTTCCCGAGGGAATTATTTTCCGTACCCGGATAAAAAGTAGTCTATGTTGTTCCTCAGGGTCTATTCTATCTCTGTACCAAATTTCATCGAAATCGGCTCACTGGTCTAGGCGTGAAAGCGTAACAGACAGACAGACAGAGTTACTTTCGCATTTATTGTATTAGTAGGGAAGTAGGGATTAGCTTCCATCAACCTTAAAGTAGTCTATATTATTCCTCTATGAATAGGCTATCCAGAACTGAAAGAATTTTTCAAATCGTTCCTGAGATTAGCGCGTTCCAACAAGCTCTTCAGCTTTATATTATAAGGTCTACTGTCTTCGGCAGTCAAAAGGCTAGGCAGATGGAATTCTTCAGCAGGTATAAGGAGGTTTTGGACAGTATGAAGTCCAGTCGAAATCATTTGATCATCACCTGCCTAGCCTTTTCCCAACTATGTTGTGATCGGCTTACCGGCTACAGTTGAGTAGCGGTGTCTAACGTGGAGCGACTGCCTACTTGACACCCTCAACCCAGTTTCCTGACAACCCGATACCTTAGACTAGGTAAGATTGGACGAGATGTTTGATCGATGATCAGGATATGGGATATCTTAACATTAAATGTTGTCACATTCCTTCATACACTCTCACAGTATTTCCAAAATTCTTCAGTGCTTCAGAAAGTACTTTAAGGGATCGTTCAGACACAGCGGCAACCGCGTGATTTCCATGCGATTCTGAAATCGCGCGGGTTTTATTTGTATGAGTTACTAGCTTCTGTCCGCAACTTCGTACGCGGATCCTGATTTTTTTTATATAAAAACCTTCCCTCGATCTGTACAAACATTTTAAGACCAAAATAAGCCCGATCGGTCCAGCCGTTCTTGAGTTATGCGCTTACCATCACATTTAGCGATTCATTTTTATATATAAGATTAGTACCTAATCGTTCAGACATAACCGCGCGGTTACCACCAGAAAAACGCGCGGTTCCCGCATGTCTGAACTAGGGCTAATTCCAAAGACGTGAACCCTGACGCATCATACACAACTGCTTTTACTAATAAATCTTTCATAATAATTATAGCAACTTCCTGCAATAAACCACTCAAGCAAGCAGTTAATTTTGTCCTCGTGGGAACTAGATACCCTTTCTGAACTCGCGGCAAGAAATTATAATAATTATTCGAACTGCAAAAACAATTATGCGACAGCGACGACCGTATCGCGACTGCGCGACAATTAGTCGCAATTATGTGTCGCATCTAGAAAAGCAATGTACAGTTGAAAACAAATGTTTTTATTTGGACATATTTTTTATATTATTAGGGAAGATTAGGGAGAATTTATTTTTTATTTTATGTTGCATTGGAAATATGTATGATGAAAACGAAAAAATATTCCTGTAGCTGAACTTCTGAATGGTTTTAAGGTTAATTTTTTTTTGGAATTCGTTATAGAATACCATAAAGTATATGTGATGGGATTTAATGTAAGGTTTGACGCACCCGATATCCTGTTATGCATTTAACTTTATTAGATACTAATCGTCATTATTATGTTATTTGTGTACGCTAAAAACAGAAACACTGTTTCTTTCAAAATTAATCTATACTAATATTATAAAGCTGAAGAGTTCGTTTGTTTGAACGTGCTAATCTAAGGAACTACTGGTCCGATTTGAAAAAATATTTCAGTGTTGGATAGCCATTTATCGAGGAAGGCTATAGGCTACTTTTTATCTGGGTGCGCCGAGTAGTTCCCATGGGGCGCGGGTGAAACCGCTGGCAGAAGTTTTTTTAGTTTAAGTATTTGTAGTTGAATGTACAAGCAGCACAATGTTATGGATTTTTCACATGTAGGTAGGCTTAGTAGCTTTCTTATGTATCTGCTGGTAAGTGGGCCAGGACAACATCTGTTCTTGAAACTAACGGCCAGTCTCTTAGGTTACAGATAAAGTCCTAGATAGCTATCTGACGGATCATGCCATAGAAGTCATCAAAACTACAAACATTACTATTAAACTATGTTTCAGATAGCTTTATCCGGAACCTGTGAAGTGGCCGTAACGGTTGTTATATGACTCGAGATTAACGGCCAGTTTTAGAGGTTGTAGATAGCAACTGACAGATTATGGCAAGAAAAAGTAATCATAAAAACAAATCTATGGCACTATCTGTTAGATAGCTATCTAGAACTATTTCTGGAACTTGTGAAACTAACTGTAAAGACTGTAATATGACTCTAGATTCAAAATCTAGAATATTTCATTGTTGATAAATAGCTTCTGCCAGCGGTTTCACCCGCGTCCTGTGGGAACTACCCGGCGCACCCGGATAAAAAGTAGCCGATAGCCTTCCTCGATAAATGGGCTATCTAACACTGAAATATTTTTTCAAATCGGACCAGTAGTTTCTGAAAACTCTTATTAATATTAATATTATAAAGCCGAAGAGTTTGTTTGTTTGAACGCGCTAATCTCAGGAGCTACTGGTCCGATTTGAAAAATTCTTTCAGTGTTGGATAGCCCATTTATCGAGGAAGACTATAGGCTTTTTACCCGGGGGCGCAGAGTAGTTCTCACGGGACGCGGATGAAACCGTTGGCAGAAGGTAGTGTCTTATTTATGGAATTGCGTCGGTTGTTTTAATAGTTACGTCATCGATTTTTAACACTAAAGGCTGATTGATGAAGTCTAGTATACATAAGCAAGTTTTTTACACTAAGAACAATCAGTTGCAAATAAGTAACTACATTATATTAGGCACGTTTTAAACTGAGTATCAGTGACGATAGTCGAATTGGAACACTGAAGTCAATCAAACGGTAAAATTGACGTTAAAGAGCTATATCCTTTCCTACTCCTGCACAATTTTCTAGTCTCAATCCATATTCTCATACGAACTCGAATTAAATCTACGATTAAAAAGAAATTGCCTTTTAAACTGTCAAGCTTGCAGAGCTCAGAGCCGTCAGTCCTTCGATCAGATATAACGTAGTTTCAAGTCAGGGAGTTCAGTCAAGCGACAGCCAGGGGTGGCCTTTTACGTAACTTGGAGGCCGCGAAAAGTGCAGCGAAACTATCGATCGACCCTCGAACCTATATTTAGGCATCTTCTAGCTCCTGTGTAAATATTGATGAAGTTTGTCGTTTTCTCCAGTGGTGCAGTGCGAGGAGCCTCCGCCGGCGCTCAACGGGCGCGTCACCCTCAGCCACAACGCATCCGTGTTCGGTTCCGTCGCAGAGTACTCCTGTGCTAAAGGATTCAAGCTGGTGGGACCCAAGAGGATTGCTTGCCTTGCTAGTGGTCTATGGGATAAACCAGCCCCCATCTGTCAGCGTAAGTTCCTCCCTGTACCATGTCGTAATTAGTAACCAGTTAAGGAAAACCTAGTATCCCACATACTAGGTTTTAAATGAAACGCCATTTTGGGTTCACTCAAAACATTTATTATTTCATAAATAGGTACATTTATAATTTTCTAACTACTTGTAAAACTCCGAAACAGTATACATATTTTTTTTTCAATTTTAACAGACGGTAACAAGAAATGTGTGTTCTCAATATTAAGTTATACTTAACAGGAATAGAGTATAGGGGTCCCGAAATACACGTATATACAGATTACAGAAATAACAATGTACTTATAGACAAAGGGTTTGTAAATAACATCATCTCAGAGGTATTTAAAGTAACAAGAGAGTAGATAGATTTATCACAAATATAGTAACAATAATAACAAACGAAGATGCGCGCGAGTGTCTCACTCGTAGCACGCCACACGTTACAACACCGAGGCAGCCATATTGTGTCGGCTGACATATTTAGTGCGAGTACCCGCCACCGCGCTGCTCGTGGCTGGGACCATAATCAGCAGAGCCAGACGCCGTATATCCAAAATCGTCATCATCAGAATCCGAAGAAATGTATCTGCCCTTCGCCTCCAGTATGTCTCGAACCATTCTATCCATATCGGGATCTTCCCTGATAGCAAACTGGACATGACGCGCGGTGATGCGGTGTTGGCCGTAGTCCCGCGCCAGCTCGCCGCCCACTGTCATCACCTCGGCTGTCAGGTACTCCAGTACAGCCCCGAAGTATACAGCCGACGGGATGGAGCCGTGTATCCCAGGCGGTGTCAGATTATTCAGCACACGCTGCAGCTTCCCCACGGAGAAGTTGAGGCCGGCTCTCGCTGTAGGCGACCTGGTTCGTCGGCGCAAGCTGGGAGGTACCCCGGGTTTCTTGAAAACGTCAGATGGTCCGCCCTTGTCTTTTCCTCCGTCCATTATCATGGATGAATAAATAGATTAGTTTTTATAGAAATGCCAGGCAAGGAATATGAGAATTTATAGGGGTACAGTGGTGACACGTCACAAAAAACGTCTCGATCCGGGAAGAAGGCAGATTATACTGGAGGCTGGAGGAGGGAAGCTGTTGGCGCATGCGCGTAGCGGGCGCGCAGGCGACGGGCGGTGGTGTGAGGCGCGCGCCCTCTCCACCCCCGCCCACAACCAGTCTATTTCAATTCTGGGAACTCCTGATTGCAACGTAACTCTCTTAAATAGAAATTACACTACGCGGAAAATATAGGTTTATGCCTATTCATTTTTATCCTGTTTTTATTGCAACTATAACTTGCATGCGACTTCTCTCGCAATTTTCTTTTAAACCGTCGTTATCGTCGCACTTCTAGTCGAAGGCCAAGTAGAGGGGGTGGCCACACGTCACATGGTGCATAAAATGCATTTGTCTCTTGTCTTTACTGATATTGACAGTATCGATCTATAATAAAGAATTTAAATTTATGTTTTGTATTGTAGTTACATAATTTTTGTAGGATATTATGATTGATCCTAACATGTATATTTTTGAAGAATAATCACTTTAAAAAACTGTTCATAGCGTTCAAGTGTTGCGGTTTGATGTTTTTTTTTATCAATGTCAATAGAAAAGTTTCAAGTAAGCAACTATTTTTAGATTATCTTTGTTATTTTTTATTTACTAAACGTATAAGAGTAGATTTTAGCCTGGATATGAGCTTTGTTTGATTATTCCTAACTAAAGGAAGCTGATTTTGTTATTTTGTACTATTGCGCAAACGTGACGCGATTTGGGGGTAAAAGGTTCTCATACGTAACGACAAAATTTTCCCTGAAAATTTTCCCCTTCCGCAGACGCCTTGAAAAACTAACTTTTATTCAGTAAGTGGGTGGACCACAGGAGTGGAAGAATGCTATTAGCTAATTAAAATGTCGGCCGCACAAGACAATTTAAAAATAACGATTTTGGCAATTTCTCATTGCATTCTAAAATTCTACTAAGACGTGATTAAATACTCACCAAACACTTTCTCTAATTCTAGCCGAAGAACGTCCCACGACAACCACGCAGGCGACAACCACGAGCCCCGCGGCAACCACAACTGTCCCCACACCAACCAGTCCTCGTCTCGTATTGCCGACCAGGCCTCGAACATCTCCTCGGCCCCTCTCCTCACCGACACCCTTCGCCACCGTGACTGCCGAACCTCCAAGGAGATTGCGACCTAAGACCACGACAGAACGAGTTACGACAAGAACGTATGAACGTCCCCCTGAGAGGAAGGTCACCGTCCCTGACAATCAAGACTCGCCGACCAGTCATATACCGCATATTATTGTGGCAAGTCATCCGAGAGAGAATCAGGTAGGCTATTTAAGTATTTTTAGTAGGCAATCTATGCTGGGAATTTTGAAAATTCTTAAAATTTGCATTTAGTGACTATTTTCATATTTATTGGAGAATACTCAGAACTAACAGGGTAGAATAGGGTTTTAAGCTTTTAATTCAACTGGTACTTACCAAAAGAAAATTATATTTTTACGCTCGGAATTTAGTTATACAGTCAAGTCATAGCAACAGTCAGACGGAGTATTATACATGTACAGACGACAGCAGGTCAACGTATACAACGTTGTAAAATTTTACCAATCGAACATTAACCTTCAACTATTGTCATAAGGTTGAAAATATATCTCAGAAATTTGACAGATTGTGGTAACTTGATGTGCTGTTGTCTGTAAGTACTACAATTTTGTCAAGTATATTCTACATCCCACTAACCTTCCATCGTCGCCTTCAGATCCTCGGCAACGGCAATAACATAAGAGCGGAACAAACTCCTCGTGTCAACGTACCACAACCAGTGGACGGGGAGAGACGGGACCCCGTCGGGGCCCGGCTGAACATAGGTGCCGTGGTAGCTCTGGGTGCCTTCGGGGCCCTGGTATTCCTCATCGCCATCATCACCACTATAGTCATCCTTGTCCGAAGGTAAGAGCATATTTCTTTTTCTTTAGTAGAAATTAGAAAACCGTAGATGTTGACTAAGCTTTTTATTTAGTTCGGGGAATATTTTTGAATTTACTAAACGTGTAAGAGTAGATATATAAAACTTTTATAATTGTAATTTTGGTAGAGCGTCCGTTTAATATGTTGGCAACCCCAGTCAGGTAGTACCTTAATGGCTTAGGTATATTTTAACGAAAATAATTTACATTCATTTACATCAATTGTAGTACCAAAAATATAAAATGGTAGTTCCTGTCTATACTGGTTAGTTTTGCAATAATTTATTCTGAAGTAATCCTAAACTATTCAAAATATTCTAATACAGGGCAACTGATTCATAGCGACTGTTAAGATATATAGGTATTTGAATACAATATGAACACCCACTTTTTAATCGTGAAGGACAGGACATGTTTACTTATATTTTAATCAGTAGATACTAACAATAAATAGNCAGTATCGATCTATAATAAAGAATTTAAATTTATGTTTTGTATTGTAGTTACATAATTTTTGTAGGATATTATGATTGATCCTAACATGTATATTTTTGAAGAATAATCACTTTAAAAAACTGTTCATAGCGTTCAAGTGTTGCGGTTTGATGTTTTTTTTTATCAATGTCAATAGAAAAGTTTCAAGTAAGCAACTATTTTTAGATTATCTTTGTTATTTTTTATTTACTAAACGTATAAGAGTAGATTTTAGCCTGGATATGAGCTTTGTTTGATTATTCCTAACTAAAGGAAGCTGATTTTGTTATTTTGTACTATTGCGCAAACGTGACGCGATTTGGGGGTAAAAGGTTCTCATACGTAACGACAAAATTTTCCCTGAAAATTTTCCCCTTCCGCAGACGCCTTGAAAAACTAACTTTTATTCAGTAAGTGGGTGGACCACAGGAGTGGAAGAATGCTATTAGCTAATTAAAATGTCGGCCGCACAAGACAATTTAAAAATAACGATTTTGGCAATTTCTCATTGCATTCTAAAATTCTACTAAGACGTGATTAAATACTCACCAAACACTTTCTCTAATTCTAGCCGAAGAACGTCCCACGACAACCACGCAGGCGACAACCACGAGCCCCGCGGCAACCACAACTGTCCCCACACCAACCAGTCCTCGTCTCGTATTGCCGACCAGGCCTCGAACATCTCCTCGGCCCCTCTCCTCACCGACACCCTTCGCCACCGTGACTGCCGAACCTCCAAGGAGATTGCGACCTAAGACCACGACAGAACGAGTTACGACAAGAACGTATGAACGTCCCCCTGAGAGGAAGGTCACCGTCCCTGACAATCAAGACTCGCCGACCAGTCATATACCGCATATTATTGTGGCAAGTCATCCGAGAGAGAATCAGGTAGGCTATTTAAGTATTTTTAGTAGGCAATCTATGCTGGGAATTTTGAAAATTCTTAAAATTTGCATTTAGTGACTATTTTCATATTTATTGGAGAATACTCAGAACTAACAGGGTAGAATAGGGTTTTAAGCTTTTAATTCAACTGGTACTTACCAAAAGAAAATTATATTTTTACGCTCGGAATTTAGTTATACAGTCAAGTCATAGCAACAGTCAGACGGAGTATTATACATGTACAGACGACAGCAGGTCAACGTATACAACGTTGTAAAATTTTACCAATCGAACATTAACCTTCAACTATTGTCATAAGGTTGAAAATATATCTCAGAAATTTGACAGATTGTGGTAACTTGATGTGCTGTTGTCTGTAAGTACTACAATTTTGTCAAGTATATTCTACATCCCACTAACCTTCCATCGTCGCCTTCAGATCCTCGGCAACGGCAATAACATAAGAGCGGAACAAACTCCTCGTGTCAACGTACCACAACCAGTGGACGGGGAGAGACGGGACCCCGTCGGGGCCCGGCTGAACATAGGTGCCGTGGTAGCTCTGGGTGCCTTCGGGGCCCTGGTATTCCTCATCGCCATCATCACCACTATAGTCATCCTTGTCCGAAGGTAAGAGCATATTTCTTTTTCTTTAGTAGAAATTAGAAAACCGTAGATGTTGACTAAGCTTTTTATTTAGTTCGGGGAATATTTTTGAATTTACTAAACGTGTAAGAGTAGATATATAAAACTTTTATAATTGTAATTTTGGTAGAGCGTCCGTTTAATATGTTGGCAACCCCAGTCAGGTAGTACCTTAATGGCTTAGGTATATTTTAACGAAAATAATTTACATTCATTTACATCAATTGTAGTACCAAAAATATAAAATGGTAGTTCCTGTCTATACTGGTTAGTTTTGCAATAATTTATTCTGAAGTAATCCTAAACTATTCAAAATATTCTAATACAGGGCAACTGATTCATAGCGACTGTTAAGATATATAGGTATTTGAATACAATATGAACACCCACTTTTTAATCGTGAAGGACAGGACATGTTTACTTATATTTTAATCAGTAGATACTAACAATAAATAGGTTTTGTTTTTTTTTATATGTATTTATAAAATATTTAAAAATGTAACAATATGTGAAATAAATGAATAAAAAAAAAAAGGTACTACATGAAGCTTTCACGCCAACTAATCTAACAAATAAATCAGTATTTAATATTCATAAGAGGGACCTAAATTAAACTTTTCTAAAACTTGATGCTAACCTAAGCTTAAAAACACTTTCTACTGCCTATTGAAACTTTCAAGTAGATACATTTGGCTAGGTTCGTTTGTTTGTCACAAATATTTAGGCCTAGACCTCACGAAAGCGGAAAGGATTTTAATTTACCAATAGAATTTATCTTCTCAAAGAGAGTAGATGTTTAGATAAGGAAATTTTAATATTTTTAAAAGTCGTGTCGAGAGCCTAAGTTTTTTCACCTAGAAATATCTACCAAAATTCATGGTTTCGCTGACCATCAAAAAGTTAAAAGTGACACAAATCATGACTCAAGTTATAAGCGTCAAGCGACTGGGTGACAAAACATAAATGTTAGGAGGTCAACTCCAATAGTGGAATTAAAACAAAATATATAATAATGACGGCAACTACATGAGTGATTGATACACCAGCGGAGGGCCTAAGCGGCCGCCCCCGGCGGTGCGCGAGCTCCCTTCCAGATGGTACACGCTCTTGGCCCTCCCGTTCCCCGACCAGCAAGTCGGCCGGCGGGAGTTTGCCCGAACTCACCGGCACACGCATCGGGCCGGACACTTCTCCAACCCGTTATAGCCAGTGCGTTTTGTTAAGGTACTACGTTGACATGGTGGTTGACCACCCGCGTTTGGTTCTTCAAAATGGCGGTGGGCGCCAAAATTGACAGATATAATTTATTTTCATTTGTTTATTTTGATCATAGATGTTCTCGTTATATTGTTGTAATATGTAGATAATATTTATATTGTTGTGTTTAACCAACCACCATGTCATCGCTACACGCACCGGGATTTGGAAAGCACCCGCCATGTTGGATCACGTTTTGGCAAAAATCGTAAACTTCTTTTACAAGTCTCCGTACACTACACAGCTTCACAAATGGATGTTCAGGAGTCTTACAAACTCAGGACACTTCTCACAGGCAATGCTAAGTCCACGTCTTACACTCGCTCGACTTTGTAAAGTCAGTCACGCACAAAGACAACGCTTCGCGCCAAGCGACACCCGATTTATTTAAAAATATCGCAATTATATTTATTTTTAACACCAAGCACATAATGTAAATATTCATGTTTTGTTATTTATCACAAACACGAGTGTTCTAAAATGTTTTAAGTTTCTTGGGTATTCAGGTCTACCAAGTACTTACTTCATGCGTAGTTTTGGTGAAACTCACGCCAACTCTGATATGACTGTACTTATCAAATCAACTGCAACAGGAAAAAAGAAATAACAATAATTGGGAAATCTCATAACACTTTAGGCGTCGACTCCGAAGAATACATGCAAAAAGTATTTCACGATATCAAAGGCCCAAGAGTGTTACTCTGGCAATCTACTGCTACTTGTTATAATTATAAGTTTCTCTCGTTTTATCTCTTGTAAATTAAGAAACCCAGTGATAATACAATGGCCAACACTACTAAATAAATTGTAATCATTAGCAGGAAGCACAACGACGGCAAGCGGTACCGACACCACGTGTCCCCTGACTGCAACACCGTCGGCTCCCTGGACTCGTCGTCTTCTGAGTCCAGGAGTGGCCTCAACCGGTACTACCGCCAGGCCTGGGAGGAGCTGCATGAGGCCGCCGGGGCTAAGCACGCCCACCGTCGCCACGACCGCGAGGCCCCCAAAGATGGCTCGGAGCTCGTAGTGTCGGACGTGTACCCAGCCCCCCACGCGAGGGACAAGAGGCGACACCATCATCACCATCACCATCGCGAGCCCAGGCACCAGGACTGGCACTCTCCCCATCGCCCCCACCATAATCATAAGCCTAGGTATTAAGCTGTTCAATGTGTCGACGGATAACGTTAAAGTGTGACTGAAAATGTGTATGACAGAATTTGAACATTTAGCCCTCTTGCAGCATTGTTCACTAAATATATACAGCAAAATATATTTCACTTTTTTAACGTATAACAACACGTTGAAGTTGACAGAGATATAATCATAATTTAATAAGCAATAGTGCAGATTATTAAAAATGGTATCTGTTTTTTGTAGTAGTTGATTTATCAGAACTGTGATTTCTGTAATTTCGTCCGTCGACCATTACTTCAGGGATGTATAAAGAACTTGTAAATGACAATGATATACCTATTTAATTTATTCCATTTTCTTTATCCATTTTGGCGTTTTAAAGTGCACTGATTATTCTAAACGCAGAGGAAATGAAGCGTGGCACTGAACGTGACCTAACAAAATGTACCAAATAGCATTACTTGTAATTTTCTTTTACATAATTAATATTATTTATGATATTTGGATAATATTGGGCGTATAATGACTTCGTGATGAGTTTTTTAAACCCTCATCAGGATAGTTACTGAAGTTGCTCATATATTGATATGGTTTGGAGGTTGAGCTCCTTATGACAACGATTAAGTATATTTTTATCAACTTTCATACTCTTTAATACCTAACTTATATTCAGTATTTTATGGTAAAACTTTCCCGCTTCGACTATGATTACCTTGATCTTTTCTTAATATAATCACAAATATCGTATTATTTCGTATTTCAAATTTATAATTTAGTTCGTAAGCAGTTATAAAGATTTGTACATAATTATTGTAGTAGTGTAAGTACATAAGATAAGATTGAAGTTAATCATTGTTTCTGCTCTAATTTTCCCGTCTGTTTTGTATTAATGTTTGTTAATAAATTATTTAAGTAGTTAAGAACCTGTGAAAATGTGTCCGTTGCTAGTTTCGATATGATATTAATTTTAATTGAGATTATAATTATGAGTCTGCTATGGCTGTATACAATATGTCATGTCTTCTTAATCCTTAAAAATATTGCAGATTAAAAAGTAAGCGTTGACTGAATGTGACAAGTTTTATGTTAATGATTGATTATTCACCCTTGGTAACACCACGCTATTTTTTATTACCTGAAAATTATATTCTACATGGTGATCAAAATAATGATCTTTCAATAGCGGGTCATGACTCTCTTCTGAAATTTCTCCATTACAAAATCTACTATGTATGGTACAAAGTAATTTAAAATATACAACAGTTCTAAAATAACAGTACAAGTCGATATCGACGGGTGCTTTATAAAAATGGAAAAAGTAATCTAATGTGCCATTACAGAGGCAGACATAACGGGAGATCACAGTTTGGTTATTATTTTAATTTATTATAAACGTATTAATAAATTAGTTTTTATTTATGTAAATAATATTATAAAACAAAAACATTGACAAAGTATTTTGCTCAATATTACGAATTATTATTAAAATTACACAGACTGATTTTAAAACGAAAAACATCGACAAACGAATTTCTTATTGTTCCGAAAGTTAAATATTTTATAGGAATGTATTAGCATTGTATACCGTCACTTTTAAATGTCAAATTTGTATCGATAATAATTCCGAATCATGCTAGTATTAAACTTTGTGATAATTGAAAATGCCTTGTTTTATTGCATTGGTGGTTGGTTGTATCATNCGAAATTAGTCAGCCATTTGTAAGCGAGATGAATCAGCTGTAACCGTTCCTGATCAAGCAATATCGTGTAATACTACTGTAATGTAATATTGTTAACCCGTGAGCAGTTGCCTTTTTCTCACAAAATAAGTAGGGGAGAGGGGGGCATAACGGGGTCGCGGGGCAAGACGGGCCACCAACACATACAAGTAACTACGCATATTAGGCGTGTGTTGTTGTCGCTAACAGGCGGCCATTTTGTGCCACTCCTCAGTCTGACAGCGATCGCCGACCGGATTGCGCGCGTTTGTTTTTTACGACAGAAAACATATTCCAACGTCCTTTCATGTAATTTTTAGTGATAACATAAACGTATATAAAACGGTAAGTGTTCAAATTAGTACTATTGTTTTTTTATTGTCATTATCTAGAGATTTTAAATATTGATGTATTTTGAACAACGTCACTCTCTATATAAATTCGTTTCTTTGACAAATGTTTTAAAATAATGTTTATCATTGGGGCATAACGGGGACATGGCTATGGGGCACGATGGGGTAACCCATTGTGCCCCGTAATTTATGTCCCCATTGTGCCCCTATTAAACCATAATTTGTTAATTCCTCTTTCTGTTAATTTCATAATATAATTTGTTTTGTTTTAGGTATAAAAATTGAATTGAAAGAACGCAGAAGAAATACACATTTGTTTATACTGTGATGCATAATAACCATATGCCCCGTACTGCCCCAAATTGAGTACCCTGTACTGCCCCTACCCTGGGGCACGATGGGGTTTTCATAAGGGTTTATTTTTTTTTAATTTAAGACAATATTTGATTACTTATTTCACAAAATTCTATGCCAAATGTTAGATTAGTAAGTGACCAAGTGCCATGATTAGTTTTGATTAATAAATACNAGTAGGGGAGAGGGGGGCATAACGGGGTCGCGGGGCAAGACGGGCCACCAACACATACAAGTAACTACGCATATTAGGCGTGTGTTGTTGTCGCTAACAGGCGGCCATTTTGTGCCACTCCTCAGTCTGACAGCGATCGCCGACCGGATTGCGCGCGTTTGTTTTTTACGACAGAAAACATATTCCAACGTCCTTTCATGTAATTTTTAGTGATAACATAAACGTATATAAAACGGTAAGTGTTCAAATTAGTACTATTGTTTTTTTATTGTCATTATCTAGAGATTTTAAATATTGATGTATTTTGAACAACGTCACTCTCTATATAAATTCGTTTCTTTGACAAATGTTTTAAAATAATGTTTATCATTGGGGCATAACGGGGACATGGCTATGGGGCACGATGGGGTAACCCATTGTGCCCCGTAATTTATGTCCCCATTGTGCCCCTATTAAACCATAATTTGTTAATTCCTCTTTCTGTTAATTTCATAATATAATTTGTTTTGTTTTAGGTATAAAAATGGTACGTACGTACAAAAAGAAGAGTTTAAGGAGAAGTTGGCCTGTAGAAAGCATGAAACAGGCAATCGATGCAGTCTTAAGCAAAACAGCAGGATACAGAAAAGCAGCTCAACTATACGGTGTTCCGCAGACCACATTGGAGCGTCACGTCGCCAAAATAAAAAAGGGCGAGTTGTCTCTTGACTCCACTCCAGGTAATTTTAAGCCCGTATTTTCCAAAACAGAAGAAGATGAGTTAGTGAGATATATTAAAGATATGGAGAAACGGTTGTTTGGATTGACCACTGTCGTCTTACGAAAGTTAGCGTATCAGCTGGCAGAAAAAAATGCCAAGGTTCACAATTTTAACNTTGTTTTAGGTATAAAAATGGTACGTACGTACAAAAAGAAGAGTTTAAGGAGAAGTTGGCCTGTAGAAAGCATGAAACAGGCAATCGATGCAGTCTTAAGCAAAACAGCAGGATACAGAAAAGCAGCTCAACTATACGGTGTTCCGCAGACCACATTAGAGCGTCACGTCGCCAAAATAAAAAAGGGCGAGTTGTCTCTTGACTCCACTCCAGGTAATTTTAAGCCCGTATTTTCCAAAACAGAAGAGGATGAGTTAGTGAGATATATTTAAGATATGGAGAAACGGTTGTTTGGATTGACCACTGTCGTCTTACGAAAGTTAGCGTATCAGCTGGCAGAAAAAAATGCCAAGGTTCACAATTTTAACCATGATAAAAAGATGGCTGGCGTCGATTGGTTAAAAGGGTTTATTAAGCGTCACCCGGATTTATCTATTCGCAAACCGGAAGCTACATCAGCTGCTCGAGCAATGGGCTTCAACAAAGTAGCTGTTGATAAATTCTATGCATTGCTGGGAGAAATTTATGATAAATATAATCTGACGCCAGATAGAATATATAATTGCGATGAGACTGGTATATCGTGCGTCTCCAAAACAAAGAGCAAAATCATTGCCGAAAAAGGAAGAAAACAGGTAGGCTCGCTTTCTTCAGCAGAGCGAGGGCAGACAATTACGGTTGAGGTATGTTTTAATGCAGCTGGGACGTATATGCCTCCCATGCTAATATTTCCTCGCCAGAGAATGAAACAGGAGTTATTGGATCGAGCTCCTCCAGGAACGACGGCAGAATGTAACGCTCGAGGCTGGATGACTACGGACACGTTTATGTCCTGGTTTCAGAGGTTCGTTAAGTTTTCTGGTGCTTCAGTAAATAACCCGGTCTTACTTCTTCTAGATGGTCATGTAACGCACACACAAAACATAGAGGTTATCGAAACTGCACGCAAGAATGGTGTAGTTATGCTTTGCTTTCCTCCGCACTGCACCCACAAGCTCCAACCCCTGGATGTTGGCTTTATGAAACCTTTGAATGTATATTATGACCAAGCATGCTCTAACTGGTTAAGGTCGCACCCGGGGCGAGTAATAACTTCCTTCCAAATAAGCGAAATCTTTGCATGTGCGTATATTCAAGCTGCAACAATGTCTACAGCCATCAATGCTTTCAAAAAATGTGGCATATACCCATTCAATCAAAACAATTTTACAGATTGTGATTTTTTAGCTGCATCAACAACAGACGTGCCGCTGACAAATGATGAGGCTGAAACAGCTTCCACAACTGCTGAAGATCAGCAGCAACTATCATCTGCTATTGAACAACCTCTTGGACCATTTTTGTCCGCACCTAAGTCACCTTCACCACAGAGAACTCCTATCTCAGAGCCCCAGGCTGGACCATCCATTCAAAACGATAATAGTATAATACAATCTCCGATTCGAAGAGCATGTCGTGACTTAACAACTTTCTTCGAAAATGCGTCTCCCAAGGACATTCTCCCGATACCAAGCGTTGAACAAAGAAGCCAAACAAGGAAAAAATATCGCAGAGGGAAAACTGCAATTCTTACATCAACGCCCTACAAAAACGAGCTAGAAGAGCGAAATAAACTAAAGCGGACGAAGAAATGTTCAAATGCAAATGATCCCCGTTTGAAGAAAAATGCAAAGAAACAAAAATCTCGCTCTGATGTAGAGAATGCAGACGAGGATACTTTATGCCTGTATTGCGTTGACGTCAACAATTCTTATTTGAAGTCTTCAGAGGGTTGGGTAGCCTGCCAGTTATGTGGCCGTTGGTCTCATACAGCTTGCGCTGGTGTTGACGACGAGAACGCAGAAGAAATACACATTTGTTTATACTGTGATACATAATAACCATATGCCCCGTACTGCCCCAAATTGAGTACCCTGTACTGCCCCTACCCTGGGGCACGATGGGGTTTTCATAAGGGTTTAATTTTTTTTAATTTAAGACAATATTTGATTACTTATTTCACAAAATTCTATGCCAAATGTTAGATTAGTAAGTGACCAAGTGCCATGATTAGTTTTGATTAATAAATATATTTTGATTATTATTTTATTGTTTATTATTCTTAAAGTCCCCATTATGCCCCCCCTTCCCCTATCAGTTGTAATATCTAACTGTCAGCAAAAATATGTCCCCTTGTTATCTTCGTAAAAGACTTCAATATAACTCTGTGCCCTAAGTTAACGATACAGTGACGATAGGTTGCACCATTTACATAACCATAAAGACATATTACATGGTGCAATCCACTCCTGTTATGGCTAAAATTTGCTATCAAGTTCATGAAATCAAGTGTAGGCCAGATAAATATACCTACTTAAAAATCCCTACTTAATATTATAAATGCGAAAGTAACTCTGTCTCTGTTACGCTTTCACGCCTAAACCAGTGAGCCGATTATGATGAAATTTGGTACAGAGACAGAATAGACCCTGAGGAACAACATAAGTTACTTTTAATCCGGGTACGGGAAATAGTTCCCTCGGGAAGCGGGCGAAGCCGCCGGCAGAAGCTAGCAGTAGAAATAAAACAACAATGATATATTACTTTTTTATTAGTTTGACAAATTAACTACGCATACAAAAGGAGGTACATTGCTTTGTGTTTATTCCTTGCATTGGATATAATCTCAACTTCAAATATCTATGTATATAACAGTATTAGAGGAATATGTTCTATTCGTGTAACGCTACAACTATTTCAAGGCATCTGCTATTGCTATTAAAATATATTCAATTTTCTTTCAAATCGCTATACAATTATGCGATGGTAGTTTTGCTTGGATTTTTTTTTATTTTAAAGTTTGTAACAGTAAACGTGCATTTTTGTTTCTTTACTATACAGAGCATACAGAATTCATTTCTTATTAAATAATGTTTCGGAATGCTGGGGTCGTTTATAGTTAAAATAATAGCGAGTTGCAAAATTTTCGAAAACAAAATTACTCTAAAGCAATTTTTGAGGCAAAACAGTTGCGCTTCGGGGAATACCTCAAATTTTTAAACAATGTTTTTTTTTTAAATGAGCCAGAATAGTAAATCAAAAATTTAAAAAAACCTAAAATTTAGCTTCAGATTAAAACATATCTTGTATAGCAAACTCGAGGCAAAAATCTCAAAACAACATTGCTACAAAAGACCACAGCGTATTCCGAATTAATTCCAAAATTTCTAGATAGGTACATTGCAAGTGCGTTAGCCGTAATACAATAAAAATTAAAGCTTAAAATATTGTGAACACAGCGAAATTATACATAATGTACAGGTCAACAGGTCAACCAACCCGAATATGTCAAATTTTGCAAATCGAACATTAACCTTCCACTATTGTGATAAGGTTGAAAATCTATTGAAGAACTTTGACAGATTGAGGTTGGTTGAAATGCTGGCGTCTGTACAAGAACATCCTATGTACGAAAATTAAGTTTGCATTGATTTTAAATCCATAATTAGAAATTATAATACAGTGTTGCCGGGTTGCCATATAACAGCACATCAATGCCCACTAAGCGTATGTACCGCTGAATATTATAGAAAATATGTTGTCTCCGTAATTCAATCTCTGTTGTTATTCTGAATTATGGTAACTATGCAATATCATTATTTGGAGAGGAAGAGCACATATGGGAATAGTCGTTTTATAAATTTCTGACTTGTAAAGTCTAGTTATTAATACTCCTTGGTGCCCGACTTTCTGCTTAATTATTTTTTTAGCGGTAATTGTAATAAGTGCGAAGTTTTAGCTAGCTTAAACGCCTAAGCATTCAATATTCCCGTTTAAAAAAAACGTAGAAACATTTCCTTTCAGATGATAAAATTAAAACAAGTGAAATTTTACTTATGAATTGTAAAAGTGTATCAAAATTCTAAATCGAAGTTTAAAAAAATATTAGACCATTTCAGCTATAAGCTTGTTTTAAGCTCCATTTGTAGGCCACCGTGAATAAGAAATCTTTGAGTTCTCAAAAATATCACGGCCAATATCACAGGTCCCAGGTAAGGTTGTAGAGAGCTGTCTGACAGACAGTGCTATAAGAATGTTCTTAGTTTTCTGCATGTAACTTTTTTGCATGTGTCAGATAGCTATCTAGAAGTTTATCTGGAACTTTTGTAACTGGCCGAAACTTATACAGTGTTCTAAAAGACACTGGCCCAGTTTTGTTTCCGTGGTTTTGTTCCATCTACGATCACTTACGATCAACCAAGTTATTTTTTTTCTATCGAGATATAGCGTTTTTATTTTGCAAAATAGTCCTTCCACCAAATATTATGTAGACACAAAATTCCTAAACAAATAAAAGTTTAGATGAAAACAAAATTGTTTCCATAAATAAGATTAATTAATAATTTAAAAATAAGCTATTTGGATGGAGATAAATAAATTATCTAAATACAATTAAATTGGTACTATAATAAACTAATTCAAGTTGCAATATTAAGGAGAAACGAAAAAAATATTTGTTCGTAATACAATCCCATGTCAATAATGAATTATTGTGATAAATATAATAACAAAAACGGTGATTTACCCAAAACTTAACTATCGATTTGCATGATTTCAATATAAGAAAAAATAAACTAAAAAATCTTCGGGCCCTCATATCGAGACGTTACCAAATAACGTCAGATACTTCTTATTCAACATTTTAACATCGAAAGACAAGGAAAATACTATAAAATATAAACTATTCAAAATAATAAATAACAAAAAAATACAACTAAAAATCGCACCAATATATAGAAGAGCCAGCTTTTATAATGTACTAGACGATAGCCGATTACTTGTTGAGGAATTCAATAATCTATTTATCTCTGAATTTGCCTACTAGAGATAGAACTATGACATAAGCCCCATACATGTAATGTAATTTTTTTATCTCTAGTAAGCAAATCAATAGATAGATGGAATATTGGGAACGGCCATGTAAGGAACCTATCTATCCGTTACTTCGAGATTAAAGATTTGACATATACTTATAAGGAGCTAACGTTAAAATTCAATCGTTAATCGTCAATCAAATTTTTAGATAGTTTATAGAAATCTTATAGTAAAGCAAGTACTTAAGGCTAGTTTCACAGGTACCAGATACAGTTCTAAATAGCTCTCTGAAAGACAGTACAGACGACAGCAGGTCAACCTAAACGAATCTGTCAAATTATACCAATCGAATATTAAACTTACACTATTATGATAAGGTTGAAAATCGATTGCAGAAATTTGACAGATTGTGGTAACTTGAAGTGCTATCGTCTGTACCGTTGAAATGTTTAAAATTTTGATGATGATAATCTGTCAGATAGTTATCTAGAACTCTATCTGGAACCTGTAAAACTGGGGTTTAGTCACGCGATGTCTTCATATTAAATTGTACAGGTTATGAAATATTATTGCTTGATTGGTAATATAATATAATTAATTTCATAAAGCGTGTTTTTAACGTGTGGGTATATAGCCTAATTTAATTATTTCTGTTGTATTATTCCTACAAACTACTATATATATTAAAAGCTTTTATTTTTTGATCTATCTAGTATTTGAACTTTAGATTACATGACGGCGTATGATTGACTGACTAACAATTAAATACATATATAAAATGTGTACTGCAATTAAAATCTTCGCTTATATCTTAAGTGAAAACAGGTCTAATTAATATTGCTTCAGTTACAATTGTACTAAATATTATAATAATGCAGAAATATTATTCAACAATTAACGTTCATATCGTATAAAAATAGAGCAACAATTTAAGCAACTTCATATATAGGGTGACTAGTAATTAGTGACCGATACTTAAACACTTGATTGTGATCATGATTACAAACAACTTTCCCAAATAAACTTTTTGAAGTGAAAACTTCTTTAGCGGCCTTGAGCACTTTTTGTATGGGGAAAAAAAAATAAGCTCGCGACAGGTATCAAGTGACCGACAGGTGTGAAACCAGGAATTCCGTAAGCGCAAGGTAAGGTCCGTAAGATATTTGATGACGTTTCAAACATGTGAAATTTGACAATAGTGGCGCAGGCTTAGTAATTATCGTTTAATATCATAGATGGAGATTTGGTTTTTATAGCTTAGCTTCCAGGCCACAGCAATAAGTACAAAATATATAAACAGAACCCTCAAAATCGAGGAAAGACATATGAGAAAAAATGTGTTGCACCACCTATAACACAAGGGAACAGCATTTTTGTTGCATGAAGTATGGGTACTAATATGATATGCTTTCGGGGTATTAATTAAAGATCTGAAGTCAGTTTCCTTGTATCAGCTTCAGTTTTCGAGATATACATGAAAACAAAATTCTTCAGGAAAGATAAATATTTTTTAGAAAATAACAATTATTTTTTAAAAGGATAGAATTGTTTAAGTTTTTTTTGCTAAAATTGGTTTACAGGGACCATCTTCGAACCCACAATGAAAGGCTGTCACCATATGAGCATCACATTAGTCCTAGCACGGCTCGTTCATAGTCTGAATACCTAGATGGAACGAAACCTCTTATACTTCAGTCATATGACTGAAATCGTTTGGGAAATTACCAAAATAGATGCGGCAGAAGTGTCCCTTGTTAATTAAGCTGCTGGAAGTGCGACAACATGTCTTAAATGCCCTCCACATTGTTTTTTGTTATTTATATATCGGGAAATTGCTTAAAATCAAAACGACCTTTTTCCAGGCATTTATTTTCAATTTCAACCATATCATTATTAAAGTTTGCATTC
>NWSH02000323.1:1961436-1986117 GCA_002382865.2 Heliothis virescens
TCTCGGAAACCACTGAACTTTGCTCAGAGGTAAGAGTGGCTTAATTTGTTGCTCTTGGGCCTTCTATCACCTTTCTTCTATCACCTCCTTCCGGATATAAAAAGTATTTTAAAAAGTACTAAGTTTAAAAACTTAAACTTTGTTCGAGTCGATGTTTTTTACCTGATACTGAAGCCAGTGCCTTTTAGGACCACGTAGTATAAAAAGGTGGAAAATATTCCCCACATTTTTAAATAGCAGTTTCAAAACAAAAGTTACAACAATACGTACCAACATAAGCGGTATCATGCAGATGCATCATTTATTTACATCACCACCTCTAAAACCACTACTGGTTGAAAAACTCTTCAACAGCACATACCATTACACCACAGTATCAAAACCATATAACTGGTTGACTCAAAGAAGGTAACCAATGAAAATCAAAAAGCATTTATTCAAAGTAGGCTGAAAACAGCACTTTTCGAACGTCAAAATTAGGTACAGACGACAGCACATCAAGTTACCACAATCTGTCGAATTTCTGCAATCGATTTTCAACCTTATCACGATGGAGGTAGGTTAATGTTTGACTGGTAAAATTTGACAGTTTCGTATACGTTGACCTGCTGTTGTCTGTACATGAGACGGCCCCAAAAACGCGCGCCCTTCACCACTTCCTATGTGTTTTTGCTGGGAAGAAGAAGTGGCGCAACTCAACAGCAAGACATGAAAATAACACAATGAAAATAATTACGCATTTATCTCTGAATTACTGCTGTACTTTTTACTATGAATTGCACCATTTAACTGTAACGATAACTGAACCATTTTCAGTTGTCAAAGGACAATGGGCGTTTTGGTACCCCCGTCCAACAGTGTTGATTGTAGTACCATTGCATAGGTCTTGGCAAGGCAAAAAAATATTATTATGGTGACTAGTCTCAAATCCTTGTCCAATTTGCGTGACATCGACTAATAGAATTTGCTATGACCACTAAATCATCAACATAGATGCAGTTCTTAAGTTCAAACAATATTGAATAAAATCTGGTATGAGTAAAAAAAAAAACAGGAATGGGTCCGATTTAGAACGTTTGCCTACCAACTGTATTAAAAAAGACTGTGGAAACCATTGCAGCTCATACACAACTGTCCATATGTATTTGATAAAAGCCTTTCAGTGTTTAAAACCAATTATGTAAATGTTTAGAGTCGATCACTCTGTCGTGCTCCTCTTAGTGTAGGAGAGATGAGTAGTGAGTACTTATTGATGATTTCCTTCCAAAAAAAACAGGAACTTAATGTGTACGTTGGAACTATTGTCAAATCGGTTGATGATGGTGTGTCTGTAGATTGACTCCATGGTCTATTAAAAATCCTTTAGATTACGATAAAGTGTATATTAAAGATTAGAAGATGTATATTAACTGAGTTTGAAGAGATTATAGTAGCGACATATTCCTTATAATGCATTTGCGTATTTAGATGACATACTATTTTTTTGTCGAAGCAATTTTAATAATTACTCGGATCGGACAACTAATTGAGACAAGCCCCATCGTTTTTATGATTCTTCACGTAAAGGCGTTTCTAATGATGTATCACACATTANTAGATTGACTCCATGGTCTATTAAAAATCCTTTAGATTACGATAAAGTGTATATTAAAGATTAGAAGATGTATATTAACTGAGTTTGAAGAGATTATAGTAGCGACATATTCCTTATAATGCATTTGCGTATTTAGATGACATACTATTTTTTTGTCGAAGCAATTTTAATAATTACTCGGATCGGACAACTAATTGAGACAAGCCCCATCGTTTTTATGATTCTTCACGTAAAGGCGTTTCTACTGATGTATCACACATTACAGTTGGAGGTGGTACCAAATCCAATACAACTTGCCCATTGTCCTTTGACCAACGTGGTAATTTCGGGGCTGGTTATGGTTTGATTATCGTTATAGTAACATGGCGCACACTCAACATTTTTGGACATGGTACAGACACATCAAGTTACCACAATCTGTCAAATTTCTGCAATAGATTTTCAACCTTATCACAATGGAGGTAGGTTAATGTTCGATTGGTAAAATTTGACAGATTCGTATACGTTGACCTGCTGNTTGATTATCGTTATAGTAACATGGCGCACACTCAACATTTTTGGACATGGTACAGACACATCAAGTTACCACAATCTGTCAAATTTCTGCAATAGATTTTCAACCTTATCACAATAGTGGAAGGTTAATGTTCGATTGGTAAAATTTGACAGTTTGTACGTCTATCTATTCTCAAGATTGTGGTAAAAATTTGTAAGTCTATTTGTTCTAAATACTGTGGTAGAATGTTTATTGTACTGCTGCAGACTTTAGAGTGACAGACAAAGCGATTCACATTCATTTACAGACAGACAGATGCACAGAACGAATCGATGGCGTTGGATCAAAGTAATTTCATATCCACTTGATTCATTAAACCCAATTTTCCAAAAATTGCGTACACCCAAACATGGCATCCAATTAACAAACATTTCACATTTTGAAAAACAACCAATAAACCCGAAAAATTTCCCAATTTCATGCACGAATCCCCATCCGATCCAACGCCACGCAAATAAGGGCGAGCGCACATAACACGACTGATAGTTGCGACAGACGTACACAGCATGCGACTCACGACACTTTACGGTAATTTGCTTACGTGCCACTGCAGATCTGGATCCGAGTACGACTGAAAATTCAACTGGTGTTAGTCTACTGAGGTGTCCTTCTACGACGAATTTTGTCTACTTAAATTAATTTTGTGCTGGTTTAAAATGGGATAACTTTGGCCCTCAAACTCAACTTTGAACTATTAAGACTTCGGCCTGCTTGCAAGAATAATCATTCAAATATTTTAACGGTATCAGGATTTAAAAAGATTAATGGCTAATTATACAGGTTCCAGGTAAAGTATTAGATAGCTATCTGACAGATCATGCCATAGAAAAGTAATCAAAATTAAAAACATTTATATGGCACTATTTGTCAGATAGCTATTTATAACTTTGTCTGGAACCAGTGAAACTGCCGGTAATTGGTATATCAGAATATTTTTAATAGTACATTAAAAACAACACCTTGGCGAAATTATTCCGTCAGATGAGAAAGATGTCTGACAATTGTGTCTTACTTTGTGCTGTCGCAGTCTAAACTGAGCCTTATACATTGTCAGAAATATCTCTGTGGCATATCTGAATAATTTTATTCAGAAAAAAGATGATAAAAGCTAACTAAAAATTAAATATTTTAGACTTTTAGAAATTGTCCCACTTTAATCCAGCATTAAACAACACAGTGCCCAAAAACAAGTTAATTCCCCGTCCGTGTGTCAATGTTATTGCCAAATCGTGGACACCCTCACTAAGATGTTACGACCAACCCCGGACTTTAAGTCTACATTATTTTTACAATATTCACATTTTCAGTCACGACATAGTATGATAATGGATTTTGGAAATAATGACTATTTTTAGTTGTACACTTGTCAAATAAGTTTACCACTCCCAAATGAGCCATTATTATCTTCACGTTTATCAAAATGTACCCACAAATGTTTGCAGCTCGCTTCAAATTACTTTGCCATTATGAAGTTAGCCATTAGATGCCTCACACTTGCGCAAATGTTTTTTCAAATTTTCGCTGTTTCCCAGACACTAGTAGCTAACTTCAGAGGAGAGCTATAGATTAGTATTCTTTAAAAATTTAAAAAATGCTGATTAATGGTGGGTTTCTATATCATCTTTCCGATGATTTGCAACTAGATTGCGACGTGAATCGACGCGATGTTAATACAACTTGTACAACTAAAAACAGTCATTTTGATGAAGTGACATTTACTTTCTGAATGCAATAGTAAAAACTACAAATGTACGATGTAGTGCTCCAAAAGGCTTACGTATCAAATGCGATGTTACGTTACTCACATCCGCATATCATGTGTGTTATTTGTACGAGAATACTGGACTTTTCGTAGAAAAATATGTATTGAAGATTATGAGAAATCGTGGTCACTGTTCAAATTTAAGTGGCTGCTTTCATAAAATAATTTGTACTTGAGAACTAGTAGATATTTTGTCCTAATAAATGACTAGTCGACATGACAAAACAGTGACCACAAATTACATACAAAATAACATTCTTTGATGATGGTGTTATTCATACTATTAAGTTATATAAGTGCCTACCTTGTGTCGCGGTCCCAGCCGTCGGTTCAGGTAATTGGAAATACTTTTCATGATACTCTTCCTCCGCCTTTCCCGAGCTAGCTCAGGGTCTGAGAACGAAGGGGTCACAGGGAGCATGAGGGGCGGCGCGGGGCGGGGAGGCGGGGGCGGGGCCGGCGCTGGCAGCGTCGGAGGGGGCGGGACAGGGGGCGGGACCGCGGCGGGCGACGCCCTCGACCGCTTCACGGATTTACGACCAGCCTTCGCGCTGCCCAACCGTTCCAAGACCAATCTCCTCACAACCTCTGTCTGTTCCTCCCTTTCTCGTTTGATTTCTTGTACTTTTTCTGTGGTGTCCCGCGCAGGCACCGGACTGACGGGCGAGAGGGAACCTGAACTAAGATTGATTGAAATCGAGAGGTCGAAACTTCGCGTAGGGGAGTCTGTACTCCGTGACGTCGATCTGTTGAAGGTTTCGCTGGCTGAACGACAGATCGCCGGGGAATACAGCCTTATAGTGGCGCCACCCGTGAAAGAAATAGGAGGATGCACAAACTTAGGAGTATCAGGTACTAGGGGCGGCGAAACTTCAGAATTCTCCGTTTCAACTTTATCTTTCTCTAATGGCGGCGATATTTCAGATAAACTTAACGTTTCTATTTTATTCTCTATTCTCGGTTCGGGGCTTACTGTATCTTCGACTTTGATGCTGTCACTCTTGTGCAGGCTATCGCTTCTCTGTATGCTGGTGGTGTCAGTCTTAATGATGCTCTCTGACTTGTGCAAGCTCTCGCTCTTGTGCAAACTGTCGCTCGTAGACTTCTCACTAGTGACGTCATTATCTATCGACTTCAATAGTTGAGGCGACTTCAAATCTAAAGGCTCCGTGTCTGCATCTATGTCTTCTATATCATCCAAGTCGATAGGGCACAAGTTCTGTCTGTAACTATTTTCTTGGCTGGCTGGCTTGAAAACTGTTTCAGAGAAACTTCTTTCGATAAAATTCATAGATCGATCATTCCCGGGCGAGTAAGGATCGTAGTCGTTATCCACTAGTTCCATGTAACCCTCATTCCTGGGCGTGACGGGACTTTCTAGAGACGGGTCTTGGTCTCCTTCGTCTGCGAACTCGAAATGTTCTAACGCGTTGGAGTATACTATGGCTTCGACGGGGCTGGTCCTCCCACAAACATGCGACGCGACTGCAGCTATGTTCTTAGCATCATGTACTAATTTAGGTCCACTCAAAGTTCTAGGATTCTTGCTCCTTTTTCGTTCGTCTTTGTCGTCGAAGCCGCAGTCGTCTAAGACGGCGCTTTCGGCCGCCCAGTCGGAGAGCTCTGTCTCTGTGAGCGCCAGAGTAGTGGCGTCGCGGCCGGACTCCGAGGACTCGGACTCCACAGCCGCGACTACTGTGGTCCCGGTCGTAGTACCGGAGGCTTTCTCTTCTTCAGTACTGTTGATGAGCATGAGACTGTCCAACTGTATCAGTTCGCCCCCCTCGTCATGTACTTCGACGCGAGGTACGGCTTGGTTGGGGGCAGTCTCAGTGTGCGACGAGTCGTCTTCGGACAACGAATCCGATTCTAAGTCCGGTTCCTTCTTCTCCTTCGAAGGTTCCTGTCTCCAGTCCTTGATGAGAGGAGAGTCCACTTTAGTGAGCAAATCGACCGGAGCGTCAGCTACCAGGTTCTTGATAATATCTGGCATTGGTTGAGTTTTCTTTTCCTCGGTGGCTAATTGGAAGGTAACGATAGGTTTTTGTGGCTGCGGCTGTTGAACAGGCACCGGCGCTGGATGCAACATCTTCTGAAACTCTGTAATAGTCGATCTAAAAGCTTCGAATTTAGTGTCTATTTGGGAGGTGGAGTCTGATTTCCTGACCGCGGGGGGTGATGGTTCTCCAAGCAGGTATCGCCGTTTAAGTTCTAGAGCACGTTTAGTCGCTATCCCCCCGGCAGAACGGGTCCTGCTGAGGGGGTAGTCGTGGGGCGCGGAGGGGGCGGGGGCTTCGGTGACGAGAATAGCTGGGGGCGAAGGGGCGGGGGCGCATTCCTCGCGCGCGAATTCACTGTCGGTGGACACTTCGGTGGCTGATGAGACCTCTTCGTCGCTGGAGTCGCTCTCGTCCTCAGATTCCACCTGGTTTAAAGCCTGTCATGTGATTATAGTTCGGGTGGAGTGAGCGTGTTGTAGGAAGGTGCGAACAAACCACACTAACTTACCGTCAGATGGCGGCGCGGTCGACTACGTCACAATATACATATGTATATACATTGTGTGTGTTGCTCGAAAGTATGTGACATGTATGTATAACTGTTATATGAAATTATGTTCGTTCAAGTAAAACTAAAAGTCTTATTTTATAAATATTATTTCAAATTATTATTGAAAAAAATATCCTTTTTTATACTATTCACCTATTTAATTTATTCATCAGGTAAATAATCAAACGTATTCAAAACGATGTCACATATTTTCTAGAATATATTTAAAATCAAAATATAAATAATATAAGTAAAACTCAAAAACAACATACAATATTTACATATATACGATATAGATATGTATGTATGTACATATGGTGCGCTATGATACACAACTATGATAATTAATAAGCTATAAACACATATATTATAATGTTTAATATGTAGATAAGTTAATATATTAATATTTTACATAAACGTAACACATTTAGAAGCGCCATCGATTTAGAAGTTTCACTGTTTTATTTTATGATTGATCTTATAAAATCACCTATTTTGAGTAAAATTTTCACCATTGCAGGCAGTCTACCAGATAAATTTCACAAATGGTCAATGGCCGCTTCCTATAAGCAAATATCGGTCTTTTTGCCTACGAGCGGTAGATTTTGACATACGCTTCATGGAATGAACGTTAAAAAGCTACCATTCGAAAGCAAAACGAATTGTTTTTTTAATATAAGAAACGTCCATAATAGCCCAGAATCCATCTACGCGGAACGGATAGAAATTAGATTCTTTAAAGAACCAATAGAATGTTCCGATTTGTGAATATGAGAGATTAGCAGTACCAAGATATTTGAATTAAAAAAAAACTAAACGCGTCCACAAAATCTCAGCACAAACGGTTGAATATATCTACTTCAAAATTGAGTTCAAAGATTTCACCCGAACACACATATATATTTACATACATTGCAAGTTAAATAAAAGCTTTTAAAATTTTTTTATTGGTTATTTTAAAATCTCCTTAAACTCCGTTTAGGTGCAGTTTGATCCTTATGAAAGTATCTGGTGTATTGACATAAATGTGAAAATCAAAAATTTGCAAATTTTAAGCCAATTTTAATGGGACTTTTTTAAATATTAATATGTAAAATAAAACAGTGATTATAGACGGAAGTTAGTGTGGACACTACACTCTTACCGCGCCACAGCCGCCGTCCTTGTTATCTAGCAAATGATGAATGACGCATGCTCCTATTGTAGCGAACACCAAGTTTTAAAATAAATTTCATCATTGAAAATTCTTTATTTAGAAATTAATGCTTCGATGGACGAGTTATTGCGAGAAACATTAATATTACTAAAAGCGTATTAAAGTTACTTCTAATTATAAAAACTATATGAGAATCTGAACAATAGTTTTATTTAGAAATAAAATACAGGGTTTTTTTTTCTTTTTCGCGAATAAATACCTATAGAAAAGTGATAATACCCACTGAAAACCTTGAAAATATACCTTCCTACCTTCTACCTTCTCTGTGCGAGAGGCCTCTGCCTAGCAGTGGGACGATAAAAAGTCTGAAGACGACTAGACTACCTTGGCAAGATTTCTATTCCTTCAGCCAGATTTCTGGTGTAAGAACTTTTTGTTTCTATCCATTGAAAATATAGAAAAATATCACTATGATACGATTTTACACCTAGTGGCTATACTACTTCAGCATTTTGGCCTTTATGCTGTAAAAAACATTTTTTTTTGTAATAAGTTGTAGATAGAATGACATCGAAGCATGCTTTGGACGGCGGCGTTGCGGTGGCCGCACCCGCACCTCCCTACTAGGCGACGCAGCAGCGCGCTACCTCGCTGCTATCCGTGGGAGGCCTCGCGTCCGCCGGGACCTCGCGTCTGCGGGCCTCGCGAGCCGCCCGCATGCGGGAGCAGGACTCGTTGCCCGAGGATTCCGCGCCTGGAATATCAAGTTTGGAATATAAGGTGTTTTTTCAGCAGTGAACCGAAAACTTGATGTTGGAAACTTGATGATGAATCAATTTTTGCCGACTTCCGAAAAAAGAGGTTTTTAGATGGGATGTTGCAATCTGCGTTAATTTCATCGAAAGTTGATTATGCGTTATTTTTGTAACTTACTAAATTGATTCATTTTAAAATGTCCATAACGTATGTGTTTGGGCTTTTTAGAAAGGTCTTGTAATCAACTTTGGACAAGACACGGTCTGATGATGAAGCCGGAAGATGGGCACTATGTGCACTTGTAAGAGCGTGTTTTTCTAGTATTTTTAAATATTTATTTATTTATTATTTTCATGAGGACTCACCGTCATCAGAGTAGTCGTCATAACCGAAGGAATCGTCAGAGAAGTATAGTTCGGAGTGCGTCGGTCGTGGGGCGGCGACCGGCGGTTCGGGGGACATGGCCGCGCCGTTGTCGCTGTCGCCCGCGTCCGTGTATTCGTCTGAACTCGATTCTTCTTCGTCACTGTAATGTCAAAATATTATATAAGTATATAGGAAACTATATTTAAGGAAGTATACATGACCTACCGCGGCCCTGGCACACAAAGGACTCCCGAAGCAACACGGGGGGGTTAGTCAGTAAAAGTCTGACACTCCCTCACGCTGTCACCCACAGCGGGAGTGGTCATCTGATAATTTACCATCGATTAAAAAAAGGAAGTATACATGAAACCCAATGTTAAAATTTCAAAAGAATTGTTAGTATAATTACACTCAGCAGTGATGCACGACAAATTCACATAAGACATTCACAGAAAGTTCGAATGTTTCATGGAGCATTGCCTATTTCACCTCGTTATTTTGGTAATATCTGAAGGCATAAAAATGCCTCCGTCAATTGCGATATTTCAGTTTGATTGGTTGATAGATTGTTTGTATTCTGGCTCCACTAAAAGCAGCAGTTCAAAGTAGGTGAAGTCGGACGCTAAGCTTGATGCCTGCGCCTAATCTAAGAGAGTGAGGGAATGGGGAGTGCACCTGTGTCTGCGCAAATACTTGTGCACTATAATGTGTCCTGCGCAGCTGGCTGATCTCCTTATATGAGAACAGCCGCCTTGGCCGATAATCGACTAAGACGTCATCACCGNTTTAAAATTTTTTTATTGGTTATTTTAAAATCTCCTTAAACTCCGTTTAGGTGCAGTTTGATCCTTATGAAAGTATCTGGTGTATTGACATAAATGTGAAAATCAAAAATTTGCAAATTTTAAGCCAATTTTAATGGGACTTTTTTAAATATTAATATGTAAAATAAAACAGTGATTATAGACGGAAGTTAGTGTGGACACTACACTCTTACCGCGCCACAGCCGCCGTCCTTGTTATCTAGCAAATGATGAATGACGCATGCTCCTATTGTAGCGAACACCAAGTTTTAAAATAAATTTCATCATTGAAAATTCTTTATTTAGAAATTAATGCTTCGATGGACGAGTTATTGCGAGAAACATTAATATTACTAAAAGCGTATTAAAGTTACTTCTAATTATAAAAACTATATGAGAATCTGAACAATAGTTTTATTTAGAAATAAAATACAGGGTTTTTTTTTCTTTTTCGCGAATAAATACCTATAGAAAAGTGATAATACCCACTGAAAACCTTGAAAATATACCTTCCTACCTTCTACCTTCTCTGTGCGAGAGGCCTCTGCCTAGCAGTGGGACGATAAAAAGTCTGAAGACGACTAGACTACCTTGGCAAGATTTCTATTCCTTCAGCCAGATTTCTGGTGTAAGAACTTTTTGTTTCTATCCATTGAAAATATAGAAAAATATCACTATGATACGATTTTACACCTAGTGGCTATACTACTTCAGCATTTTGGCCTTTATGCTGTAAAAAACATTTTTTTTTGTAATAAGTTGTAGATAGAATGACATCGAAGCATGCTTTGGACGGCGGCGTTGCGGTGGCCGCACCCGCACCTCCCTACTAGGCGACGCAGCAGCGCGCTACCTCGCTGCTATCCGTGGGAGGCCTCGCGTCCGCCGGGACCTCGCGTCTGCGGGCCTCGCGAGCCGCCCGCATGCGGGAGCAGGACTCGTTGCCCGAGGATTCCGCGCCTGGAATATCAAGTTTGGAATATAAGGTGTTTTTTCAGCAGTGAACCGAAAACTTGATGTTGGAAACTTGATGATGAATCAATTTTTGCCGACTTCCGAAAAAAGAGGTTTTTAGATGGGATGTTGCAATCTGCGTTAATTTCATCGAAAGTTGATTATGCGTTATTTTTGTAACTTACTAAATTGATTCATTTTAAAATGTCCATAACGTATGTGTTTGGGCTTTTTAGAAAGGTCTTGTAATCAACTTTGGACAAGACACGGTCTGATGATGAAGCCGGAAGATGGGCACTATGTGCACTTGTAAGAGCGTGTTTTTCTAGTATTTTTAAATATTTATTTATTTATTATTTTCATGAGGACTCACCGTCATCAGAGTAGTCGTCATAACCGAAGGAATCGTCAGAGAAGTATAGTTCGGAGTGCGTCGGTCGTGGGGCGGCGACCGGCGGTTCGGGGGACATGGCCGCGCCGTTGTCGCTGTCGCCCGCGTCCGTGTATTCGTCTGAACTCGATTCTTCTTCGTCACTGTAATGTCAAAATATTATATAAGTATATAGGAAACTATATTTAAGGAAGTATACATGACCTACCGCGGCCCTGGCACACAAAGGACTCCCGAAGCAACACGGGGGGGTTAGTCAGTAAAAGTCTGACACTCCCTCACGCTGTCACCCACAGCGGGAGTGGTCATCTGATAATTTACCATCGATTAAAAAAAGGAAGTATACATGAAACCCAATGTTAAAATTTCAAAAGAATTGTTAGTATAATTACACTCAGCAGTGATGCACGACAAATTCACATAAGACATTCACAGAAAGTTCGAATGTTTCATGGAGCATTGCCTATTTCACCTCGTTATTTTGGTAATATCTGAAGGCATAAAAATGCCTCCGTCAATTGCGATATTTCAGTTTGATTGGTTGATAGATTGTTTGTATTCTGGCTCCACTAAAAGCAGCAGTTCAAAGTAGGTGAAGTCGGACGCTAAGCTTGATGCCTGCGCCTAATCTAAGAGAGTGAGGGAATGGGGAGTGCACCTGTGTCTGCGCAAATACTTGTGCACTATAATGTGTCCTGCGCAGCTGGCTGATCTCCTTATATGAGAACAGCCGCCTTGGCCGATAATCGACTAAGACGTCATCACCGAGTTTAGAAGAAGACTATTTTCAACCACCTAAACGAAAACTTATATAAACTCTCCTTCATGTTTGTCCAGGGATGTGACGTCATAACTATATAACACTTACCTCAGTCCGCCGGCGCCAGACGTCTCAGACGCGAGGAAGTTCCTGTCGGTCCACTCGTCCTCATCGATCTCCCTAGCGCCACTGTCGGACAGTTCCAGGCTGATGCGTTCAGGAGTGGGGGGCGGCTGGCTGCGTGGGTTGGTCAGCGCGGTGACGGCCGCCACGGCGTCCGGCACGCTCACGCCGGAGTGCCGGAGACAGACCAGCCGGCTGCCGTACCGCTCCATCGTGTAGTTTCTAATAAAATAAAGCAAAGAGCGACGTGGAAGAATAACATAATGTATTATTTTAATTTTATAGTGTTAAAACTACCAAAGACGTCGCGTAAAAATAACCCTTTCAATATCAACATTCAAAAATAAAAATAGATTATCAAAGCTTAATTGTAACAATTGCTTGCTGTGGTTTATAATATAAAAGACGGACTTATTACATTTTTTAGTATCTAGTCTATTCCACTGCATCATCAACCTAATTACTATATTAGAATAAGGTACAATTTCTCTCAACTCACCCAGGCCGCAGCACAGTCTTGCAGACCGCACATCGGAAGCAGGCGCGATGCAAATGCAGCCCGTCTGCGGTGACGCCTTCAGCCGCGAACACGCGCGTACCGCATGCGGCGCACTGCATGCCCGTGAACGCGGGGCCACGCCAGCTCTTCTTAGCCTTAGGAATAATACCATAATTATTTATATTATTGAATGCATGATGATATGGAAAACTGCAAACTCGAAGAAGAAGGTGTCCAGGACAGAGCGAAGTGGAATAACAGGATATGGAATTCATCATTCATCTGGCAGTCGTTACGGGTAGTCAGAAGCTGTAAAGTCTGACAACAAATCTTACTAAGGGGTATCGGGTTGCCCGGGTAACTGGGTTGACGAGGTCAGATAGACAATGCCATGTGTAACATTGAGAACTTAGTTGGGAAAAGACTATGACGTATTGACGAAGCCAACTATCACGTGTCAAAATAATGACGTAAGCACCATCGAAGCCGTAGAATTGTCACTTGGTAGTACTGACTTAAATGTCTATCAAAATTTAGTTCCTATTTTGGTCAAATTCATGTTGGCGCGGTAGCTCTTGACGTGACAGTCAGTACTGACAGCACTGTTAAAGGTACATAAATGTGAGTGTGACGTTTCGAACTTTAGTAGGTAGCTTCCCAACTGTTCTACATATATCTAAACTGTGCCATTATGTGCAAGAACGATAAACTTACGTCATCCTTGTGTGTCTCCTTGGGCGGTGTCTTCGATTGTTCGGCTTCGGGTTCTTTCTTCACGAATTTCGTTGCTAAGTTCGCTACCTGTGCAACAATTTAATATTATTAATTACTAGCCGTTTTCCCGCGGTTTCACTCGCATCCCGTGGGAATTATTGCCCGTACCCGGATAAAATATAGCCTATGTCACTCGTGGATAATGTAGCTTTCGAATGGTGAAAGAATTTTTAAAATCGGTCCAGTAGTTTTTGAGCCTATTCATTACAACCAAACAAACAAACAAAGTTTTCCTCTTTATAATATTAGTATAGATGTTTAAGGTAACTTTTTATTTCAATAAAAATATAATATCCAGGGAAAAGTAGAAGGCACAAGACCGCGCGAGAGGGACCTACGCGTTGGACCGACCAGATAAAATCTATTGTGGGCCCGTCCATTAACAAGTGCAGTGATGACTTCGAGCAGAGAAAAATGGCGACAAATCGTGCGGAGTGTTTCATCTGCCCTCTCCACTTCCACGACTACATGACGACCACGACCACTCTGTCAAGAGTGTATCGACGAAGAAGAAGACCCAAATGTATGGTTATTTGTACATACCTTCTTCGTTCCCTGGTCAGGTCTGCCGGAGTCCTTCAGCTTCTGGTCGAGCTTGTGCAAGGTCTCGTCGATCTCCACCCATTTCTCCTCGTTGCCTTCGCCCTCCTTCAGTTTACGTTGACGACCCAGAAACTGGAAGAAAGATGAAATTAATTATACACACTATTAAACGCTACTACTACTACGTTTCACGCTAAAATGGATTTGGCTAGATAACATTTTAATCTACACTAATATTATAAAAAGGAGTCATTTTTTGTTTGTTTGTACCCTAAAGGATCCGAAATTACTGGACCGATTTGAAAAAAGATATCACTGTTGGGAAGCTCGACTATCCCCGAGTAACATGAGCTATATTTTATCCGGGTACGGGCAGTAGTTCCCACGGGGAGGCATAAGCGAGACATATTACAAGAGAGAAAAAGTAAATACACAGATTTTTGACAAGATAAAAATAACAAACAAATATTCCTCACTAAGGCCGGTACATGACAGATAATGGAAAAAAGTAGTCAAAAATAAAAACCATTTCTATTGCATATTATCCGTCAGATAGCTATATAAAACTTTACCTGGAACCTCTGAAACTGAACAAAAAGAGATTGCAACTTGATTTATGAACAGTTTAGTTATAACTGACCTGTTCTCGATCCCACTTGGGCACTCTCTCAGCAGTCTTCGGCTCGGGCCTGCCCAATCTATTCTCCATGATCTTACGTTCAATCTCCTTCATATTCCAGTCGTCTCTTTCTATTTTGCCGACAGATCGCATCAGGTCCTTCGGCTTTGACGAAGGTCGGGGAGTGGGGGAGTTGGATGTAGTTCCACTGAGTTCGGCAGCTAAGCGAGCCACTCGAGCCCCGCCACCGGCAGTTCGGCCGCCTCCGCCGACGATTCGGCCCTCCTCCTATTGGTTGATTAAATAGCTGTAGTGTTGTGATTGGTTGGTTGTTTGTTAGTTGAAAATTGAAGATTAGTCTAGAACTTTACACTTAGAGCCGGGTTTACCATTCATTTCTTAATAGAGATTACCAATTACTATAGGTGGTGAATGGTGTTAGTCATAAATTCCCCTTATAGTATACACTACTTACTACAAGACAAATACATATTACTATATTATTATAACTATAGCCCACCGTATAATAAAGATGGTAAAAAGTACCGGTACTAGGTTTAACCATTATGGAGAAAGTTAACAGTTTAACCCTAGCACTGACGCTGGTACTTTTTATACTAAGGTGGTATATGAACAAGAAGTACCCATGTACAGACGACAGCAGGTCAACCTACCCGAAACTGTCAAATTTTACCAATCGAACTTTAACCTTCCACTATTGTGATAAGGTTGAAAATCTATTGCAGAAATTTGACAGATTGTGGTAACTTGATGTGCTATATCTACCCTTTACTATCGAAATCAATGCTATTAACTATCTTTTCCCAAATAAGATATTTCAGTATCAAAGTACACACAAGTTAAAATTATTTTTTTAAAGACAACACGTTTGGTTAGTTAGAACACGGTGTAAACTTAACACGAGTGAACGATAACTCTTAAGCACTACATCATCAGCGTTTGGCATTATGAAAATAACGATTTCACTGACCTCTATAATACCACTGGACTGGCTGCTGTCAAGGTTTTTTTAGGCCTGTTTGATAATCGCCATTTTAGCGCTGTCGGACGTAGCGAGTTTTAGTGGTACTAAAACAGTGGCCCCTTATCGGTCCATATCAGCCACGTAAAAAAGTGTCAAACATGTACACGTAGTTTGCAGCCATTTGCATTATACGTCAAAATTAGTTCGCTAGACACTCGCTAGTGGCGCTTCAAAGCGACACAAAAAAAAACTGTCAAACGCTTGGAACAGCCTGTCCAGTGGTATAATAGAGGTCAGTGAACGATATACTTTCTTAGCCTAAGTTGCTCAATTAAACTATAACCTACTCTGTTTCGCCACCAGATTTTTAAACGGTTTTTTCCTGAATTTTCATTGCTATAAACCTCACGGAGCCTGAGACCTTGAATGATGAGATGCACATCGAATGTTCTGGAGTTATAGCATCAGGAAGGAAAACCCAACTTTCTTTTTATTATTATAGATAACCCACTGTTTACACAGCTGTCACGTCGAAAATGTGACCAAAAGGCGGACATTTCACGGCCCGTTAAGGTATAATTAAAGTTAAATCCAGCAACCCAGCCTTTTATATTATAAAAGAAAAAGTAACTATGTCTATATTTCCGGCTTTTATTCCAAAACTACTGAACCGATTTAAATCAAAGGTATTCAGAAAGTCTAGCTAGAGTCTGAGAGTTAAAAGGGTGTCCATGGAGATTCTTGCCGGTTCTTCTCCATGAGACCAACTGCCTGGAACCGTGCAACTAGCTTGACTTTTCATAAGAACCTGTAATAGGTCTACTAGAAATAAAAAAAAATATTTTGATTTAGAGTCCCAACGCCTAGGTAGTCCTCTCGGGACACGGTAAAACCACGGGTGGAAGCTAGTTAAAGTGTATAAGCAGACACAATTCTAAAGTTCGCCAAACGCTAATGTAGCAGTACTCACAACATGCACACACAATTTGCTAGAATTAAAATATTCTATGTAAGTATAAACACGTTAATTTTGTTGTATTTCATCTCCAACGATGTTTTGTTTTAAGTCGTGCGTGTTATCGTATCCGTTCAAGAGTGGGGTAGGGCTGTTGAGAGTGTCTACTTAAAGTGTGGTAATATTTCGAATTCTATTTTATATTATTGGGTTTAAAAAACCTCTCAACCTTGTCGTGTAAATAAAGTGACTGATAAAGAAACTGTCTATTGAGAAAATAGTCCTGACATGATTTCATGTTTTAATTTAGATTAATATCTCGACTTCAGCACTTAAACTCCTTCTGATCTCCTAAAGCGGAGTGGAGTGACCACCTGAGCTTTACTTAAAACCTGTAAAACAAATGAATTTGAAAGTCACACTCTCAATAGCCCAAACCCCAGCACCACCCGTCAAAGTATCATTCCATGCGACACACAACGGCAATCGCCTCACATAGTGCTGCAGCTTCTTCTCCAACTTCTTCACTCTTTCGTCGAAGTCCGGCGCACTCGCTCGGTACTGCTGCAGGCCATAGTCGTTCTCCAAGTCTGCAGACGGCGCGAAGTCCAAACGAGGCTCCGCAGCCAACATCTGAAGACTCTTCTCAAATCGCTGCTTCATTATCTCCCTTGCAGCTTTACGCCGACCGGTCTTGGGCCGCTTAGACTCAGTAGCCCGCTTCTGCATCATGTCAGACACACGCTGCATCCTAAACGTCATCTCGTCGCTGTTCCTGCGCTGAGGAACTTCGGGAAGACGTTCTTTGTGTGCCCCTAAGCCTTGGCCTTGTTTTATGAGGTCGACGACCTTTTGGCGACGCACCGCCATCTCGGGGTTACCGATAGTTTCTCTCTTGGAGCGATCCGGACTGGGCGTGTCGCGGCGCTTGCCTTCAATGATTTCTGTCATCCGTTGCAAACGTAACGCCATCTCCGGGTTAGTGATGGATCCTGAGCGAACTGTTCTGGACTCAGGACTCGGAGTGTGCCGACGTTTGTGACCCTCGAACAACTGAGCAATGCGCTTGGTGTTGGCAACTTCGGAAGCTCCTATCGAGTTAGATCTCTTATGCGGAAGCTTTACTTCAGGACTCTGCGAGGTCCTAAGCCTATGACTGTCTATAACATCTGACAATCGCCTGCCTTTCTGCGGCACCGGACTTTCTGATGACCTGGTCAACTTCTTAGCACTGTCAATAGATGAAGACCGAGGGAAGATCGGCTTCTTCGCACTTTCAACTGAAGGTGACCTGCTGAAGGTTTTCTTGGCTTCTACTTTAACGACAGTCGCATCTGTGTCGGCTGAGTCGTCGAAGATGTCAGAGAAGTCGGGAACCCTCATGCTGTTGACGTCCAAGCCCTTCAACCTTCGCGGCGGTTTCACTGGCTTGGGTGTCTCCTCTTGGAAGTAGTGAGCTAATCTCTGCGGTTCCTGAACCGTGGTCTTTGACGAACCTTGTAGTAGATTTGCTAAAGACTGTCGCAGGACTTTAGGGTCCGGAGATTCATCAGGGTCTAATAGAGCTAGTATTTGTTCCTGTAAGTCTTTTTGTTTGTCTGTCTGTGTGTCTGAGACGGAGTCGTGTCCGTCGATGAGGCGCGCGAGCTGTGTGATGTCGTTAAGGTCTAGTTTGCCGATCTTTTTGCGGATGTACTCTGCGGGATCGGTACTTACTTGTGGGGGACGCACCGAGCGCCGTTTCTTTCTGTAGCTCGAGTGAGATTTGTCGGCGTCCGCCGCATCTGTAGCACACGGTACACTTATATTAGAAAACATATAATATTGTCGATTACTGAATTACTAAACAATGAATTTTAAAAATAGACTCGAAATTATATCGACTGACTTCTGCATGATAGACAAAAGCTTATGTGACTGAAACCATTTTAATTTTCGACCTTGACATTAGTAGTAGCGTGTCAAAAGTTATTGAACATAACTCATTATTGAGGTACAATTCCGCGCATCGCGATCGAACGCTTGCGACTGACAGGCTCATTAGAAACGACAATAGACAGAGTAAAAAAATGCATGGGAATTTTTCGTTGCGTCAAGCTGCGATCGTCGACGTTGCACGGAATTGTACCTTTATAATAAAAATAGGTATATAACTTACTTGAATAGACAGATACAGGGTGTTCTATGTTGCGAACGTGTTTCTCTTTCTGCATGCTCTGTTTGATCTAATAACATACAGCGGTATATTATATAACAATGATTCAAGTTTAATCTAGTTCTATATTCTGTAGATCATATTATATGTGAAAAGTGTACGGTATTGTAAAGTGGAATAATATTAAAATTAAAACTAGGGATCTGTTATTAGTTATTGGGCCAAAAATATTATTGTAGGTAATATTTACAAAGTTGAGATAATAAAATAAATTTATTAAAAATATATATTTTATTTTGTAACTTCACTTATGATATACTCAATTAAATAAATTATAATAAAATATTTAAGTATAAATTCATAATAATTAGATTAACAGACAAGAGTCTGCAACTGCTAAATAACCATAAAAATATCTTGGATAGGTAAAGCTCAAATTGATTGAGCAATTATTACGGTGGGGCAATTCAAAATATATAACAGCCTCGTCTGAACTCTCATCATAACTACCACAGCACACGTACTCAAAATAACACCCTAACTCTTTTAAATAAAGCTTAAACTCCACTACTTGATAGAGAAACGGCGGATTTCAATAACCTATCTAGCTGTTGATTAACCTACTAGAGATATACAGTGGACATAACTTGTAGGGGACTTCAAAATCTCTGACAGATTACCGAAACCCGCACTAAGTCTCGAACATTTTCCACCATCACAAAAATAGACTTTAACGACGTAATATTAAGGCTCATACTGGCCCAACAACTATTACCTGATCGAACACGTCGGTTTCATGGTGGACGTGGGGGACTTCGCCCTTAAACGCGTTGTATACGCGCGTCAAGTACGAACGCAGCTTAGCGTCCGGCACGTCTCGCAGGGTGCCGCCCGAAGAAAATGGGGCTATGCCTGGTAAATAAACATAAGGTACCTACTTTATTAATGTACAGATTATATCTTTAGGTGATCTGTGTACTGCCGGGGCTACGGGTTGTTCGCACGACTTACCGCGACAGTAGCACACAAAGGACTCCCGAAGGAACACGGTGGGTAAATGAGAGAGTGTCAATAAAATTCTGACACTCCCTCACGTTGTCACCCACAGCGAGAGGGGTCTTCTTATCTTCTTCTTCTTCTTATCTCTGACAAGCCCTAGTGTCAGAGTTTTCTCAAATCTGCCTGACGGCCTCTGACGTGGAATTATAACTACTACTGCTACTGAGTAACAATCGAGGACGACGGCTTTACGTGCCCTCCCAGGCACGGGGGTGTAACACCGCCAACTTCCAAACTCCAGGCTGCTTTGTGAAAGTTTCTAAAACCCACAAAGCGATTTCGGCCTGACCCGGGAATCGAACCCGAGACCCGTGGCACGGCAAATCGACACTGAAGCTGTACTCAAGAGACAACTTTTTCGATAACGTCGAATATTGGCAACTCGAACGGGTTAATAGAACGAATCGGTCGAATAGATCGCTCGAAGATTAAAGCAACGGTCGGTTCCTGAATCCGGACTATCTTGTCATGACGAATTCCATCGTCGAAGGCACGATAAATTGGTGGGGCCTGTCATTCGAACATCTTTGGTAGTCAGAAGCCAGAAAGTCTGACAACTTACAACTTGGTAAAAAATGACAACTTATTTTTTTACCAAGGGGCCTCGGGTTACCCGGGTAACTGGGTTGAGGAGGTCAGATGAGCAATCACCTAAGATACTGGTATACAGCTGCATCCTCCAACTCCAATATAGTTAGGAAAATGGAGGCCACTCACCAAACTCCTGTTGCAGTATGTGGTAAACAGCCCTGGGTAACGTGGACGATGGCAGCAGGTCGGGCCGGTACCGACGCAGTAGTTCCGTAAGAGCTGCTGGACTCGACGCCGCCCGGATACCCGGCTCTGACCAGGCCACCCATGACACTAGAGCCTCGTCTGATACCTCCGCTTCTGAAGAGAATATGGGAAACATTTTGATTGGGAAACGGGTTTTTATGTCAGAGTTTGATAGATTTGCAGTACTAGGATGCTGCAGAACAAGAAGCAAAATAAAACTACATTAATTTACGAGAACACGACGCATAGACAACAGAACAGTGACTCATAGACCAAAACAAAATAGGGCTCGTTAGGTAATGTTCTAGATAGCTATCCAACAGATAATGGTATAGAAAAGTAGTCAAACTTAAAAACAGTTTTAGCTAGAACTTTAGGATGAGCCTAAATGTTTTATCTCGCAAAAGCGGATCAGCCATACTTGGATTGGATGTCTTTGTTAACGGAAACAACGGCAATGTGCATTGTGCATGTACGGTCCGGGGTCATAAATGCACTAGCATCTTGCGATCGTTCCTGTTTTAGCCGTATAACGGCCATTCTCAATATTCTATCGATCTGTTGATTTGCTTACATTATTTGACATTACTTGTACGGGGCTAATGTCAAAATTCTATCTCTAGTAAGCAAATCAACAGATCGATAGAATATTGGGAATGACCGTAATAGGTGTTAGTGTAACCGGCGGATCCGTTGTGTTCAAGCACTGTATTACACTACAAAATTGTGTAAGTTTGAAAGTTGCTACTGCATTAATGTCCGCGACTGTACAGACCACAGCAGGTCACGGTACCCGAATCTGTCAAATTTTACCAATCAAACATTAACCTACCACTATTGTGATGAGGTTGAAAATTTATTGAAGAAATTTGACAAATTGTGGTATCCTGATGTGCTGTCGTCTGTACATTTACACACAAGTATAGCTAACGCTTTCATGTACTGAAACATCTATATCAAGTATCTCTACAAACCTCTGCGCCTCTTCCTAGCCGTAGGTGCAGCATCCAACGGCAGCGGATCATCGGAGTCATAGAACGAGGTGACGCGGTGAGGAGTCACCGCAGCCCGGTTCAGGTTCGGATACCTAGTGCCAGGATCCAGGGTGTACGCACCGAAGTCACGGTGAAGGTTCTCCGGGGTTGTTTGAGCTGGAAGTTACACAAATATTAGATTAGGACCCAGTATTTTTTTTCCTATTTTTACACTTTTTGTGATGGGGAAAAATATTAAAACTCGCGACAGGTATCACGTGACCGACAGATTTCAAATCAAATCAAATTTTTATTTGCTAGAATATCACAAATCTATACTATTTTTTTCAAATTCAATTCAATTTTAATATCATAAAGCTGAAGATATAGTTTCTTTGTTTGCTTGAACGCGCTCATCTCAGGAACTACTGGTCCGATTTGAAAAATTATTTCAGTATTAGATAGCCCATTTATCGAGAAAGGCTATAGGGTAGCCCTTAGTATTAATTATTAACCGGGTGCACGGAACAGTTCCCACGAGAAGCAGGTGACATCGCAGGCGGAAGCTAGTGTTATATATTAGGACTTCTACTGGTAGTCACTCTCTACAAGTTAGGACTTCTCGACTCTTTCAAAACTTTTTCAATAATGTATCAAAATAATTTCATACAACTGCCCATCTGAATTTAGAAATGCATACAAGTCCTAAAACGTAAACAAACCAGGCTCCCCTAAATTGAAATCCGAATACCATTCAAAATAATAAAGCCCTTTGACGAACAGTGCGCAGTAAATTAATACGTCTAGCCGTCGGGGGGATCAGGCAGACAAATACTAACAACAACACATGTATTGGACGTACATAACAAATCCCCCCGTGTATACAAATAGGGGGATGCAGTTTGAGCTATTTTATAAATACCAATATACAAATGGGGGGATGTATTTTGTGCTGTGTTATAAATACCAAAATAACTCCTGTATATACGAATAGGGGGTGTATTTTGGGCTATGTTATAAATGCTAGAATAACTGTCTGTTTGTCTCGCTTTTACGCTAAAACAAATACACAGATAGTCAAAAGCCTGTGAAAGATCATAGGTTACTTTTTATCCATGTGCGAGAAGTAGTTTTAATAATAAAGATCACTACATTAAGCAATATATAGGTAGAGGACTTTAACTACTTTCAAAACATCTTCAAGTTCGCGAATCCGCGTAAAACATTATTGGTCTTATGTACTACAAAAAATGTTAAAAACGCGATCATCACGTGTTTTAGAAAATTCTCAATACAAAATTTTCTTAAACACGTGACGATAGCCTTACGAAGCTTTTTATGACACATACGAGTACACTAGAAGTTCAATTGTAAAATGCCTGACAATACATTGACCTACGATTCTCACATTACCTAACAAAATGTTAACCAGTTTTTTTCAAAAGAATGTCCATGGAGTTTCTCGCCAATTCCTCTAACCAACTCCTGGAAACTGGGGAACAAACTTGACTTTTCATAAGAATCTGTACATGCTGTACTTGAATATTTTTTTTTACTTTGAGTAATTTAAAAGAAGTCTATGCAGGTTCTCCGTGAGACTAACTCTTGGGAACCGCGTCTTGACTTATTTAGACACGGGGGTACCTTGACTTTTCTTGAAAATATTTATTTGAAAATATGGTTTGCTTCAAATGAAAATTTCGACTATGACTTTGAATACGCGGGTGGCACCGTAGGGAAAATCTAGTATTCAATAAATAAAGGGTTTAACGTGCACCTGTGTGAGTGTTGGTACATCACTCAAAGGACGGGCGGTGGGTGGTGGGTGGTGAAAGGTGCACCAATAATATTCGAATACATAGTTTATAGTTGTTGGTGTATACTGCGTCTGGCCACATCAAAGGGATTGGTTACACTAGCCGCCGGCTGTTCAATCAAACTGCATGCGGCCAGTAATTAATTCGCGACTGGACACGGAAAAGGTTTTAATAAACGGGGTGCAGTGTTTATTTACGTTTCAATTTACGGTCGGAAAAACAGTTTGATATGACGTCTCTATTTGAGATGAAAGGCAGGTTTTAATTAAAAACTTTTCAATTTTGGACAGGTATGCCAGGATTTTAATATCATAAAAACAATTTATTTGAGTAGTGATCAAAGGGGTAGTTTAAATCTAGACTGCTTTTGATGGCTGTGTTTATACGTGTTTTGATATTACTATGGAGTTTCATAAAAGCCCTTAGTATTAATTAATCTAGATTTTTTGGTAATTGCAAGGGCAGACCATTGAGAGAGGAAAACTCTAGCAGATTGGTACAGTGCGAAGTAATAATAAAAATTCAACAAAATTTTTGATCATTTAAGAAACAACTATTATTAAAGGCTTTTTTATGCATTTTAAATCCTGAAAGAATAGATATAGGTACACTATGAAATAACTCGCAAAATGAAACTTAAAATTCATATAGAGTAAAAAGCACAGAAAATAAAACTCAAAAATCAGTCAACTGTTTGGCTATCCCTCCAACATGTACGTCGTTAATGAAAGCTGACTACCTGTACAGACAGACAGCTACACAAAGGGTTGCACCGACACTGATTCCATTTGTTACATAGCTACTGAATCCGCGTATAGACGGTGATCCTAATATAATTGCTAACAGGCTTTGTCATGGCTGTGTCGCCGTTAGGGCTTTGGTATTCATTAGCTAAAGTAGTGCAAGGGAAGAGAGATGTAGGTAGAGAGTGCCTAATGCGTGTAGAATGTAATCCTAATATAATTGCTATGGCTGTGTCGACACGTTTTATTATCATTATGCAGTTTTATAAAAGACTAGCCGTTTTCCCGCGGTTTCACTCGCATCCCGTGGGAATTACTGCCCGTACCCGGATAAAATATAGAAAATGTCACTCGTGGATAATGTAGCTTTCGAATGGTGAAAGAATTTTTAAAATCGGTCCAGTAGTTTTTGAGCCTATTCATTACAACCAAACAAACAAACGAAGTTTTCCTATTTATAATATTAGTATAGACCAGGGGTCGGCAACCTTTTGAGTCAAAAGAGCCAAAAGTTACAATTTACAACATTTTTAAGTTTTTAAAGAGCCGCAAACAGTGGCGGCAAATGTGTACGTTGGCGACATAACTTCGCGAAGCCCAAGGGGGGGGGGGGGTTGTTCACATAGTTGTGGTCGAGTACCAATACGTAATTTTATTTTGATAATGTATAAATGAAGTAAAGAAATACATAGAAAATAAGTATGAGTGCGCGAGCGAAGCGAGCGCGAAATTTTTCAGCTCGACGTGTAAACATCGTAAAGATAAGGGCACGAGTAGAGCGAGTGCGATTTCTTTTGACAGTTTTAGGTCAAGTCACAAAAATAGCTAATTTTGAAAATGTATCTCGGGTACCTTCTAAAATATTGTAAAGCTGAAGTTGCCACGATTTGTTTAAGTTAATTTGTGGAGGAACAAAGCAAGGAAAAAGACAGGCAATCTATATCTATACTTATAATAAATCTGTAGAGAGGTCAATTCTGTACATGAAATATATTTCCAAAATAACTATA
>NWSH02000323.1:1988942-2000180 GCA_002382865.2 Heliothis virescens
AATCTATATCTATACTTATAATAAATCTGTAGAGAGGTCAATTCTGTACATGAAATATATTTCCAAAATAACTATAAGGGGGTGATTAGGGATCGATACTGATGCCAAAAATGCAATCAGTAGAATTTTTGTCTGTCTGTCTGTATGTATAACCGTTATAGAAACAAAAACTACTCGACGGATTTTAACGAAACTTGGTACAATTATTATTCATACTCCTGAGATGCAAGCAGTGTGAGTGAAAGCAGAGCAGTGAAGGGAAAGATCTTTGATTATGACGATTTGTTGTCGCTGGCATAAGCGACATGATCCGCGAACGAAGTCTAGCAAAAGCTAGTATGTAATATAAATGCGCGAGCGAAGCGAGCGCGAAAAATTTTACCAGTTCGAGGATTAAACATAGAAAAAAGTGCACGTAGAAATAAGAGTGCGCGATTTTTCGCAAATCGCAAAATCAAGTCGTTTATTACACTTAGGCCTTTACAAGCATTAACGAAATAATTCATAATTAATTTAGTTGCACATTCCACTTTGACCACCATTAAGACCCCCACGAAAACCGCCCTTGGCGAGGTCTTCACTTCGCAGTGAAAAATCGTTAAATTAAGTGAGCCAAATTAAATAAAAATCGAGTTTCATTGTAAATAAAATGATGACGAAAAATAATCACACACATAGAAATTAAAATAGTCGACCCTTTCAGCTTTTAGCCTCACAATTTTTTTCAGGATTGTATGGTGGTTAAGTTTAGCCGCTATTTCAGCTTCGATTACCCGAACTGATAAGGCGGATAGTCTATCTTGCCTCATCGTGCTTCTCAAATAGGTTTTTATAAATTTCAACTTTAAGAAGCTTCTCTAAGCGGAAGCTGTGCTGACCGGAACTGTGAGCATAATTCTAATTTTAAAATAAATTAATAAATGTTAAAATAGTAAAATTCATTATCAGCTGCCTAGCTTTCTCCCGAATTGTTCGGTGTCGGCAATCTAAACCAGGATGACTGGCGAAACGAAAATAAATAGGTAACTAGTTTTACTGCGAGGCCTCCTCAGGAATCAACGTACAAGTGGCTGAGAGATAGGAATGGTGCCGAATCTTTGTTAATCGATTGAGAAAGTTTTTTAATTGGTTTTTATTTTATAAAATAAATAATATTTTTGTATGGAACTAAAGAGCCGCAGCTTCCCATCCAAAGAGCCGCATGCGGCTCGCGAGCCGCAGGTTGCCGACCCCTGGTATAGACTACTGTTTAATCTTATTCAATCTTTATTTAATCTTATTACTGTGAATTAATCTTATGCTGGTCTGAATTTTTTAGGCATCCTATACGCAATGCCCTTATTGAGACACTAAATTAAATATAAAATACGTTTGATTAAATAAACGTCTCGGCGAAGGTCGTTCTTCATGGGATCCTATACTAATAGACAAGAATAGATTAAAACTTCACTAATAAACATACCTAATGTTAATAATGAAATAACTTGCACAATAGAACTTCGTATTCCTATAAAGTAAAGAGCACAGAAAAATAAAACTCAAAAATCAGTCAACTGTTTTGCTACCCCTACAGCATGGACCGTGCGTTCCGGAAAGCTTTTAGTGAAAATTCTGTTTATTACTATGTAGCGTTTCAAAAGGCTTACCTTTTAATTAATTTTGTTGGTAATTGCAAGGGTAGACCACGCAGGAAAATACATTATGAAGTTTTAAGGGCTAGTTGAATTGAGTAGCTATTGACATTTTGCTGCTAATTTTATAATTAAATAATAAATACAATTTTGACGACCTCGTTGACGAAATGGTTACCATGCCCGACTGCCGAACTGATGGTCCCGGTACGGTCAACATTCGTGTGATGAGCTGAGCATGTTTGTGGTCTGGGTGTTATAATATGTATTTATTTATAAGTATATGTGATGTAGTTTATCAGTTGTGTTAGCGCCCATAACACAAGCTAATTAATAGCTTACCACGGGGCTAACCGATCGTGTGTTAAAAGGTGTCCCGATATTATTTAAAAATAATTTAATAAAGAGACATCTAGCTTCAGGTATATAAAGTAACTTTTTTAACATGATAAAATATTGAGCATGGGCACTTATAAAAAAAATCGCAATAGTAACAACACTATAATCAAAAAATATGAATAACCAGCTTAGTACTAATGACGACACGTGTTCCATTTGCTAAACCCTTCGCGAGAGTACCAATCATTATAACATTTCATACTTATAAAGAGACCTAACTGTATAGACTTACAAAAGGGTCTCTTTGTATCAAATTAATCTGCTTTTCAAAGGGGTAGGAAATAATACCCTTATGGAGTACGACTAGATTTTAAAATTGTTATTAAATTGAAATTTCAATGCCCAGTTGTCAACCTTGATGTATGACCAGCTTCAACTCAAAACTGTACCTTAAATCGATGGGATAAGTATTAAAATTCAATGTGTCCCATCGTATTTGCAACGGTCACAGCCAAAGGCTGACCATGAGATTTGTAGTCGCTTTTTATGAGAACTGGTTGCTTTATTTTGCAAACATTTTTGCTTTGACGTACTTTATTAAGCTTAGGTTCAAAGGGACATCTGCGTATATGAATGATCTCCCTAGTATTTTTTTTTAGTAATAACATGTTAGCAGGATTGAAGGGTTGAACCATGTACTTTTATTATGTAGAAGTGGATAGATTTTTATGTAGTAATATGAGATTTAAAGTGTTGTTGACGTAATCATAAATATGAAGACGTGGTTAAGCGTACTTTTTTCTGTTTAGTTGATATATAATTGGTTTTTACTAAGCCATACATTTGTACAGTGTCACAAAATATTGGCCACGAATAAAAAAATGTTTGTATGTTTATGTTTACTTCTGTGGAAAGACAAAACATGAGGTGGCTACGAGATTCTGTAATTATTTTCATCAAACTTACCCAAAAGCCGGTATATCGACTCCCTCTCAGCAATAACTTCAAGAGGATGAGGGGCAGGGCTTTGCCCCCAGGCGCGGACAGCCCACGCCGCGTCGAGCGCGGACAGGAAGCCGCGGGCGCAGCCTGAGCCGGTCGGCCAGAACGGCTCCAGTAGACTGTCACCAACCAGTTGGCAGAGGAGCCGGCGACCGTGACGCTCATACACCTGATGGAAGAAAAAATAATATTTATAATTATTCTAAACCAGCTTCTGCCAGCGACTTCGTACGCGGATCATGTCGCTTATGCCAGCGACAACAGGTCGTCATAATCAAAGATCTGAAACGTCTGATGTCAAATTCTAATAGCCCGGGGAGTAACTTCTACCGTTTTCCCAACATTTCAATTTACTGCTCTGCTTCCATTGATTTTAGAGTGATGAAAAGTATACTGTAACCAGTTCAGGTATATGAAAAAGAATTGTACCAAGTTTCGTTAAAATCCGTCGAGTGGTTTTTGTTTTGGTTACACAGACAGGCAGACAAAAATTTTACTGATTGTATTTTTGGCATCAGTCAACCAAATGTTACTAGTACGACTAAGGCCGGGTTGTTCGATTTAACTTTAACTATAACCTAACCTTAACCGGCCGTCAAATGGCCGCCCATTGGTTAGACAGCTGTCACGTCAAAAAATTGACCAATGGACGGCCATTTGACGGCCGGTTAAGTTTAGGTTATAGTTAAAGTTAAATCGAGCAACCCGGCCTTAATAGTTATCGATTTATACAAAAACCTAAAAAAACAAACAATCTTGAATTTAACGCCATCTCGCGGGACAATGGGCAACAACAGGTCGTCGCATGCGCCTCAAACTGAAAACCGGATCCAACATAGTAAAGAAAAGTAAACACAGACAATGACTTACCATGCTAGCATTCTCAGCGGCATACATAGATGTAAAATCAAATAACGCGACATCGGGTTCCCCGTAGTGGTTAAGCGCGAAGTCCCGCAGAGGCAGCCGGCCGTCGGTGGAGAAGCGGGCCGCTTCCTGTGCGTAGCGCATCAGAGCTCCGCGGTCTACGTTCTCTACGCTCAGCAAGCGGGATACTTCGTTAAAGTCCTGCCAAAAAAGAATATTTGTAGATAGTGAAAATACATGCCCTAAATCAATACGGATAAAAAAAATACTTTAAGGTTTTTTAAAACACGACCAAAGAGATCGTAAATTATAATAATATATATTTATTTCAGGCCTTTACACCCATATACATACATTATACACCATGTTATGTGTATGTCGTCAATACAGATTCATAATATAAGTTTAGCTAAAACCATATTAAAACTGAGATACTCGTATATATAAAATCTACTTACATTTAGCAGTACGCCTTTATCTAGCAAGCTGTGTTTCTTGGCTGTCATGACGAAATAATGCGTGTCGTCTTTATAATAGACTATATTCTCCAGATCTATGCCGGTCACTTCATACAGCTCTTTGAAGAACTTCTGGTTGAATATGAAGGCTACACCGCTTATCTCTGGCACCTGTGCAATAACAAATATTTGTTTAAAAATGTGTTTAACGCATCGCAATTTACATTTATTAAAGTCCTGTCTTTAGAAGATCTCATCTCGAGAGACTTAAACGTTACTTAAAATTAAGTTCTTTCTACTTAAAATTACTTCTATGTATAGAACCGTCCAACAAAAATCATTCTTAAAGTAACTGCGACGGTCTGCTGGTTCAGGATTCTTAGTTTTATTCGAATTCTGTGTAAATCGATCATTATTACGTCGTACAAGTAACATTTGCGTGTCTCTGGCGTTACACTTTATTGAACTAGTTCATTTGATTGCCCTAAAATCGATTTAAAAAAACGATTCTGTATTATATGGCGATTTTGAAGACTAAGAATCTGGTATTCAACGCCATCTAGCGGGATAATGTACATCAAGAGGTCGTCGCTTGCACCTTAAACACTTGCAATGAGATGCAATATCCACTAACCGAAGCCTCCTGTTCCGAGTGCCTGTTGATGAAGTTCGCAGTGATAGCCATGGCCAGCTTGCCGCGAAACTCCTTGCGCTTGAAGCCGTGGAGGGTGTTCCTCTTGCCGTCAGCCCCGAGGAGAGCGTCGAACTCGTACTGAGAGACCACGTGGTCTGATGGAAGTACCCGCGCTCGCCAGCCTAGAGCTAAACACGAAAATTAAATTATAAAAAAATTAATAGTTTAAAAACACATTTACACATAAATAAAATACCTGAGATACAAAAATCAATACTTACTTTCAGAATTTTCGGTCACAGTGGGCTCTAACAATTCCTCAAAACTAACTCCTTCATGTAACTCTACGCCTAATAGCAACGCCACCTGCAACAGAAATGAGCTGTGTGTACACATTCCTAAATAAGAAACATTTCGACCAATGACACTGTATTATTGTTTGCAAAGAAAGAACGCTAACACAGACTTGCTATTTTTCAACAAACTGAGTCGAGGTACGTATACAAAAATGCTGAAGAATTGGTTTGTTTTTTGGAAATACTGGTACTGACATGTAGAATTTGTGACGTGTGGTCGGTAGAGGCCGTGTAGATTCAGAAGCTTGGCTCTACATGAGATCTGATATCTTTTTCACAGGGCAAACCTTATGTGGACGTCTTGGCTACATTCTACACGAAATGTTTTTGGTGGGTACATGATACAAATTATGTCTTGATTTTATAAGAGCCACCTTTGATTTCGTTACGGTGTTTCTTCTTAAGAAAATCTACAGATAAGAAATGCCGGCCTCTTCTTGTAAAAAAAATATCGACGTGTAAAAGTGTTTTTATAAACGTATTTCTGTTAGAAACAAAAATTACATCCATCGATGGTGAAACCGCTAGAAAGAAAAATATACAAAAAAAAGCAAAGTTTCACATAGAATTCTAGACAGCTATCTAACAAATCATGCCATAGAGAAGTATTCAAAATTAAACCCATTTCTATGGCACTTTTAGGTTAGAACTTTTGTTGGAATCTAAGAAACTGGCCGTTTATCCGAAGCTACTGAACTGGCAGTTTAGGCCGTATATAAAATAAAAATTGTTACTATATATACTATATTATAAAAAATATTTACCTTCATAAGTATACACTGTAGCTGTCTAATACTAATGTGGTCGATGGAGCCGGCACAGAACTTGCCGAAGAACTTCTTAGCGCCGAGTGCCCTGAGGTCCTGTATCACGAACGGCCACAAGTGCAGGACATTGTTGCGCGACATTCTGTCACGTTTCTCTATGACAACCTGATGTCAAAAGAACGTAGGTGAGTATAGACTATATAACATTTACTTGTAACAGAATAACGAGCAGCTCTGTGATATGTTCTAGTGTATCATCCCTTCACGAACTAAACGTCGAGCAGGCTCGTCTATTTGTTACAAAATATAAAATACTAGTAAATAAAGCTTATTATACAGTAAACAAATTTCTAAAAGATAAAATAATAATAGATACAACTCAAAAAGACGCTGCGCAGCAGCACAATTAATACTTATATGAAAATTAACCAAATCTAACTGTTAAAAAATTATGAATAGTTATTTGCTCATATAATAATTGTTACGGACAATAATTAATTCAATATATATAATTACAGATAACTAGTATCTTATTAATTGTAAGTTAATAACCATTATAACTTTGCTGTGCCCGTCAGAGTGTAGATTATTTGATTATGATTCCAAGTTGAAGAGCCCAAGTTGCTCTAGCACGCCATAATATTTTTTTATCAAGTACTTTAAAAGGGTGAATTCAATATATTTATTTATTCAACCACTCACCACTTTATTCACAGACATTACACAATAACAACAAACTGAAATACAGTACAAAAAAGTGATATAACTGAATAAAAAATCACACTTTTCATTCACACAACCAATGTGTTATTCGAACTAAGGCGCGGTATGAGAGAGCCAGCAAGGCAGCCACATCCGATACGATTGAAAACTCAAAACAATTATGCAATTGTTTAATGTAATTTTAATTTGTTTTTTGTAATCGCATCTGTACTGTCAGTGATACAGGATGTGTTCTTTTAAACTAGGAATCGTGGTACGTTATACAGCTGGTGTTTGATGTTTGATTGATCAATGAAAACAAACTGCTTGTTTTTTGTTTAATGGCGAGTGATGGGACGGCAATCCGACACCACCGGAGAGAGATTAGGCGCAGGACCGACATTAACGTGCTGTCCAATGCAAGGTGGAAATTATCTTGGTTTTTGGTGAATAAATAAGCAAATACTAACCACTTTAGCTCCAAGAAGCTGGCATTCTATAGCAGCTCTCAGACCGCAAGGCCCAGCGCCGATGATGAGCACCTTGCCTGATGCACACGAGCGCCCCTTGGCGTACACTTTGTGATTGGCGCGCGCATCGAACTTCTTGAACAACGCCTGTGCCTTCCATGAACTCGCTAGTTTGGCCTGAAAAAAAAGGATGGAAATATTAAGTAAGATTAAATTTCACCAAGATCCCCTATACTGCCACCTAAGTAGGGGGTCCTTTACTTAAAAGCTCCCCTTACCCAGCGCTTAAATAGAATGTAGTTTCACCGACGTTTTGACCCCAAACGGTTGGTGAAAACGAAACCGTCTTCTAACGGTCCCCCAAACCTGTTAGGGGATCCCAACTTAGGGGCTATTGATAAAATTAGGCATGATTTTGACCTGGAACTAATACCCGATATACTCAACAAACGTTTCGTTGAACAAGCTCATGGCTAAGTCAAAGCCGCGGGGTTCTATCGATCATCAGGTTAAGCAACGCTCGACGCGATCAGTCCATGGATGGGTGACAGTCTTGTGGGTGTTCCTGGTGGGACCCGGTTGTCGTTTGAACATCTTTAGCATGCGTTACGGGTAGTCAGAAGAGAATTGATTAACGTAGATGAGCTTCCTAGCTTTCAACAGTATGATAAATGTATATTAATACCTTATTGGTTTCACATTGTCAGTGTAAACTATACCCCTTATTATTCTAACTTAGAAACTTAGGTCTGTGAGATTCGGGAGCAATTAACCCGCGCAGTTACTTGAAGTTCGATATTAAATTTTATGAGTGACTAGCTTCCGCCAGCCGTGTGACGTGGGAACTACTCCGCGCACCCGAATAACATTTAACCTATAGCCTTCCTCGATAAATGGGCTATCTGACAGCGAAATAATTTTTCAAATCGGATCATTAGTTCCTGAGATTAGCGCGTTCAACCAACAAACTCTTCAGCTTTATAATATAAGTTTTTTCACTGTATTTTTTGAAGCTTTAAATCGAAGTCTAAAAACTAAACCAGTAGGTATGTTCACAATCTGTGCCCTTGCACAACTCGGGAAAAGGAGTTCATATGCTCTTGCGCAGTCAAGTGTAAATCCTCGGTGAACGTCCGGCGGTGTCTCATGTCGCCCAATGTTATGACTACAACGTATTACGTGAATTAGGTTAGCAGAAACACTAGACTTACTTAATTAATACTAACATCATAAATGCAAAAATTTGCAAGGATGTATGTATGCTAACGGGTTTTGATGAAACTTGTCAGTAATATAGCTTATACATATGTATATCAAAACAATATACAGGCAACTGTATATCCGAGTGCGGGAAGTTGTTCCCTCGGGAAACCGCTGGTAAGTTAGTATTACAAATGCGAAAGTAGCTGTTGCATTTTCACTACTAGAGTACTTTTTATCAGGTACAGGAAAGAGTTAACGCGTTGGAAACTTGGAACAGTCACTATCCTCAGAAAATACGACCAGATATAAATATAGCTACACAAACATATCACTCATAAAAAAAAAAAATATCAAACTTTAAGTAACTGCGCGGGTTCATTGCTCCCGAATCTCTCAGACCCAAGTTTCCAGTGACTGCATCTTGTTCAGCTTCTGACCCCCTGGCTAGACAGGGGGGTGCAACCTCCCTTACCTACCTTACCTACATAAATAAATCTGTATTTCCCAAAATAACCAGACGATTTTCAATCGATGCGAATACAAAATTATAGACGGCGACGACCACATACATTCTTGATGACCATTAGGTGCCCTTTCATACTTATTTATACATTAACTTCTGCCGGCGGATCCACACGCGACCTGAGGGATCTACTTCTCGCACCCGGATAAAAAGTAGTCTATACTTTTAAGCTATTTAACTGCCAAGTTTCAGAAAAAACTCTTCAGTAGTTTTTGCTTGAAAGAGTGTTTCTTACGCATGATGGCGTCCTAGCCGATTTCGGCCACGGCGGCTGTTCTCATATAAGGAGATCAGCCAGCTGCGCAGGACATATTATAGTGCACAAGCATTTGCGCTGACACAGGTGCACTCCCTATTCCCTCACTCTCATAACCCGATGGGACAGCAATGCGACACGACAGGAGAGATTAAATTAAAATAAAATTCTTACACATACAATTTCTTGGAACAATAAACATTCGTTATCACAGAAGAAATTTTGTCAAGTGCTACTTTATTATTAGTAATAATGATAATTGTCTAGGACTAATCAGAATTGTGATGATATCAATATAGATTGCATAGTACCACGAAATCCTATTATAATACTATAAATGCAAGTGGATTCGGATGTTGTTCCTCTATCACGCAAAAACCCAATATATTTTAATGAAACTTCAAAATGATCTATACTTATATATAAAGCTGAAGAGTTTTTTGTTTGAAAGCGATAATCTCAGGAACCACTGGTCCGATTTGAAAAATTAATTCAGTGTTAGATAGTTCCCACGGGACGCGGATGAAACCGCTGGCAGAAGCTAGTATAGCTATATACAGGTGCAACTGAAAAACAATGTACCTAGGTTATTTTCTCAGTTGCGGGAAGTGGTTCCTTAGGGAAGCGGGTGAAACCACTCACGAACTGTAATAACATAGCGCTACTTTTACTAGGCTGCGGGAAGAACTACTTCCTCGGAACGCAGACAAAACCGCGGGCGTCGCTAGTGAGACAATGAATGTTTCCTTTGCTCCTTTGTATTCCAAGTGTCCGGAAGTCTTCGCTACAATTTAAATTGTGCTCATATTTGGACGGACCGGTTATCTTCCGGGCCTACCCAAATATGTCAACTTGGGACAAACGCCAGACGGGAAAGACATTGAAGATTTTATTTTTATACAAAGATATATTACAAGAAAAGATAGATGCATTGCCTGAAAGATGAAATGAGTAAGAAGGGAATGAATGTCAGTATGACGCACACCCAGATACAAAGTAGCCTAGAACCCTGTTTTCCCAACATTTCCCTTCACTGCTCTGCTCCTACTGATTGTAGCGTGATGAAAAGTATACTATAACCAGTTCAGGAGTATGAATAATTTGTACCAAGTTTCGTTAAAATCCGTCGAGTAGTTTTATTTCTATAAAGGTAATACAGACAGACTTTACTGATTGCATTTTTGGCATCAGTATCGATTCCTAATCTCCCACTAATAGTTATTTTGGAAATATATTCATGTACAGAATTGACCTCTCTACAGATGTATTATATTATAAGCATACTATAGACAACATAAGCCTAACGTATAGTTAAAACAATTACTTTTTACTGAAGTAATAACCGACGCACCCTTGAATAATATTAAATTAAAAGCACATTCACTAAATTAATTAAAATCCACCTAAAACAGTTGAAGGGTAAACAAGTCGTTTGATGTCCGAAATAAAAAACTATTGTTTGACTGTTATTAGTGAGAACAATGCCGTTCTAAAAACTTGGTGGGGCATAAAATACCTATTAACATTGTGGAATCTATATCATAAATATCGTGTTATGGCCGGTTTCTAAATCATATCCATCCGTAGTTTTTCGATTTTTCAAAATTCTAATCGCAAATCAACGGATAGGATAGGTTATAGAAATCCAGCATTAATATGTAGACAACGAAAAAGGAAAGTCTCCAGTACAAAATAAAGGTGTACAAGTCATATACATATGCCCATAACAACTCGCAGTAGGTATAAATGTATAAATACATAAATATTTTCGTTCAAACGACAAAACTCAGCAAATACATTGCAAAAAAGGAAACTTAGTTTGTTTATAAGTAGACAAGATTTCGCCCGCGACTTTGGACCGTTTTCCAACTATTACGTCCCGCAAACAAATATAAATTCGCCTGTCTCCATCCCCAGGGATCATCATAAGTGATATAATCTTTCTCCATTCCAAACCTATGAATCGGGTAAGCCATTTTAGCGTTAGAGCATAACAATCAAACTCACTTTCGCTTTTAGAATGAATATAG
>NWSH02000323.1:2000247-2027808 GCA_002382865.2 Heliothis virescens
GACACAGGTGCACTCCCTATTCCCTCACTCTCATAACCCGATGGGACAGCAATGCGACACGACAGGAGAGATTAAATTAAAATAAAATTCTTACACATACAATTTCTTGGAACAATAAACATTCGTTATCACAGAAGAAATTTTGTCAAGTGCTACTTTATTATTAGTAATAATGATAATTGTCTAGGACTAATCAGAATTGTGATGATATCAATATAGATTGCATAGTACCACGAAATCCTATTATAATACTATAAATGCAAGTGGATTCGGATGTTGTTCCTCTATCACGCAAAAACCCAATATATTTTAATGAAACTTCAAAATGATCTATACTTATATATAAAGCTGAAGAGTTTTTTGTTTGAAAGCGATAATCTCAGGAACCACTGGTCCGATTTGAAAAATTAATTCAGTGTTAGATAGTTCCCACGGGACGCGGATGAAACCGCTGGCAGAAGCTAGTATAGCTATATACAGGTGCATCTGAAAAACAATGTACCTAGGTTATTTTCTCAGTTGCGGGAAGTGGTTCCTTAGGGAAGCGGGTGAAACCACTCACGAACTGTAATAACATAGCGCTACTTTTACTAGGCTGCGGGAAGAACTACTTCCTCGGAACGCAGACAAAACCGCGGGCGTCGCTAGTGAGACAATGAATGTTTCCTTTGCTCCTTTGTATTCCAAGTGTCCGGAAGTCTTCGCTACAATTTAAATTGTGCTCATATTTGGACGGACCGGTTATCTTCCGGGCCTACCCAAATATGTCAACTTGGGACAAACGCCAGACGGGAAAGACATTGAAGATTTTATTTTTATACAAAGATATATTACAAGAAAAGATAGATGCATTGCCTGAAAGATGAAATGAGTAAGAAGGGAATGAATGTCAGTATGACGCACACCCAGATACAAAGTAGCCTAGAACCCTGTTTTCCCAACATTTCCCTTCACTGCTCTGCTCCTACTGATTGTAGCGTGATGAAAAGTATACTATAACCAGTTCAGGAGTATGAATAATTTGTACCAAGTTTCGTTAAAATCCGTCGAGTAGTTTTATTTCTATAAAGGTAATACAGACAGACTTTACTGATTGCATTTTTGGCATCAGTATCGATTCCTAATCTCCCACTAATAGTTATTTTGGAAATATATTCATGTACAGAATTGACCTCTCTACAGATGTATTATATTATAAGCATACTATAGACAACATAAGCCTAACGTATAGTTAAAACAATTACTTTTTACTGAAGTAATAACCGACGCACCCTTGAATAATATTAAATTAAAAGCACATTCACTAAATTAATTAAAATCCACCTAAAACAGTTGAAGGGTAAACAAGTCGTTTGATGTCCGAAATAAAAAACTATTGTTTGACTGTTATTAGTGAGAACAATGCCGTTCTAAAAACTTGGTGGGGCATAAAATACCTATTAACATTGTGGAATCTATATCATAAATATCGTGTTATGGCCGGTTTCTAAATCATATCCATCCGTAGTTTTTCGATTTTTCAAAATTCTAATCGCAAATCAACGGATAGGATAGGTTATAGAAATCCAGCATTAATATGTAGACAACGAAAAAGGAAAGTCTCCAGTACAAAATAAAGGTGTACAAGTCATATACATATGCCCATAACAACTCGCAGTAGGTATAAATGTATAAATACATAAATATTTTCGTTCAAACGACAAAACTCAGCAAATACATTGCAAAAAAGGAAACTTAGTTTGTTTATAAGTAGACAAGATTTCGCCCGCGACTTTGGACCGTTTTCCAACTATTACGTCCCGCAAACAAATATAAATTCGCCTGTCTCCATCCCCAGGGATCATCATAAGTGATATAATCTTTCTCCATTCCAAACCTATGAATCGGGTAAGCCATTTTAGCGTTAGAGCATAACAATCAAACTCACTTTCGCTTTTAGAATGAATATAGCAACTTTTAGAATTTCTTCTACCAATACAAGTTAAAATATTCCTGTTGTTTTAAAAGTTATCTAGTACTTTGGCTAAGCGATTATCTTAGGATCGAAAACTGTAAGTATATTTACTACCCCAGTAGCGCAGCTTGCCTCATTATCAGGGGTTTTCCCTCCCCGATTTACAAAACATTTTTGCAACGGTCAACACTGTACAAAGGATTTTGCTGGACAGATGCGTCATACTTAGGACAATCCCCAACCCCAATGGGAATCGCGACAGCCGGTCTACCAAGCTTAGGACTCGTATTTTAGTACAAAGATAATGTCCATGTGAGGACTAATCGATGTTTCCAATAAACGAATTATTTAAGCGCTTTATATGCAACCGGCATTGGGGATAATATTTTACGCACAGCACGCACATAACTGTTATAATATCTATACCGGCTCAGCAGTTTTTCGGAAGAAAATGCTCGTCTCTTTTCAACTATAAATCATTTGACTTATATTACCAGTCAAGGAAAGCTAGCTTTTATGGAAAATCAAGGACCCAAATACGATTCGGTACTTCTTTTACTGTCCAAAATAAACTGTTGATGACATCACCGCGCCAGCGCATACGTCAAAACTTTCGCCCTTATTTAGAGCTCCATCAACGTTGTTATCAGTCCCTTATCTACCTGATAAGCGCATAATTAGCGATAGCATTACAACTAAATTGGTACACAGACAGTTCTAAAGAAATTCGCAAAGTGATTATGATTGAAGATAAACAAACGGCCACTGGTAATGACAAAATAATAACAATCGCTTTGGGCATGTTATACATTGATAACATTTTAATTGGTAGTTTTAAACCATATTTATACTTCCGAATGTTACATAGCAAATAGGTCAGTGGTAGCTGTAATTTTCTTTATCAAAATTGAAGTTTGTATTCAATAAAATATTGAGAAATACTTATTAAATTCTGCTGACCTGGGAATCGAACAACAGGTCAACAGTTACGAACACTAGACCGTGAAAACAATCCTAGAACTTATTACTAAGAAAACCAGTTTGCAGGGCTTCTAAACAATCAACATAATTAAACAAGGCATACAATTTGCAAGTGCATACAGAACGGTCGCCAAGCAGCTGATTAGCATACATGCATTCACGGTTAGGCTCAACCGTCATTTGAATATAATAAGGTAACTGACGCTAGCACGGGGCTATGCATGGTCACATTTATAGCTTGCGATCCGCTATCTTAAATATCGAAGCATGGACCTTAAAAACTACACCTTAAAGTCTAATATCTAACAGACAGGATTCCACAGAATAAGTCACAGGTATTGACAGAAATATTTGTTATAGAAAGACGTAACGTATTCATATTTGTTGTGTTGACTGAAATTGATTAATGGGAATCTCACAGAATAGGCACTTTGTTACAAACCAATTTAAATCATGTAACAAACTACCTAAATACCTTTAGGGGTTAACCGTGTTTAATAAGGTTGACGGTGTTCAATTCAGAAGAACAAACATAGGCATTGCCGAATGGGATGGTGTCATAAAATAGATAGCTTTAATACCCTCATGGCATTTGCGGCAAATGTCGTCAGCAGAGGACCGGCCAACCCTTTCCCGGCAGCCATGCATCATCATACAGACATGTTTGTTTTATGTCCACGCACGTGTCCTATATAAATCATTTTTGACTTATTGACTTACCTAGGCGAAGCAAATAGCCTGACAGTTTATCACTATCCAATATCCATGTCAGTAATGATATTTTAGTAATAGTATTAACTAGCCAACAGTTAACAAAGGCTAGGGTAGCTAGGGTAACTTGGTCATAATGTAGTAACAATTGAAACTCCGGAAAACACCCAGTACATTACTAATGCAAAACGTTCGCGTGTCCGAAGATAGACAGACGGTGGTTGAAGAAATTGCTCAAAGATTGAACAACCTTACATAAATGGATAATACCGATGTTCTATAACGCTGAAGCGCCGACATCGCTGAATTATGCAATGAAAGGTCGAAACTGCATCACTATAATGTGGCCGATTGGGGTGGGGGGAAATATTACTCAGGCCCATGTAATAGCTGCTCGGAATGCGGGATTGATCGAAAGAATTATCGCCGCCCTGGTATACAAAGGGCTCCACAAGGAACATGGTGGGTACAAAAAGTCAAATAATAGAGTGGTCATTTGATGATATCCCACCAAAAAAATGGGTCTATGGAATATCCCGGCTTTCATTTGTAGATCATTAGGATTTGACAGTCAGCACAGAGAGTTAACAGACAAAAACGGCAATACGTACGAAATAGTATAGATTAAGTGGACGTTTCATGTAAAACATGCTGCATTTTTTGAGGCTGGCTCCTAACCCAATTCCGATACCACTTAAAGATGACTCAACCCTATGGAAACTCGGTATTGCTGCCCAATAGAAAACACACGAGGCAAATTCCTAAGCGTAAATCCTTCACACTTTTGTTAACAGAACACATATTTCTAGATTTCGATAGCCCACATTTCCAGAGCAACCGTACTGAAAATAAAATCGATTCTGACGTATATTCGCTGTTTACGCAAATATCGGAATCGTGGAATGTGGAGTCAATGCTGACTACATGGACTATACAAAAATATTCGCTCTTATAATAAGCTTAAAAGAAATATAATTATTGCTATTTGATGTGAAAATTAAAGGGTTTGTACTGTAACTGATAAGTTCAACGTTGAAACAATTTCAAAGAAGCCTTTTTAACGAAGCCTGATGATAAAGAATAAACTTAAAACCGACTTCTCAAAAACCGAGGTTCTCAATTCGGGTGTTTGTGTTTGTAGCTAGCTATATAAGTATCCCCATCAACCGGGCATCAACATATTTTTATTAGCAAATCTAGTACTCTTTCACCCAGAACATCAATCTGAGTTAATTGGAAAAGGCTAACTGTTCCAGATAGTAGGGAGTCATTAGGATAATCAAAACCTAACCTTTGTAATTGAAGCTACAGACCATCAAAGCATTACAGTTGCTCAGCTAAGTGCACCATGGAGAGATAAGCACTGACATTGTTCATGTTATCAAAGACATCTTATCTTCACGCTCTGTTACATGAGGTGGCTGGTAAGGTCGGAGCTTGAATGTGCTCTTCCGAGGAATAATTTACCTGTCGTATTAATGTATTTTTGATTCTAGGGCGTAGCACTTTGCTTTGAGGGTAATATGTTTAAATGTACGTCGTTTCGCGTGTTACGCTCTCTACCCCTTATTCTAATATATTTGGGGGGGTGGCATTTTGGTGCTATAAATGTCTATCGGCAATAATTTCAAGATTACATCCTTTCCCCTCTCATAATCTAAGACTGTTCATCTCTACAGTTGTTGTCAAATAATTGCCCCTCCCAATTCAGTCTTTCTTTTTCTCTAAGACCACAAACTTACTGGAACCGGGCTACATTATGAAAGTTTCTAAAAGCCCACAATTTATTGCTATTTCGGCCCCATCCAGGAGTTAAATATTGACCAAGTTCATAGCAGTAACACTTCCGACCACTAGACCAATGAGGCAATCATTTGAGGTTTTGCAGTAGTGTTGTTAGACCTTCGTCCGTTATTTGACAAGCTCTGTGCCCTCCCCAGCCATTCTACACCATCCAAAATTAACATGCCCAATAAAAATGCTAACATCTAACATGTATCTGTTTTCAGCAACATTTTGGCGGGTTAGATGTTTAGTATCAGCACATCGACCCACGCGGGCGAATAAATTCTTTTGTTTTTATTCTCATTCTTGTTATGGCCCCAAAGTGTTGGTTTTATTGTAATTACAGGTCATTGTATGCTCGTGTATTTGGCCGGGGATCGTGTCATTGGATTAAGATGTTTGACCTGAGAGGGCAGACGTTGGTGTGGCACTAATTCGAACGTTAAGGCCAGTTTTAATTGTGTTGGGACATAGTGTAGTTTGATACCAGCATTAAGTGGGATTAGACTTTAAATATCATCAAAGATCGTCTCTGTTGTGCGCATCCTCGAAAATATAGTACAGTTGCAGTCTGCGTTTAAGTTCCAAACTGTATTGTAGCTTTTAAATTTCTGTAGACCTATAACTTCACCTTTCTTTCTGTAATGCATTGTTCGTTGAAACATTCATATTTCAGTATCGCTGTTACTATTTCAGTGAACCCCTCCGCCTGTAGCTTCAGGGTCTGATAACCACTTAATGCTAGCCGGTGTTACATTAGACTTATGTTCAATAAACTTTCCGAAATGTCTTCGTTTCCGCGCTTCGACGCGCTGTGAAATCTTACGTTGAAAGATGAAATTCTAACATGTTTTCAAGATAGAAGATAATGATTCCTGTAATTTTGTTGCCACGTTATGTGCCCTACGTGTTTACAAAGACATTAAAACTTATCGTGATCGTTTGTTTTGTTACCATACTTCTAAAACATAGACTCCACCAAAGCGGTGCTGTTTTAAATAACCAATAGAACTCTATTCAAATATCTGGTCTCCGCCCACTCAGTGGTGTAACTGAATAGAGAAATTCTATTAGTTGTTTAAAAATTCTCCGCTCCACTTCGCTATGGTAAAGTCTGGGCCTCAGGATCTGCCAGGAGATTTGGTTAAGCTTAGTCGAAAGTGATAACCCTAGTAAAATAGATCTAAAGTCACTATCATCTATACTAATATTATAAAGCTGAAGAGTTTGTTTGTTTGAGCGCGCTAATCTCAGGAACTACAAGTCCGATTTGAAAAATTATTTCAGTGTTAGATAGCCCATTTATCGAGGAAGGCTATAGGCTACTTTTTATCCAAGTGCACCGAGTATTATCCACGGGATGCGGGTGAAACCGCTGGCAAAAGCTTGTTATACATATTAATTACTTAAGTTAGTAATTTCAATTACATATACTATTACAATAAACTTCAAGCACAGATCTGACCTTCAGAATAGAATTGAATCCATTTTGATTGATCAAATTNTGGAAGCTAGTGATTTATAAAACCTTCTTGGCCCACAGCAGTACCTTTAAATATAACTACAACATTAATTTTCTTACAACTAAACACGCGGAACCTCGGACGGGCTTTCTTCTACGTCGCATTCACTTCCCGGTACAATATCCGAATTCCATGATGGAAAGACTAATAAACGGCTGAACCGTGAGTTGCATACACACACACATATAAGATTTGGCGCGTTGCCACCGAAATACGGACGTTCTAGATAAAATTCTACGTACTAAGTGTTAAATTGGTGTGTCACGTGTGAGTGTGTTGTTTTCGAAAACATTTTGGATTAGGATGATTTTTCTAATGTTTATATTAATGTTCTGTGTTTAAGGGTGTGTATACACCAAATAAGCGGGTGCTCATTGTATCTCCAACTATCGAATCTATACTAATAATTTAAAGCAAGTGTTTTGTTCAGGAACTGCTGGTCCGATTTGAACAATTCTTTCAGTGCCAGATAGCCCATTTATCGGGGAAGGCTAAGCTTGTTAATCCGAAGCAGTTCCAGCAGGATTCGGATGAAACCACTGATCGTAAGAAGTATAAAATAAATATTAAGAATGAAGTAGACTTCCGAAGATCAAAACTATTGCAGTTTTGATTTTCTCTTTGTTGCCTCTGCCTATATTTAATAGTATAAATATCAAATGAATATTTACTATGCCCTTATGAATGAAATTATACATTATAAGAATCCAGTTATTAAATTACAAGGTGTGGCAATATACCTAATATAGTTAACAGCGAATAGTTTATATATTTACCTCTTATTATGTAAGACCAAAGAACTGTCGGCATTGTGTTCAAACTATTATCTATCATCATTTTACACGTATAAAATACTAGATCCGCCAGCGGTTTCACCCGCTTCCCGAGACAACTACTTCCCACAACTGGATAAAAGGTAGCTTAATTATATGTTATTTTGATGTAAAAGTTACATTTACGTGAAAGAAGTACATCTATACTAATATTATAAAGAGGAAAACTTTGTTTGTTTGTTTGGTTGTAATGAATATGCTCAAAAACTACTGGACCGATTTTAAAAATTCTTTCACCACTCGAAAGCTACATTATCCACGAGTGATATAGGTTATATTTTATCCAGGTACGGGTAGTAATTCCCACAGGATGCGAGTGAAACCGCGGGAAAACGGCTAGTCATCTATAAAGCATCATGGTAGTTACAACTATTATCGCAATAACTTGATCCCATCAAAGTTGAAAGTACTCGTGCACTAGTAACACAATCCGTCGCCCCCTGCCTATACCGCAATGGAAAGCAGTATAACCGGTGCCTAGAATATACCAAAGTTACACCACGGTGCGCAAACGTCGCGGTCTGCTACTTTCCTCTACAATATTATTAAAATATCACTTTCTAAGTTAAAAGTGCATTGCGAAATGACGGGCCAGACCAATTTCAACTGTAATGCGTAAGTGTAAAGTACAAAATTATCTGTGTTTATGATATTCATGTTGGTATCATGTATTTAAAATTTTGAGTAATTTATGACTGAATTCCGACGGAATTGAAATGGCATTTCCTTTAGAAGTGTAGCTGAGTGCTAAGTACCGGACTAAAGATCAAAACATTTCCAGAAATAAATTGATGAAAGCCACGATTCTTAGAAACATTAAGATAGATCGATTTAAACTTAAAGCTACGGGCGCGGCGGCAATAATCGTTTAATATGAGCATAACGCAGATTAGTCTATAAACAGATATTAATCCGTGAAAACGATATTTTAAACAGACAGAATATTCACCAGTGAACTAAATAACAGAACACAACTTTAATTAACAACATTCTAGAAAGGTTGATTGATTACCATAACAGTTAAATTCCGTAGGTCCCAGAACAGAACCCCAGTGAATAGCATCAAGTACCTACTAACGATAATATACACGTTGGTCCAAATGCGACGTTAATGAACAAGATCTAGATTCCTCATGCTTTGGGACTCCCGAAGATGGGGTATCTTATCGTATCGTATGTATTATTGATATACCGGTAGACCAGTGTAATAATTTTGCACCAGTTATGTAATAATATGTGTTTCTTCTTACCTTGAGCTTCGGATAGAAGTCGGGCAATCTATTAGGCTTGAGGTTGAGCGTGTTGCAGATTTCCCGGTGTAAAGCGAGGATTTGTTTCATGGTGCCAGCCGAACAGAAGTGGTCGAACATCTCGGCCGCCAGCGCACATTCTGGCGGCGTCGGCTCGACTCGAGCGCCCCTATTCATTTTGATGGGGCTGGAAAGAAGAAAATATGAAATTTTAGTACAGAAAATAAACATATAAAAATCAAAAGTCCTGACTGATTCATCAATGTAGGGCCCAAACCCTAAAACCTAAACCTATAAAGGTGGAATTTTGCTCAGAGGTTCATCTTAAGACTCTCGCGCGAGATAAGATTTCCCGAAATTTCCACGGGAACGGGTGAAACGGGATTTTAAGTTTTACGCGGATGAAGCCGCTGGTAGAAGCTAGTTGATTAATAAAGTCTAAGACTACTCTCCCGGTTAATAGCATCAGTGGGCAACATTTCGACGCCTGCTAAGTATCTGCTAGGCGCGAAAAGAATTCGGAACATAAGCCAGAAAAAATATTTAAGTCTTTATCCTAGGAATAATCTCCAGGTAAATTGAACCAGTAGGCAACGTCTCGCAGCCTGCTATTTGCTAGGCGATTGTAGCAATGCAATTAATGAATTCGGTCAAAACCAAGAAGATTGCTCAAGGTCTCTCAGATGAACGCAAGTTTCGGTGCCATCTAGTATAGGCCTAAATAACTTTGACAAGGAAGTTAACATCACTCAATATCCAATACAATACAGACAAAACATGTTTGCAAGACATGATTAGCATATATCATTCATTACTCTCCCCTTTCTTTCATGACCTGATTCGATTATGAGAAACTTATTATTTTTCCAACGATTTACATTCAAGTACTTATTGAATCCAAAACCCCTAAGTTAATAAGACTTGTTGCGTCAATAAACTTGAATAATTAATAAATGTTCGGATTAAATGAAGACGTCCTGAGACCTTTTCGGGCATGTAAAGAATCCTATTATGATTCTTCACTACACACTCAAAAGGGACATTATTTAACAGTAACTTGTCTGCTAATAAAAGAGGTACCACACCACAACATTATCATTTTCAATTCAACAAGGGTTGCTCAGGTTTCAATTTCATTCGGACAAACATCGTCCCTGAAAGACCCGATGAGAACGAAAACGTGGCCAATTTTTGGCAAACTGAATTTAGCGTCCTAAAATACGAGGGGTGCATACTCACAATATGTTAAAGGCTTAATTTAAAAATGTACGTGTTGTGACTAATCCCACAGTTACACATAACTATTACAGGTCGCACGATACAGAAAACTGACGCCCGACTCGTGCACGGATGCTCCCACGCAACCCGACTACTTATCCAATGAGACTGTAACATACTAAGCGGAACTCGTATCTTTAGCTACCGACTTCGATTTTTGCCTACCACCAATATATTTCGACCTTCGCTATTTACTTACAATAAAGTTGTATTTTAGTCAGGTTAATAATGGCATAGGTTGAGAATACCAAAAGAAAGCTAATAGATAACACACTGATAATGTTAATGTTAGAAATACTGAGTTCTAATAAATATATGAGACTTTTTAGTCTGATTAGGAAAGACACAGTAACAATATGCCTCTTCTTAACCCAGCTATAGAATGCAGTCGATGTACTACAACCCGTACGTAACACGGTGATAACGTAACATAAGATGCAATAACACATACATGATCGCGTTCGGAGTAATATGTGACAATAGAACAAAGTGCGAGTTGGACCCGCGCACGAAGGGTTCCGTGCCATTATCTATGAAACATGAACGTATCTATTCCCTACAACTAGCCAAAACACAAACATTTTTCGGGCAAAAAAAAATAGTATTTGTTGTTATAGCGGCAACGGAAATACATCAATTGTGAAAATTTCAGCTTCCTAGCTATCACGGATTATAAGATACAGCCTGGAGACAGACAGAGAACGAAGTCTTAGTGATAGGGTCCCGTTTTACCCTTTGGGTACGGAACTCTTAAAACTGCTGATCGATTAACTAGTAAATACAAGCTAGGCTAGCCACGGAGTGACCACGTTCAATCTATGCCACGACAAGTAGAAAAGATGTCGGTCTTGCGCCGGATCTCTCCTTGGTCGAAACGGACTGCCGTCCCTGAGGACTATTTGAGGGAAGGAATTACACCTGTATCGGCGCCTACGCTTTTGCATTACTAAGTACTACGCTGTTGGCTGATCTCATAAGAAAAGCCATCGTAAACGATCTTTTATTGGTAGAGCAATCTGTAGTCAATGAAAAGCAGTACCATGAACGTTAATTGTGTCGTCATATATGCTTCTTAAATATTATAAAGCTGAAGAGTTTGTTTGTTTGAACGCGCTATCTCAGGAACTACTGGTCCGATTTGAAAAATTCTTTCAGTTTTAGATAGCCCATTTATCGATGAAGGCTATAGGCTTTTCATCCGGGTGCGCCGATTAGTTCCCACGGCACGCGGGTGAAACCGCTGGCAGAAGCTACTTCTAAATAAGTGGTCAAAACAAAGTGAGAACGCGTCTTATCATTCAACTGTATACTTCACATGAACTGTATCATGAGTAAGACTAACGAACGCATGCTATAATTAGTTATTATAAGGTTATTACATGCTTATAATAGTGCAAAGTGCGTTAGTTATGTATTGGTTCATTCACTTATCAACGACCTGTACGCTATGCTTCTTGGTAGATAGTACTCTCGGCTTCGTAAGGGTATATTTATCTACACTAATAATATGACGTCTGTGGACCCTTTATTTTTTTTTAGGCGGACGACATCGGATTGTTGTAATGTACAGACGTCAGCAGGTCAACATTAACGAATCTCTTTAATTTTACTAGTCAAGCGATTGCAGGAATTTGACAGATTGTGGTAACTTGACGAGCTGTCGTCTGTACGTACGCACACACACACTGTACTTCTTCATACTAATTAAAAGCACGATCGAGTTATCAGGCGATTAAAGTTTTCGGTTGGTTGATTGCAATATTGACCGATACATTGAATTCGTAGAAACTTCAAAGAAGCACAACAAAAGCATTCTTTCATTTAACTTTGGTGACTAACCGTCATAAAACAAAGATAAACATAGTATGAAAAACTGGCATCCGGATACAACTGCATAGCAATTATTAATGACACAGCTATGTACATTATATCAATTCCTCAAAAGGCAAAAGATATAAAGCTTCTACTCCAACATAGGCCAAAACGCGCGGCCGACGGCGAACAGCTCATGACCGCCCTATACGTCAATATGGAAAATTGTGTGCCGTCGGCAGCGTGTCTTTTGCATGCCTCGAAAAAGGTCTCATAAAGTCATAAATTCCCATACCACAAGTCGATGGCATAAAGGTCACCTGTGTTAGTAAAGTACCTTAAGGGTGACGAGGCAATGGCTACATATCATGTAGGCATTCGTACTTTTAGATGTGTCAGCTGGATAAAGAAACTTCTGTCGATATTGTAGCAATTACAGACCTTTGGAATGCACATCACCTCCTGATATAGAATTGCAACAAACATATTTTCAATAAATAAAAATAATTGCCTCTCGCATGTTGTTTCTAAAAGATTTTTTGAAGCAGGACCAGTAGTTTTTGTGGCTCATAATCATGAGATATATTGGTGAAACCGCATGAAAATCAACAACAGAACAGACGGAGTAATTTCAATAAATAGGTATGTAATGTAGATTTAGATAACCGGTAGCTCCGTGCAAAGACACTAACACTTTGGTATTGGGATAATTGGGAAAAGGCTAGGCAGATGATGAAGATTTTGGCGAATAACCAAAGTCATGATCCTTCAGTTTACCTGGCAATTCTTAAACACCTATTACGATTTCATGTAACATTATCCAAGCAGCAGTTGTTATAGCTAAACCATCCTACGTAAGTGTACGCATATTCATTCTATCCATTTACATTACGGTCTAATCTAGTTAGCGCAGATTAAAGGTTTAAGATACCAGTAGTCACGGCGACGTCTGCCATAACAATTGAAATTCAGATATGATTGTTTGCATTGCAGCTTAGTTAGGCTTTCTGAATCCAGGTTCTTTATTAAGAAAGCGCGGAAATACACACAAATGCGACCCCCCTTTTTATATCGATGGGAAATCATCAGATGACCCTTCCCGCTGTGGGTGACAGCGTGAGGGAGTGTCAGACTTTTACTGACTAAAGCCCACCGTGTTAACACCGAGGTAACTCTTTCGAACAACCCGCAACCCCGGCAGAATGAGATCGCCCTGACGTGGGGCTTTTTAAGGGTACGAAAATGACTTACAGCTATCATCAAATATATTGTCGCACTAATGTTAGCTAGTGAAAGCAAAAAGCCACTATTTACTAAAACCACCACTGTACAATATACTTAGATCTTACTGATTTCAGGAAAGAAAATTAATTTGGTAACTGCATTTCCCTGCCACCGCAGTTACTTTCCAGGAAAGCAATACAAAGGTGTAGCGATAATCATAATTTTGGAAAAGACTAATCCGTCTTAACATTTTATCTATCTACTCTTTAAACTAAATCTAAATTCAAAATATAAAACGCTCTTTGTAATTCTACCCTTCAAACTTTCAATCCGATTTTGCAGCGAATTCCGACCTGAAATCCAAAAACGTACTTCCTAGCACTGCTGCTAAAAATAGCAGCATAAATTCAAACATTTACGTATCTTAAATCTAATTCTAGGTGCGTAATTCTGAACTACGTCTGAAATCAGTGAACCCGAGGTACGAGCGAGCCACGAAAATCACCCTTTCTATTTTTAATGCAGAACACAGCATGCCAAAACATTAAAGCCATTGCACACTACACAAAAATATTTTATTGAGTTCTACCGTCCTACTCGATAGTCATTCATTTTCTAAATCTATACTAATATCATAAAGAGGTAAAATCATTTGTTTTGTAAGTTTGTTCGTAGGGGGTAACCTCTGGAAGTAATGAACCGCTTTTAAAAATTCACCATTCGAAAGCTACATTATTCGTGAGTGTTATAGGCTATATATTTTATCCAGTTACGGGCAGTATTTCCCACGGGACGCGAGTGAAACCGCGGGAAAACGGCTAGTGTTTAGATAAAGAACAAGGTATCGTACAGACGCTAGTACATCAACCTACTTCAATTTCAACAACAAATTTCTTGAATAGACTTTCAACCTTATCCACACCATACCACAATAGTGGAAGGTTAATGTTTAATCGGTAAAATTTGACAGATTCAGGTAGGTTGACCTATTATCGTCTGTACCTTTATGATACCTACATCGCGATGTTGTCCCCTTTGTTTATAAATATGTGTACAAATCGCGAAAGTTTAGAAACGTTGACTTGGTGAAGATTAACGGCCGTTCTTAATAACCCATCTATCTCTGGATTTGCTTACTAGAGATAGAATTTTGACATTAGCCCCATACGAGTAATGTCAAATTCCTGTCTCTAGTAAGCAAATCCAGAGATATACAGAATATTGAATTCCGTAGTTATAGTTAAGGTCCATGGCCTCGACAGACTGCAGCAAGTAGCAAGGAATATTACTAATTTCCATATATCTCTTAGGAAGTTGGGAATTACTTTTACGGGTGCATGGAACCTAGTTGTGCGGAAGCCATAGTGCTATATGCTTTATAGTTGTACCATAAATTTTAAAACAAACTAAAATACCTGCCTGTGTAATGCACTATAGTAATATACATTTAAAATCTTATTTTATGTTCTTTAAATATTAATTATTTTTTACCTACCACTTTAATTAATTAAATCCTGACATCAAAAATTATAAAATGTCAAAGTTAAATATCTCAAAGTTAGCTTGAACAATTTCCGACTCCGTATAAAAAATCCGTGTTAGATAGCCTATTTATCGAGGAAGGCTATAGGCTTCATCCCGGTCCGGGGAGTAGTTCCCACGAAACGCAGGCGAAACCTCCGGCGGAAGCTAGTTAAAATATAAACTTGGAACATAAGTGCAACGGGCATTCACGATAAACACTATGTCATCGACATCACAACCTCAGTCCGGATACAGTAATTGAAACAATACTTGAATCTAGCCCTCCGTTCCCTTTCTGGGTCATCACACTGTAAGATGATGCGCACACTTAAGATTGCAAGACAGTGCAACGAACTCGTTTGCAAGTCCACAACACTTATCGTGTGTGCGGACTGTTATCAAGGAAATACTGGACTGTGTGTCTACAGTACATTTAGATTTTCTTAGATGGATGAAAAAAAAACAAATAAAATAGACGAAAAACAATTAAAAGAAAAGTTGGCAGCTACAAGTTTTGTGGGTGTTCTAGTTCAAATTAATATTTACTCATTATGATTATTTATGATATAAATACAAAAGTGAATTAATTTTGGCATAGTCATATTGCATATTTATGTAACTATAATAACGTTTGCATCAAAATCTTCCTGTTTATTAGTTAAGTCAAAGTATTTGTGTCACCGAAGAAGAGATATTACAATATATTATGTATGTATGTACATATTTACAGATATAAAAAATTGGCAAAAAATTAATAATTTTGTAAATATTTGCAAATGTTAATAAATGCTTTATTTTTAGATATAGTTAATGATATTTACATTATTATCACATCCGTGTTTATCGATGTTGAGGTTATGCGCATCAAACTGAAACAGCATTGAGCATATCTTAAAATAATAATTAATTAATATGTTCTATTACCTCCTACAATTATTAACAAAATAGGTTTAAAAAAAACTTACATTTTAATCTTTCCAGAGAAATTGAATCATTATATTTAGATTATGAAAAACGCAGTAATTAATCGCATAATGTGCGCCGACCGTTACACTAGGCTTATTACACGAACAACAATACGTTCTAATCTCAACCTTCTGGTCTTGTAATTAGTTTCATTTCACTTCGAAATATTCTACGTAAGGTGCAATATGCTACAATTTGCATTCAAAAACTTCTAATTGGTGTTTTTTGAGTTCAATTAACATATTATTACGGAGTGTTAATTTTAGGAAAGTTTCGTAAAGACTAATTAGAAAGTACGTTACATAAAGTTTTGTTATTTAATGTTTAATTATTCTGATTTAAACCCGTATTTTTTGTCATAATAAAACGTCTTAAATGCGTAAAATTAATTAATATTAGTTTTTTTTTACATAACATATAAATAAATGTATAAATAATAAGAGTTATCCGATAATTAAAATTTTAAAAATAATAGTGGCAGTAACACCAATGCGCTTATTATGCGTGCCACTTAAAATCTGAATGACATTTATTTCTAACGTTACGGTGTAATCACAAAGACACAAATTCTCTCAAAATAAAGCTGAAATCATCAGGACACTTTATTTTTGTGACCGTGCATAATAATGGCGTCCTAGGTCCTAGACGATTGCCGGCCACGGCGGCTGTTCTCATATAAGGAGATCAGCCAGCTACGCAGGACATATTATAGTGCACAAGCATTTGCGCACACACAGGTTCACTTCCTATTTCCCTCACTCTCATAACCCGATGGGACGGCAATCCGACACCACCGGAGAGAGATTAGGCGCAGGACCGACATTAACGTGCTCTCTTATGCACGGGTGTACCAATCACCAACTTCCAACTCCGGGCTGCTTTGTGAAAGTTTCTAAAACCCACAAAGCGATTTCAGCCTGACCAGGGAATAGGACCCGAGACCTCGTGCACAGCAGTCAGCTATGCACCCACTAGACCAGCGAGATAGTTATACGAGACCGTGCAGTACTATTTATTCAAATCGATGGATCGAGTCAGCTTCGACAAAGCCATACAAACGCAATCGCTTGAATATCGAATAGAAATTGCATTCGACGATCGACAGCACAAACCGGAAAATCTGCAGCGATTTGTAATACACGCAATCGATAAATCTGCGCATCGGTTTGCATAGTAAAGTCGTTACGTGTGAAGTGGCCTTATCGATCTATCTTTTTTAACGAAGTTGTTGCATTACTCAATCGATCTAAATTTTAACTACTTAAATGTCGATAGTGACTATACTCTCAGTAATATTCGGACGCACATAAAGTCCGAATAAAGATATATCAACCAAAATCATGATAAACGTAATTAACGTCGAAGTCGCCAAAAGAAAGTACTGCTAATTATCCGCACATAAAAACCGTCCCATAAACAAATGTAAGATTACATCAAAAGGAACGATGGACACATGTATTATTAATTAATTTAAAAAAAAACCAGCCAATTGCGAGTTGTGCGACTCGCGCATGAAGGGTTCCTTACCATTATCTATAAAAAATGAACGTACTTATCTATTACCTACACCTAGCCAAAATACAATCATTTTTCGGGTAGCAAAAAACTTTTTTTTTTGTTACAAATCTATGAATAACAAAATTATAATTTGCGGTTTTACACGTTTATTGTATGGCGATCCCCCTTATTTTTTATTTTTAGTATTTGTTGTTATAGCGGCAACGGAAATAAGTACATCATTGGTGAAAATTTCAGCTTTAGAACAGACAGACAACGGAGTCTTAGTAATAGGGTCCCGTTTTACCCTTTGGGTGCGGAACCCTAAAAAAGAGACTGGTATCAGCATCTCATTATCCCGCACATCATAAAATCAACTGAGTGAGACGTAACAACAGCATCGCATACACTCGCGAGCATTCGCATCATACACTGCAATAAAACTGTCGTATCGTCAATTATATGGTGTAACAATGTGGACGATAGACCAATCAGTCACTAGGCTAAGTGCTTTGTCATACGCGTATGAAGGCAGCCTTGTATCAGTAGCTTCATTGTGATAGAAATGATGACTAGCATTGGTTAATTTTGATTGTAAGAGAATAAGAGCAGCGCTGGTCAGTAGGGCTCTTCAAAAAGTGTCAGCGGGGCCCACTGACGAGAGCCTGCCGGGGCTGCGGGTTGTTCGAAAGAGTTACCGCAGCCCTGGCACACAAAGGGCTCCCGAAGGAACACGGTGAGTTAAGTCAGTAATAGTCTGACACTCCCTCACGCTGTCACCCACAGCGGGAGAGGTCATCTGATGATTTCCCATTGATATAAAAAAGGCACAGTAAGACGCGTTCTATTGCAAGTACGCAAACACTCTACATTGTACAATTATTACGTATGCCAGTCTTAATATCTAAATGATAAAGCGCATGACGTCACCGCATCGGAGACAAGCCGCCTACTCAGAATCGGTCAGCGAAATGACGCCTCGACCTGAGGTGCTACTGATTGCCACCGCAGCGTGGGCGCATCCCTTACACTAAGACATCTATGAAATCAGCACTCGCGTTATAATTAGGCCAAGTCGATAAAAATATCAAGTGTATATTTATCATTCCATCAATCCTGATGATAGACTACGCACATCACTTGCAACATCAACGCTGTGATAATAATAGCTGAATAATTAATTATAGTCTTGATGATCAAACGTGTCATACAAATGTATATGTAAATACAGATAGGTAGGTGAATGAAGATCATTAGATTATCAACATAAAATAACCAGTGTAGGTCCGAGCAAATATGAATTAACGATCAAGGATGATATTAGATAAGCATAAACAACAAGTGAGATACAAGATTTTAATTGCTTTTCAGTATATTCGAGAAGCGTACAATTCGACAGGTTCAATAGTTGAAGGTCCTGTAAAATCTGAATGACGAATAGAGCGTGTTCCAAAAGTGTCGCCGTTGACTCAGTACAATAAAAATAATAGGTCATCATATATCACTAAAGTTGTAAACATTGCATCTTAAGTACGCCGGATGAGAGTGTGGCTGACTCACTGAGCGGTCATATTATCTCTGCCCACATAACAACTCAACTACTTATTTATGGAAGAAACACTCATATGGTGGATACTGAAGTTTCGTGTGTATGATTAGGGCTCGTTCAGACACGGCGAGAACCGCGAGATTTCCATGCGATTCTGAAATCGCGCGGGTCTTATTTGGTTGAGTTATTAAGTAATCGTTCAGACATAACCGCGCGGTTACCGCATGTCTGTACTAAGATATTTGAAATCTATCTTTTTTTTACTGACTAAAACCCACCATGTTCCTTCTGGAGCCCTTTGTGTGCCAGGGCCGCGGTAACTCTTTCGAACAACCTGCAGCCCCGACGGGATTTGAAACCTATCTTAAGTACACTTGATGCCGGACCTATGTGTGCTATTTCTGCATTTGTAAATCCGATCATGAATACTAGATCTTATCTTAAGTAGACCTAGAAGCGTCCCTATTATCATTCAATTGATTGACTTTTACCCTTAAAATAACGTGTGTTACTTTTGTCCGAGAAATCATCTGACGAGACCACCCTCAAAGTCCCAGTCAGATAATTACTGAGTCAGATCATCTGTGTTCATTTAATGACTTAATTGGTGGCCTTACAAATAAAATGGTGTGAAATAAAAATATTTGATAATTTAAAAAAATATTTGATTAAACGACAGTCAGGTTTAATACATTTAGGCCGTGCTATATCATATAAAACTTGTATCTATCTTACATCAGAAACGTATCAATGTAAAATGTTCACAAAAAAGTTGCTCTGTTTCGGCTTTATCTCCTGAAGTACTAAGCAAATTCTGAAAATTGCTTATCTCATACAAACTGACAACGGAACCACTGTTATGGTTAAGTATTTCTAAACGCGCCTACTCCATGCATATTTGAGGTATTCCTCGATGCGCCACCGTTTTGAAACGCACCTAATAAAGCTCCCGATATCAATTTAATAAAATTCTAACTAAGAGGTGCGCTTCGAGGAATAATAAAGGAGCGCTTCGATAGGTGCGTTTCAAAACGGTGGCGCTTCTAGAAATACTTAGACCACTCATCTTTTCTATCGTCAAGATATGGACTTCCACGTTAAGAACGAATCAACCAGGATATATCTTTATTCTCTTATCTTGAAATCCTAATGTTATGTGTGTTTGTGTGTTAATAGGTAAAAACTTCTTATCCAGCCGATAAGATAATCTCGCATCAAATAGTTTGGTATACAGACTGTCGCGGTATTTTGATTCTGGCATACGTGTGGGATCCTAGTCTATGCACAGAAAACAGCACATCAGATTACCACAATCTGTCAAATTTCTGCAATAGATTTTCAACCTTATCACAATAGTGGAAGGTTAATGTTCGATTGGTAAAATTGGACAGATTCAGGTCCTGACCTCTGTCCTCTGTACCAGAATATTTTACAATTTTCGTGGTACTTTCACACACAGTATTCTTAACAGTTTGGCAAATTTGTTAGTACCATCCCGTGGTAGGTGGGTGGCGGAGGACATAGGCAGAAGGGATGAGTATATGATCGAGGGGACGGCGTCATCTGACAGAAGAGGTTCTCATGGGCTCAAGTGGCCCTTATACCCATCCAAGAGTCTAGCATAGATTAAAAGTCATATATTATATGTAAGCTGAAAAACAGCATTTTTGAAGGTAAATATTACGAAAGACAGCCCTTTACTTACTATGTGCTTTTGTTCGGAAGACGAAATAGTGTAACAAACTTCCTAGCGACCCAATTATGTATCAAGGGGTTTTAGTCAGTAAGAGTTTGGCCCACCCGTTTTACCCACAGTGGGATACGTGACCCCAACATTTGACGATTTCCCAACAACCAAAATAGGGGTATCTATCTATACCTACTAATATTATAAAGCTGAAGACTTTGTTTGGTTAAACACGCTAATCTCAGGAACTACTGGTTCGATTCGTAAAATTCTTCAGTGTTAGATGACCCATTTATCGAGGAAGGCTACAGACTTTATCCGGGTGCGCGGAGTTGCGGAAGCTAGAGTAAGGTAAAGTTCTGAATCAATTTTTACTCGACAATATTTAAATATAAATTGTAATTTTAGTTACACCTTCAAAATAGATGAAATACGAGCGACCACGCTAAAAAATATTAGTTTAAAAATAATCCACGCAATATCGCAGAGTTGATGACTCTTGCGCTAAATCTGACCACGGAAAAGCTACAAATAGTTTCAATATTTATGTCTTATTAAAAGATATGCACTTTATCATTTTATTTGCATTTTATTGGTGAATTTTATCACGTTATCTAAAACTTATTGGTATGACAAACAGTTTTAATTAATGATCTTTATCTTATTGCTGTTTACATTAGTCTATAATAGGTTAGTAAGCTGAAGTTTGTTATTTACCAAATTAACTAAAAAAAATAGTTCGTGAATGTCGAATTTTTTTTATATAAGTACTACATATGTGTGTCGCGCTTTCATAAAGATGACATTAAATAAAAATTGCAATTGAATTATTTAATTTACATTAAAAAAACATTATCAATTTAAATCAAATTAGATCCATCATTATTTATAGTTTCTTTTATGAACAATTTCTTGGCGTGCCTCCAAAAATAATGTATCAGCCATCTTGAAAACAGGCCCGATTGTGTTATTGTTATTGAACGAATCTCACTGCTTCTTAAGCTTCGTCTAAAACCGTAACAAAATATACGATCCTATCTATAACCTATCTAAGGTTGTAGAAATCCAGCGTTATGTATTTGCTTACTAGAGATAAGTATTTGACATAACTGGTATGGGGGTAACGTCAAAATCCTATCCCTAGTAAGCAAACCCAGAGATGGATAGGTTATTGAAACCAGCAGATATTGACTCTCTAATCTAAATGCAAGATTGACATACATAACTCGTTTTTTTTAATAATTCTAGTGATTTCAGATTCCAAGTTATTATCCAGCGGTTTTTATCACTAATGATCTCTCTTTTCCTTTAGATCTAAGCTTGCCAGAAGAAACTTTACTAGTTTCACCATACAATATACCCGGGGTGCATCCATTCTTCCCGATTCATCAAAAATCTTTAGTTTCCCACTGTTACGTACTTAAAAACCATTATTAATAATTAAAAACTCCTTTACTTGGGTCCAAATTCTTAAAACTCAAATCCTTTGTGTTAAACTACATTTTGCAAGTAGCGGAGTATCTTTCAGACTTCCGCGAATTTTCATTATAACCATTATGCAACGAGTCTCGTGTGAGGTTGGAATGTAATTAAGTATTAATTATAAGGTGTTGCGAAACTTCCTATTAGACGAATCGACAGCTATCGACAAGCTAACAGTATGCCGGAATATTGGAAGTTTTTCAACCGCTTTCCGATCAGAAACGTTAGTGTAAGTATCTATAGACTGCTAAGTAATTTTATCATCGTTATTTAATACTAGCTTCCGCCAGCGGTTTCTCCCGCTTTCCCGTGGGAATTACTGCGTGCACCCGGTTAAAAAGTAGCCGATAGCCTTCCTCGATAAATATCTATCTAACACTGAAAGAATTTTTCAAATTGGACCAGTAGTTCCTGAGATTAGCGCGTTCAAACAAACTTTTACGATGACATGACGACACGACGTACGAATGTAGAAGTACGAAGAGGGAGAGGAAGACCAAAGAAAAGATGAATAAGTTGCGTGAAAGATGACATGAGTACGAAGGGAGTGAAGGTCAGTATGACGAGTGACAGGGAGAAATAGAAGCAGAAAACATTGCGTCAACCCCAAGTAAAATTGGGAACAGGGCAGGAAATGAAGATGACGATGAAATGTAGTTTAACAATACATCCTAATTAATATTATGAATGCGAAAGGAAGCTTGTTTGTTACTAACGCAAAAACCGCTAAACCTATTTAGAAGGAATAGGTGGTAGGTAGCCTGGAGAAGGAGACGGGCTTTTATCCGTGTGAGGAACGTATTTCTCTCGGAACACGTGTTAAGTATAGGACGGCCGCCAACGAGATGGTCAGATGATCTTGTAAAGATTGCAGGCAGGCGCTGGATGCAGGCCGCCTCCAACCGGTCTTTTTGGAAATCAATGGGGGAGGCCTATGTTCAGTAGTAGACGTCCTATGGCTGAAATGATGATGACGTGTCAAGTCGTGGGCAAAATCTACATACCATTATATTATATTTTTACAATAACCGTGCAATAAGTGATGAAGCGAGACCCCGCAACGTTTAACTCATATTAATTACACTAACATACGAACACAGACAAGAAGTCAAACCCCCCAGAGCGTCGACAATCTGGTCGCTCGATATTGGGGTCAGCGAGCGAGCCAAATGTACAACACTATCTTATATTTAACTAGCTTCTACCAGCGGCTTCACCCGCGCTAAACTTAAAAATCCAGTTTTTTCAGTTCCCGTGGGAATTTCGGGAAATCCTTTCATTCATTCCTTTATTTATTCCACAACTAAATAGAGTATAATTAGTTTTATGCTAAGTATTAGTATCATCTATTTTACTGATGCACAGTATGTTAAAGTAGTCTCGAACCAGACCACGGGATTATAGAGTCCCGGATTTTTGGAAGGCGAACGTGGGGCCGAAGCCAACACGCTGAAGCCCTTTTGAGACAACTTAAAGTAGTAATTATTAAAAGACACAATAATAATTAGCACAATATAATTTTCCTCTGAATTATAAGGCGATGTTATTATTGTGCCCTTGTGTATATTACTTTCTAAAACATAAATTGGCTAGATACACCTTATCCTTAAGACGCGTCACGTAAGATTAAGAAAATGTAAAATAACTTTAATGAGTATCAAAAAGAGTGATTCAGTTTTTTTTATGAATTTCGGATCCAGCGAAAATAGTTTTCGGGATCCAACGAGACTTTTTTGATCTTGTAAAACTTGGGCTCCAACGGGAACGCGAAATAAAGTTACGTGGGAGCCAGTGCCATAAATATTAAAATGGGGTCAAAACGTGGGACCTAATCAGAATAACCTCCCTGTATAAAGCTGAAGAGTTTGACTGTTTAGTCGTTTGTTTGAATGCGATAAAGTCAGAAACTACTGGACCGACTTGAAAGATTATTTCAGACTTAGGAAGCCCATTCATCATACCGAGGAAGGCTATAGGCTATAGATAAATGAAACCGCCGACGGAAACTGGTTTACAATATAAGTAATTAGCTTCTTCCCGAGGGAACTATTTCCCGTATCCGGATAAATAGCTTATGTTGTTCCTGAGGGTTTATTCTATCTCTGTACCAAATTTCATCAAAATCAGATCATTGGTTTAGGCGTGAAAGCGTAACAGACAGACAGACAGAGTTACTTTCGCATTTATAATATTAGTAGGGTTTAAGTAAAACACCTATCATCAAAAACATAAATGTAAAAAAGGAAAGCCAAGTTCAGTACAAAACCTATGCTTGGTTGTGGGCTTCGCCGCAAAAAGAATGTAGATCTAAATGAGTACCAAGTTCTGTACAAAATCCAAATATGTATCTATAGGAACAAGATATGGCATGACTTCATTACTTTTTGTAAAGCAGCAGGTTTAGATTTAAATTTTTTTCTTGCGTTTCCGCTGTATAGTTTTCTTTTTAGGATTTCGTACCCAAAGGGTAAAATGGGACCGTATTACTAAGCCTATCTCATAAACCGTGATAGCTAGGAAGCTGAAATTTTCACAAATGATGTATTTCCGTTGCCGCTATAACAAGAAATACTATAAATTTAAAAAATATTAAAATTAGGGGGGGTCCCCATACAATAAACGTGTGACGTTGTATGGGGACCCCCCCTATTTTTTAACTTTTTTCCATTTTCAGATTTTTTCCTACGCTTACACACAATTACCGAGCTAGGTTCCAAATTTCATATTTCTAGGTTATCTGGAAGTAGGTTAGGTTTAGGTACTATAAGTCAGTCAGTCAGTGGGAATTTTACGACTTTTGGACCTTCATATCTTTATAACCGTTTGAGCTAGCTTCATGAAATTTGGGTCTCTAGGTGTCCTTATGGACATAATGAAACACGCGTAGTTTGAAGTGTTTACGTTTAATAGGTTTTGAGTTATGGAGGGGTAAAAAGTGGCACCAAATGGTTCGTGTAAATATACACGTGGCGCTTGCCAGCCAGTCTTTGCTTGAACTTGGCTTGACACGCTGCCGCGTGTCTAGATAAAGTCTGTAGTTAATATGTGCGTATGAGTGTCTTCTAGAAATTACTGAGAAAATACCTCGTAATCCCAAGGGCGAAGAAAGTAAGGCATGACACGATCCATACGGAATAACAATAAGATCCCTATAACTTTCTTCGGGCGCTATTAATATTCGTTGAACGTAAATAACCTTAAGGTACCTACAGTTTTATTAGGTATTTGACATAAAATACCCTTGGTACACTTTTGACGTAGTTGATAAACCGACTTTTATTGGTTCCATGCTAATACTCGTACATATCACGTAGATGAAAGTTTGGGAGTACGTTTGTGTGTGTGTCTTGTGTATGTCTCTTAATCGTACAGACGAGACCACATCAAGTTACCACAATCTGTCAAATTTCTGCAATCGATTTTCAACATTATCACAATAAGGGGTAGGTTAATATTCGATTAGTAAAATTTGACAGATTCGTATACGTTGACCTGCTGTCGTCTGTACCAATTTTTATTTGCTACATGTAACATTAACAAATATATACATATGGCTATAATATACATATGGCACAATGATTAGTGATCGATCTTTTTTGTAGCAGCAGATACAGCTTTAAATCTAGCTAAATTAGAATTGAGACAAAAGGATAATAAAGGTGGTGTTCTTTGAGGGACGCCTACTTTCAGGAGTGGACTATGTGCTGCGGGTTGTTCGAAAGAGTTACCGCGGCCCTGGCACACAAAGGGCTCCCGAAGGGACACGTTGGGTTTTAGTCAGTAAAAGTCTGACACTCCCTTCCGCTGTCATCCACAGCGGGAGGGGTCATACTGATGATTTCCCAACGATATAAAAAAAAAAGAAAAAAAAGGAGTGGACTGTGTGGATTTGATGATAATGTAGTAATTAAACACGAAAATATATTTAATGCAACACAGTTTAGCTCAATGATGTAGCATCATTGACGTACTATAAAAGCCAAGACCAACACTCAACGTCTCAAAAACGTCCGCAGAAAATGAGCGCAACATTCCAAATTGTGCGCTCATTTCAAATAGTCTCGCGTCGCTCGTGTCCGCAAGCAGACGTTAAAAATGTCGAAGTGTTCTCCAAAAAATTGTACAAATATCACGTCTAGAAGATTAAAAAAGGATGGGATATCGTATTATCGGTAAGTAAAATAGTTCATTGATTAGTTTTTGCCGTTTTTATGACTGATTATAGCGAGCAATATGTGAATTTGATTTATTTTTCAAAAAAGTTTAATTCAACGCTCAAATTATAACACGGCTAACTTCAATGGCCGCTTATGCAGTGTTAGAACGACGCAATACACCAACCTTCTTATTTTCGTCGCATTATAAAAGTGACCCTGTTCTAATATAAGTGGAGTCGTTTTTTTTTTGTTTGTGTTTTTTTTTTGTTAATATATTTATGTACTTAGAACTTTTTGGTATGTAGGTTTTGACAATTATATTTACGTTTCGTACATTAAAGTACGAGTGTCGATTTGATGATGGCGGTATTTTTTTTTTTAAATATTATGATATTTACAAATTTCTTTATTTCAGTTTTCCTCGTGATTCAATACGATGTGGAGAATGGACATCAATCGTCAGTCAACAAAGGCGAGAAGATTTTTTTAAGCCGAAATTCAAGCGTCGCGTTTGTTAATAAAATATTTAAATAAACAATTATAACAGTAACTATTTGTTTTTTTTATTATATATATAGCCATAGGCTACCCAAAACCATATTTGCATAAAAATAAAAGTATTTTATGTGTTTTTAACACAATTCTAAAAACTTAAAATATTGACTAATAATGAAAAAAATAAAGTCATGTCGGCTCCACTCAATGCCTTGTCCTAGCCGACCAAATTCGGTCGTAAAATTTTATTGCTTTAGGCACTGCGTTGTATTAACGACTTTAAATGATTGGCGTAAAGTTGAACTTGCAATAACACATGTTTGTAGAAATAGATAATGTGTAGAAAAGAGACAGAAACAGTGTTTGGGGACACTTTCGTGCGTTACTTTTGTTCGAGACTGTCTATCTTGGGTTTTTCTTAATCAATGTGTAGCATAGATATTAGATACAGTATTCGTCAATAACTTAACAAAGTACTACTGCAGACGTTCGAGGCTTCAAATGGCTAACATCGGAAAATCGGAACTGCAGCGGTACAGTTGACGTAAAAAGACTAAAATCTATAGTTAGTTTTGGCGTTTATGTTGTCAAGCATTTTGGATGGTGCGTTGTGCAGCAGTTTTGAACATTTAAAATGTGTATAATGACTTATGAAGCCGATTGTACTTGAACTGTACAATATTGAGTAACCACAACATTCACACGGCTCATAGTACAAACAAAGAATACGTTTCATATGATCTCGCTATTATGAGGAAGGACGGCACGAATGCCATATGCGGTTAATGAATACGTAGTCTATAAACATCTTAGATCGTTTAATCAGCTGGACACGGAGCATTTGTCGACAATT
>NWSH02000323.1:2028694-2041034 GCA_002382865.2 Heliothis virescens
TTTTTTTTTGTTAATATATTTATGTACTTAGAACTTTTTGGTATGTAGGTTTTGACAATTATATTTACGTTTCGTACATTAAAGTACGAGTGTCGATTTGATGATGGCGGTATTTTTTTTTTTAAATATTATGATATTTACAAATTTCTTTATTTCAGTTTTCCTCGTGATTCAATACGATGTGGAGAATGGACATCAATCGTCAGTCAACAAAGGCGAGAAGATTTTTTTAAGCCGAAATTCAAGCGTCGCGTTTGTTAATAAAATATTTAAATAAACAATTATAACAGTAACTATTTGTTTTTTTTTTATATATATAGCCATAGGCTACCCAAAACCATATTTATGCAAAAATAAAAGTATTTTTATGTGTTTTTAACACAATTCTAAAAACTTAAAATATTGACTAATAATGAAAAAATAAAGTCATGTCGGCTCCACTCAATGCCTTGTCCTAGCCGACCAAATTCGGTCGTAAAATTTTATTGCTTTAGGCACTGCGTTGTATTAACGACTTTAAATGATTGGCGTAAAGTTGAACTTGCAATAACACATGTTTGTAGAAATAGATAATGTGTAGAAAGAGACAGAAACAGTGTTTGGGGACACTTTCGTGCGTTACTTTTGTTCGAGACTGTCTATCTTGGGTTTTTTCTTAATCAATGTGTAGCATAGATATTAGATACAGTATTCGTCAAATAACTTAACAAAGTACTACTGCAGACGTTCGAGGCTTCAAATGGCTAACATCGGAAAATCGGAACTGCAGCGGTACAGTTGACGTAAAAAGACTTAAAATCTATAGTTAGTTTTGGCGTTTATGTTGTCAAGCAACTTTTGGATGGTGCGTTGTGCAGCAGTTTTGAACATTTAAATGTGTATAATGACTTATGAAGCCGATTGTACTTGAACTGTACAAATATTGAGTAACCACAACATTCACACGGCTCATAGTAAACAAACAAAGAATACGTTCATATGATCTCGCTATTATGAGGAAGGACGGCCACGAATGCCATATGCGGTTAATGAATACGTAGTCTATAAACATCTTAGATCGTTTAATCAGCTGGACACGGAGCATTGTCGACAATTCTCCTTTCCCATACCACGTTTCTATGTGTGTGTATTATATACGTATTTTTATGCTTGTTTGTCAATTTTATCGTGTACGATGTGATCGAAAATGCATATGAGTTAATCCTGTTTGTTGCGTTGCATGCAACTTGCCCCACCCTCCCGTGTAAATTGGTATGGCACTGAACATTGCGCTCGCAGCTGCCCAGAAACCAATTCCAGGAATCAAGAGAGCTGTCGGAGCTGCGGGCTGTTCGCGCGAGTTACCGCAGCCCTAGCACACAAAGGGCCCCCGAAGGAACACGGTGGGCTTTATTCAGTAAAAGTCTTATTGCCTCACGCTGTCACCCACAGCTGGAGGGGTCATCTGATGAGGTATTATGGGAGCAGGAGAGAGCGAGGATTATGGACACCATCGCTAAATTTAGTTTCGGAACGACATCGACTTTAAAGAGGACTGTTGACTTTTTCGCATAGATTTGTGGCGATTCTAGTTGGCTGAATGCTCTGAGACGAAGATACAAAACAATATTAAATTGTAAGTTCATAACGACAATATAATTGCTTTGTACGACTGAATTTTTATACATATATAAATTGTACAAAGAACTTAATTTTGACAGTGTGTTCCGGGTAACATTCGGATCGACTGGACAGATCATGAGGGATCCTTGACAAAGGTAGATAATGTCTAAAAGGTAAATTACACATTTCCTTATGTAAATACAGATTTGACGAGTTGGATTAATTGTCCAGTTATAAGTATTTGTTTGTAATTATTTATTCATTTTGGTTTTGTGCAGCCATGGGAAGTCGACTTTTCGCCGTAGCGCTGACTAAAAAAACACAGTTAAAACGCGGGTTACCACTAGTGTTTAAGTCGCCTTCCTTGAACTATTGTACGAGTACCGTGAATGAACTCATAGATGTTCAGCAAAACCGTTTGAACATCATGCCCGCTGCATAACAAGAGGGCTTTAGAACCACGAACTGGTTTAGTGGTCCAAATACAACATACTGTGTACCTTATTATTCAGGACACCGTGTACAATACTCCACAATATTTAAACAAAACACAATCAGTAGCAAGCTTTCCTTTCTGTGTCCTAGCGTAGCTAATTCCTACGGGGCTGCGGGATTGTTAATAAGAATCACCGCGTGGTACACATAGGGCTCCTAAAGGAACAAAGGTGGGTTTCATTCAGTAAATGACACTCTCAAATCGGGAGGGGCGTTCTAATGATTTCCCATCTCAAGAAAAAGGGTAACTACTTCACGCGTACAGCAACAAAATAGTAGCCAAGGCTACTATTTCGTACTACAAAACAAGATTAAAAAAAAATCTAAATTCCTGAGATTAGCTTATTCAACCAAAGTCCGTTTTATATGTAAAGATGAGTATAGATCCAATAAAGGTGTTCTATTCCAGTATTCATTACAATGTAGTGAACTTGTTTATCTATTAATTTGTAAGAGAAAATCAGTAGGTACACCGTCGATAAAAGACCTCAGAAGCTGGCCAATCCTTCCATTATTCTTGTTCGTACAGACAACATCGTCAACGTATACGAATCAGTCAAATTTTACCAATCAAACATTAACCTACCTCCATTGTGATAAGGTTGAAAATCTACTGCAGAAATTTGACAGATTGTGGTAACTTTATATACTGTCTGTATCAAGTGGTTAGTTACAAAGTGTGTCGCCAATTTTCTTGTTAACTTGCCACTTCATTCAATAAGGAGGAAGTGTGCAATCTCAACTGCACCCCGAGAGACGTGAGACGCTTCTCACATGTTGCATTATTGGCTAATTTACCAACAATGCCGCTCCGAAGTTGGGTGTCGTCTTTGGAAGTAAGGTTGCCATCCTCCGGGTTTTCCTGAATTTGTCCTGGTTTGCAGACCGTCGGAGGAGCTTCTAAAGAGGAAAACCCGAACGAAAAGAAATGACCGGTTTTTCTTTTAAAAATGTACAATATAGCGATCGATAAGATCATACCGCATATCGAATGTTAAATTAGGTAAAACATCAAGAAACAAGAAACCGCTTTATATTTGAACTAGCTTCCGCCAGCGGTTTCATCCGCCTCCCGTGGGAACTACTCCGCGCACCCGGACAAAAAGTAGCCTATAGCCTTCCTCGATAAATGAAACACTGAAAAATTTTTCTAATCGGACCAGTAGTTCCTGAGATTAACGCGTTCAAACAAACAAACTCTTCAGCTTTATAATAATCGTATAGATTTTCGCTGCCAGTACAAGTAATCACTTGACACTATTTCATGCAGCAAGAGGCCTCAAATTAAAGTTTTTTTAAATACGGAGTAAAATATTTTACCAAGATTTAAGGAATGAAAAACGTTTTGAACTGTGCTGGATTCGAGCTCAAAAATCAAGTGAAATTACGCTCCCTGTCCTTGGGTAGCAGTTCTTAGGGATGCGATGGCAACCCTAGGTGTCAATGACTTCACGAAAATCAAAAAACGTTTTTGTCACTTACGGCCGTTCCCAATAACCTATCTATCTCTGGATTTGCTTACTAGAGATAGAATTTTTACATTAGCCCCATACAAGTAATGTCAAATTGCTATCTTTAGTAAGCAAATCCGGAGAAAGACAGAATATTGAATTCCGCAGTTATAAAATCTAAGAATTAATGAAGACAAGTAGGGCAGACCCACGCGCACAATCTATGTCCTTAAGCCGTGATTAATTAAGCTTAAATTGGGCTCAAAGAATATTAATAGAATGTTATTTCTTGCTAGGCAAAATAACAAGATTAAAATTATTAAGATCGGATTTGAAATTAATCCTTCTATTTTATACTCTTATATTTTAATCTTTCATGATAAAAAATGGTTGAACTAATTGCTATAAAAAATAAAGGAGAAAGGTGCCTGGATACTGGACACGGATAAAACTATAGGTATTTTTTATCCAGATGCGGAAACTAGTTCCTTCAAGACCTGGCAAGGTCACTGGCAACAGGTAGAGGATACGTACATAACATAGCATTTTTTCATTCAGTTCATATATATGTATATTATTACCGAATTTCATGAAAACATTACTCGTGATCGCAAATGTATTCGCCCTTGAGCCGAGCCTACAGCTAACAGTGGGCAGCAGTGAAAACACCATAATGTCTGATGTTGAACAGACCTACAACCCAAGGTTGCCCATTGAGTGCCCGTGATTTATGCACTGCTCTAAAATTCTACGAGTAACATTTAAACTAGAAAAATACTGTTCCTGTAATGCTGGATTTCTATAACCTATCAATTAATTTATTAGAGAATAGCTTCTGCCAGCGGTTTCGCCCGCGTCCCGTGGGAACTACTCGGCGCACACGGATAAAAAGTAGCCTATAACCTTTCTCGATAAATGGGCTATCTAACACTGAAAGTTTTTTTTAAATCGGACTCGCGGGACGGAATCGCGTTCAAACAAACAAACTCTTCAGCTTTATAATATTAGTATAGATTGAATTATGACATTAACTCTGTACATACAAATTATGTAGGCATCTTTCAATCTCCAATCGGCAAAAACGATGCCGCGAAAAACCACCGATTGAACTTTAAGAATAAATCCAATCGATTGATTCCGAAATAGGTCGAAGAGCTGGCTAGGCTACATGATTGGTTTAGTGAGCCAAGACCGCAATTTTTCAACAGGACTCCATACACTACTCGTCATATTACTTTGTCACTCCGAACTTGATGCTCTGATCATGCGTAATGAAGAGTAAGAATTTAGACATTAGCCCCATACAAGTAATGTCAAATTCTTAACTCTAGTAACCAAATCGACAGATAGATAATTGAATTCCGCAGAAGGACAGACTTGTTTTTTGCATTACATAGTATGCTAGTGCTGTACACATTTTGATTATACATAGTGTTTTAATACAAAAGTATCTTACTATCGTACTACTTTACTAGACCGATTTCACAAATTAAAGCAACATTATCCCGGACGCGGGTAAAACCGCTAGCGACAGGTATGTATCGATAATTTTGTCTACTAAATAAAATACAGCAATATTATGCATCAAAAATAAGATATTTCATGTGCAAGTGCTCCGTCTGTGGGCGAGTCACACTTGGCCCTCTGCCAAGCCCCTTGCGATATCGAGAACAATGTGTGTAGGGAACCCAACACGATACGGCGCCCCACCTGCAATGGATATACGAATAGGGACGTCTAAAACCGAGAACTTCAGAACCAGATCTTCAGGCTATCATTTAACTCCATTCCATTCTTTTAGGGCCAGCACTTTCAGAGGCTCCACATAATATCTCTAAACTAGCTTCCGCCAGCAGTTTCACCCGCGTCCCGTGGGAACTACTCCGCGCACCCGAATAAAAAGTAGCCTATAGCCTTCCCCGATAAATGGGCTATCTAACCCTGGAAGAATTTTTTAAATCGGACCAGTAGTTCCTGAGATTAGCGCGTTCAAACAAACAAACAAACTTACAAACAAACAAACTCTTCAGCTTTATAATATTAGTATAGATAGCATAGAAATATTTAAAATTTTGCCCAATTTCTATGGCATTATATGTCAGTTAGCTATCTAGAACTTTATCTGGAACCTCTAAACACCACACCAGCTGTTATCTTAACAAAATTTACTATACTATTGCATTTAGGAATATTGTTTACTTCCTCGAAATAATGACCAATTCCAAAAAACCATGTTTCAAAAAATGCATTTTTTATGATACATCAGCAATCACTATACTAAACACAGGTCCCCAAGACAAAGTCAGTGCCTTTTGGGTACCACAGAACTGACTAAAATGGTAAAATTTGACAGATTTGGGTAGGTTGACCTGCTGTCATCGGTACATTGATGCACAATGCACATGTTTAGTCAATACTGTTACTAAACAATGTCAATGCAGCCATATTCACTAAAACCAATTCCTAATATTGCAAACCACTCTTAAATGCCAATAACAACTCCTGTCGCACACACTTAACACTTGTTTTTTTTTAAAACTCCAGGGGAGTTTCTTGCCGGTTCTTCTCCTTGAGACATGAGACTCACTTCTTGTAGCCATCCAACTAGCTTGACGTTTCGAAAGAGTTCTTAAAGGCCTTTTTGAAATATTTTGAGATTGAGTTTGATTGCAATAACAAAGTAATTCTTATTACATTATTTATTGTTGAATAAATAATCTAATATTCATAATAACCATATGATATGATCATAGTTAACAAAATGTCGTGCTATTTAATAAGTATATTATAAATAAGCTGGCTTGCACTTTGGTCAAAAAATAAGCATTGTCATACAACGTGGCAATGCAGCCAGTCTTCTGGGCACGTTACCGGGTGACAGCGATGCGGAGGAATACTTTGATGCATAATGTAATTATTTGTAATATATTGTTGGTTTTTTATTATCTACTTTTATTGAGGAAATAGTTTTTATTTATGTAATATAAGATTAGTTTTAGTAAAAATTGTAGACACCTATTGTAAATAAAAAAACTATTTAATGAGTAATTCATAACTTTTTACTGTGAAAGTAAAATACATACTATTTAACATGACTGAGTAAACAGTATTATTGACTTTACAACCAATCTCATTGTTTCTTTATCATTTCCTAGTTAACTCAATATTGTACAGTTACTTCAGGCTCTAGACAGACAGACTGCATTTCAACTGCAATCGGACTGCGCGTTTGATTTGCAGTTCTATTGCAGTCATGTCAACTGCATTCAAACTGCCCTTGAACTGCAATTTGCAGTTGGATTGCAGTTGAAATGCAGTCCATCTGTCTAGAGCCTTAGACTACAGTGCATAATGAAGCAAAAACAAAAGCCCAACGGCAGATTTCTGTCATCTGACGGTCTGCAGATTTGCTAAGTACAGATAGGAATTTAACAATGCTTGTATGGGGCTAATTTCAATATCTTATCTCTAGAAAACAAATCAGCAGATAGATAGATTATTGAAATCCTCAGTTAAGAAACTACAGTATGTGATGTACAGATAACAGCACATCGAATTACCACAATCTGTCAAATTTCTGCAATAGAATTCCAAACTCACCACAATAGTTGAAGGGTAATGTTTGATTGGTAAAATTTGACAGATTTGTGTAGGTTGACTTGCTGTTCTCTGTACATACACACTTGGAGCAGTTCTGACTGCTTCAAGCCATTGGCTGCAGGATGAAATATAATAATGCGGTCAAGCAATTACTGTTGACTTTTACTACAAGAGTGTGTAGCTCTGTCTGTTTACGAGCGGCCTTAGGGGACATTGTCGATGCATATACATAGTATATCAAAGATCCAAAGTCTTTAATGTCCATGTTTAACATAAAGGTCTTATATAAGGGCTTCAAAATTGGCTTCTAGATCAAACAAAGATATGAACTTAAGTTTGTATGGACTTTCTAAAAAAAATATCTCGAGGAAACCTGGACAATAGTCTGAAATCACCGCGCATTGATTGAGCATGGTGATTAACACTCAAACCTTCTTTGTGTGAGAGGAGACCTGTGCCTAGCTGTGGGACGACAAAAGGGCTGATGATTATGACAGTAGCTTTGATAAAAATTCATTATTATCTGACTCAAGTTCATACAGGTAAAATTTTAAGCTTTAGTCAGCTAATTATCTAATGGACATACTTAAATACCATTTGAATGATTGTTCTGATTACTCATTTGTAATTATATTTCATGAATAATAATAATTATTATTGATTGTATCATGGTATGATGTGATCACCTGTTAATGATGTATTTTGTCCTTTATTACCATGTCCATAAGGATAATTTGTAAGTAAATCAGAAAATCTGATACTAGCATAATGTGGAAAAAGGTTTTATATGTCAGATTAGCAGTGTCTTGCAGTTTTACTTCTGTGCTAACTTCTTTCAATACCCGGAGATAACATAGCCTATATTTCTCGGGGGCAGTCTAGCTTTCTAAAACTGAAAGAATCTTTCAAATTGGTTCAGTAGTTTCAGAGCCATTAGGGTACAAACAAACATAAAAATGTTTCCATATTAAGTATAGATAGCATAGTTTAAACTACTTTTAGAAATAGCTACTACCAACTTATTTCCCCATTTCTCTTTGCTTATGTTAATGTAGTAATTTAAATGATTGATGTTCTTTAATTAGGCTATAAAACTTGCATACTTGCTAGTAACCTGCTTTGTTGTCTATACAATATCATAAATGAGCATTTCCTGGGTGACTAGAATATAGAAAATGTTTATTATTCTTACATACAAGTCACAGATTTACATTCTCTTAAACTAAAGATGTATTGAATATCGATTGTTAGCTCTATAAACTTTTCCTAAAAGTTATATGACGGGAATAAAGTACTGCAGACAAATAATGTAATAGTAATAAAAACTTGAAGCCCACCTGTCACTTTACAGATGTAAATAATACCAGACAGGTATCAGTCACCCTAAGAGAAACGCCAGTGGAGACAAATAATCGCATTTACGTATCTAAATTCGTATTCAGGACAGCCGAAACTGAGTTCAGAAAGTGTTACACATACAATAGGTGAATGTACGCGCACGGTAACTAAAATTAGAAAAAATATGTCTACAAAATACAAAAGTGTACCTAACTATTAACATAGCTATTTTCAAGATCTCCCACCCACATCGCTAGCTTAATGAAAAGTTCCTTACCTTAATTAAGGTCTTCAAATGAGTAATTCGTTTTTGGAAGTCGACACTTTACTTCTAAAAAATCCGATTAGAAATAAATACACACTGTCCATTGTTACCAAAGCATCGTTACACTATTCTTGAACTTTGCGCACATTGTGTATTGTTAAAATAATACACGATTTTGTCAAACCGTGGTATATTACAACTATACTGACCTGAAAATCACTACTAATAACACTCCCCTTGTATCGCGACTGCGACCATTGCTACTAACGTTTATTTTTTACGATAGATGTGACTACGACACCCACTGCTGCCCATAGACTAGAAAGTATTTGTGATGTAAAAATATCTCTAACTAAAATAATTATAGAAATACTCGAAGAAAAATATAGTCTACGGATTGAAATTACATTATAGATTATAGCGAAGTAAACCGATATTTAAAATAAGTTATCATACTTTTATTTCCCTGATAGTATGCACAAGTTTTGGAGAGCTTAATTTTTCTTAGAGCTTTTATCCAACCGAAGTTCTTTAGTAAATTTTGTCAGTTTACGAGGGGGTGGCTAAAAAAGGCAACAAATACTGACAGCTCACAATCAAGTCTAAACTTGATGCACGACTTTGGCGAAAGGAAACGGAAGACAAGGCAATGCAGTTGTGCCCGGTTAGTTAAATTCTCCCAACTTCAAATATGAAGTATTCATCATCTGCCTCGCTCCGCTTTAACGGGATGCAGCAGAGAACCATTTTTTTTATGGAGCAACTGCTTATCTGCTCTCCTCAACCCAGTTACTTGGGCAAATTGATACCCTTGTTATGGCTGGTTTACAGACTTCCACATATCTTAAAAATTCCCTACGTATTTGATAAAAAGACTATTTTTTCCTCTGACAACTCAAGCAAACGTCTACAATCTATGGTCACCGATGGGGATTCAACTGACAATGACATAAGTGACAGACATCGACTGCCGAAAGGACCAGTGCTGCCAACGTCGTTTTGCCTAAATCTACTTATTTTAAGTTTTTTCTGGCAACCTACGTACATACTTAAGTCCCAGAATCTAGCTGAATGGATATTATAGAATTAGTTCAGACTTTCACGAAAAAAAATAATGAACATTATAATAAAAATATGTATGTATAAATGAAAGCCTGAAAATGATAATAAAGACTTATATTCAGTCTTTTTCTATTTTTGTAAGTTCAGAATCTGGGTTTGATTTTTTCTGTTAAACTACACGTAGATAAAAATACGGAATACGGTTACCTACTGGAATGTGAAATTTACTTTTGTGTGCGGAGATATCTCTAACCGGTGTTGTTTGTCTGCTGTCTGTTAATTACTTTCCTCTATGCTACTACTTCAAGTTTTTATAACCTTTACTTCTACGTTGTTTTCTGATGTTGTAAATTTTCTACTCATTTTTTAGAAATCAGAGTTGGCAACACTGGCTGAGACTCCCGCCAAGACTGCCGCCGTGGTGCGAAATTTGTGATTTTGGTTGATACTCTTTGCTTTCCTTTCCTCCTTTGGGGACAAGAAATAATTTTATATTCTGCAATGAAGCCGTAAGTACACTTATCATAATTATTTTTGTAGATGTGGTGATAGGAGCTAGGCAAAATATTTTCTCTAAATCTCTATCAATTCTCTATCAATTTGACCACGAACTTAACTAAAAGTCATAAAATCTTGATAAGACTATGTAAAAAAATCAAACGAATGCCTAAAATAATATTTTAAACATTAACAAAAATTAAAAAAAAAAAAAACTTTTAAAGAAAAAGCTTTTATTTCAAACCTCTAAAAAGAAGAAAATAAAATTTTGTCAGTAATAAAAGCTTGTCGCGAGTTTTACACCGCAATATTGATTTATCCGTATGAGTTAACGGAATAATTGATAGGTATTGTAATGAATCTCCGCGACAAGCTTATTAACTGACAAGGCAGAAATATTCCTATTATTAGTCTCTAATCATTTTAAGTTATGTGTTTGAGAATTTAAAAGTGTCGGATTTTCTTAAAAGTATTTGTGTTTTTTTATATTTCATTATATTACTTCTTTTAGTCGCCCAAGTTATCATCATTATCTAGTTACTATTAATCGTAAGGACTCTTATGTTCATTTGAAATACCCATACATGTGTGTAGAGAGTGCACTAAATGACACTATTCTGCCGATACTCGGCAGTGGTTTTCTCTGCGCCAACCTATACTAATAGTCAGGGAGATTCAGAGAATGGACGTCATATATGCATATATTCTCAAATTACTCTCCAATTCTCAGACTCTCCTATATTTTGATACCCATATTGATATTAAATGACTGATACCAGACAAGAATTAATAACTGTTACTGACAATTGTTGCTAGTGATCCGGAGCCCAGTATTGGAAGAATTAGAATGACGATACACATAAATCTGTGATCATTATGTGTCATCCACACATGAACGCGTCCAACGAAATGTTCAGCACAACTGGACAATTGAAAAATTTTATAAATCTACCTATACAAATTGAGAGTATCAAACGATAATCACCCGACATACACATACGATATGATATATAATGCTATACATTGCAACGGTAAATAAAAGCTATTTAACAAATGCTAGGCAGCAGATACCTTCGAGTCGTGGCCTGTGGGTGTCCATCTTTGAATCAATTTTATAGGTAGTATTTTAGATCTCAGAGACCAAATATCGAAAATGAAAATGTTGATTTAAATTCTGACTACTCTCAGATTTTACTCTGCACTCTAAAGCCCGCGTACCGTTTAAAGCTATTAACTTGTCTGCGTGACTCTGTGTTTAATCAATACGGTCTTCGTCTGGTTAGAATATACAGATTTACCTAATGAATTAGAAACATGACTTTTAGTTCATTTTACGTGCTAATTCAACCAAAATTGCCTAGCGTGTAACATTAAGTATAACTACCATGCTGATGGGAACTATATACTCTGCTAACGTATAGGATTAAATTTACAACTATGGAAATAGTAAACTGCCTACTATAGTTCATCTTTTTTAGCCTCCATTTGCTTTTTCCACTCAATTAATAACCTATATATCATTCTCATAATATCGAAAAATGATTTTGTTGTTGTAGGACCAAGTTCGCCGAAGTGTTTAGTACAAATGTACAAGCCACTCAAAGTGACAACAATCTGTCAATTTACTCAGTAGATTCTCCAACCTTATATCACAGTAGTGTCTCGTTAAGTATTTGATATATTCGTGCGGGTGAGTATAACCTAGCTCTGTTTCGGACTTTAAAAGATCATACACTACATGGCTGTCGCGGATTCTATGCGTATAATACAAGATATCTAGATAAAAACTTGACATTTTGGACATAATCTGAATACAAAAAACAAATTAGGGTTTTTATAAAATTAGCTTAAAAAGAGAGTGCCTCATTTTCTGCTGTGTAGATTTTATTTTTTTCTTCAAGATGATAGTAACTGTATCGGACAATGAAGTAATGCGTGCTGTGGCTTCATACCAGTCACTGGAGTACTTGATCCAGTTTCAAGCAGATCATTGATGGTGAGTCTTTCTGTAGTATAACCTGTGAAATCT
>NWSH02000323.1:2068386-2091225 GCA_002382865.2 Heliothis virescens
ACTGGTTGTCAGACTTTCTGGCTTGTGAGTACCCATAACGACTGCCAAAGATGTTAAAATGACAGCCGGGACCCACCAGTTTATCCATTGGAACTATTTTGCGCATTTATACTTCCAACAAATTCCGTCTATGGACTGGCTGGTACAGTATGTGCAAACCACGCAACACCTCTCGGGTCGCTCCTACAGTTCCTAACAACACCCCACCGATCACATACACTTCTTACATCCGTTTTTCAACTGCCTCGTTGGTCTAGTTGTCGCATAGCCGACTGCTGATCACGAGTTCGATTCCCGGGACGGGCCGAAATCGCTTTGTGGGTTTTAGAAACTTTCACAAAGCAGCCGGGAGTTGGAAGTTGGTGATTGATACACCCGTGCATCGGAGAGCACGTTAATATCGGTCCTGCGCCTGATCTCTCACCGGTCGTGTCGGATTGCCGTCCCATCGGGCTATGAGAGTGAGGGAATAGGGAGTGCACCTGTGTCTGCGCAAATACTCGTGCACTATAATATGTCCTGCGCAGCTGGCTGATCTCCTTATATGAGAACAGCCGCCGTGGCCGATAATCGGCTAGGAGGCCATCATCATCATCATCATCACATCCGTTTTGAGATCTAAAATAAACACATTCAAAATACCTACTCAATAATTATGTTTGTCTCAAAATGGATGCATGTAGTAAGAGTACCCGCAAAGGAGCTGCTCTATAGTCAACCGGTTCGGCGATCTTAGCGATCGAAGAATCTGTCGACATATTGGGTAGACTACAAGAAAGTCTACTACTTGGTCCCTCATACATGGCTCAGGAGTGTAATGGAGTTTGTAAATACAACTTTACGCATTTTTCTTGCATCGTGTATGAGGCAATGGAAACCGGGTCTTCGCTATTCAGGATGTCGACATATTGAAGGGACGGGCGACCCATTATGACCAAATATTATGACCAAAGGTAATATTCCAGGATGACTTTCCCTGAGTCCACTTTTTTTGTTTAGCCTGGAACCCTTTGAGAACAATGGTGGGGAAGTTGGGGCTGGGCTATCCTTTGCGGAAACAAGAAGCAAGCTTGAGATATCCCATTTGGCTTACCTGGACGGTCTGAAACTGCTTGTCGTTGCATTACAACTGAAGGTCACTGAATCTTTTATTAGTGACCATGTGAGTGATATCGGTGCCTATTTTTTATATTTTAAATATTTTTCATTTAATATTTTAAAATGTAATAAATGAATGCAAATGCTTTTTTAAGATTTTGTCTATGTGTTTTAAAAAAAGTACCGGAGGACAAAAAGGACCACTCATCGATTAACTTTACGCTATGAAGATTTTGTTACGAAATAGGCACGTTACGGTTTTCTCGTTCATTTTAGAGCGCTGCTTTTATCCGCCATGTCTGCTAATGGAAGGTAGTAAAATAAAAATGGGATAAAACAGAACAACGCATTATATACCTTCGTTACATTCCCCACGACCCCCTAGCGTCCCCAGCCAGGGGGACACGCACACTGCAGCAAGCCAGTCGCAAAATGTCTGGCTAATTGGCCACCCGCCGTTGCCATAGCGCCAGACAGTGCCTTGTATAGATTCAATCAATTTCTATAGGCAGATGGGAGATGTCTGGCAGCTGTAAGGCTGGCTTCATGATGTACAGCGGAAGCGGTGTAGGTAAACACACAAAATGCAAGAAACGTTCGCGAGATGTTGATGTAATAAAATAAAAGTGTTTCCATTATGAGATTCCACGGAAAACCGTGCTATTTGAATTCATACTTAATCCCATGTTTTTCTATATGATTATTTTACTCAGGACTTCTCCTTTTGTGTCTGAACTGGGGGGTTAACACGACTTCACACACCGTGAGGCACCTTAAATTCCCCTCGTCTTCGTTGGTGTAGGGCATGCAACTGCACCTGCGGCACAGGTTCCTGACGTGGTCGTGGCAATGGTGTAATACTCTAATGTAATATCCCCCTTGGAAATGCCTAGCTGGCGAGGCACAAAAAGCCGACAACTCCCTATTCTTATCTTATTATTGCCATAATTCTCTGGCGCGGTTATGCGGAATTGATAAACTGTAACGATAGGAAAACCGCTTCCGCTGTGAACAGGACCTAAAATACAACAACACCCATGTAATATCACCCCATACCTGTCGAGCACCCCTCATGCACGGCAGTCTAGCTATTTATTATTTGTCCAGTTATAGGTTCCACTCGTCTGCCTCCCTTGACCACAAATCAATATGTCTGCGCCGATCTACACTTTCGTCTGGCAATTTAATTATAGAATGTCTGTCTTTAACTGAAATAGACTCACAGGCGCAATATACCTCCCTCCTTTTCGTCTCCCCGTTTGTTTGACTGGCACTGGTGTGGTTTTTGTTAGGTGCATCGATGTAAATGTACCTACTATGTTAGCTGGTTACTTTAGCAAAAAAATAAATTTGAAATTTTAGTAAACCACGCCACATATATCTTAGTTCTCCTTAAAAAGCGAAAAATATCAAAATATTACGTCACTCTGGGGGACCGCTCCTAGTAAAATTTTGTTGTTACCGTCTTAGTACGTGGGTTTTTTATTTTATATACTTTTTATAGGTACATACTTATTATAATTCTATGAAACATTATTTTGTGATGTGCTTCTGATGCCCTTTAATTTGTGACCAACTGCCTCGTTGGTCTAGTGGTCGCATAGCCGGCTGCTGTGCATGAGGTCTCGGGTTCGATTCCTGGGACGGGCCAAAATCGCTTTGTGGGTTTTAGACACTTTCACAAAGCAGCCCGGAGTTGGAAGCATCGGAGAGCACGTTAATGTCGGTCCTGCGCCCTGATCTCCCTCCTGTCGTGTCGGATTGCCGTCCCATCGGGTTATGAGAGTGAGGGAATAGGGAGTGCACCTGTATCTGCGCAAATGCTTGAGCACTATAATATGTCCTGCACAGCTGGCTGATCTCCTTATATGAGAACAGCCGCCGTGGCCGGCAATCGGCTAGGATGCCATCATCATGTGACCACACTTAACCTATACTAATATTATAAAGCTGAAAAGTTTGTTTGTTTGAACGCGTTAATCTCAGGAACTACTGGTTCGATTTGATTCTTTCAGTGTTTGAATTCTTTCAGTGTTAGATAGCCCATTTATCGAAGAAGGATATAGGCTAGGTACTTTTTATCCGGGTTCGCAGAGTAGCTCCCACGGGACGCGGGTGAAACCGCCGGCAGAAGCTAGTTTATACTAATATAATTTATCTATACTAATATTATAAAGCTAAAGAATTTGTTTGTTTGAACGCGCTAATCTCAGGAACTACTGGTCCGATTTGAAAAATTCTTTGTGCTGGATAGCCCATTTATCGAGAAAGGCTATAGGCTACTTTTTATCCGGGTGCGCCGAGTAGTTCCCACGGGACGCGGGTGAAACCGCTGGCGGAAGCTAGTACTAATATAAAGCTGAAGAGTTTGTTTGAACGCGCTAATCTTAGGAACTACTGGTCCGATTTGAAAAAATATTTCTGAGTTAGATAGCCCGTTTATTGAGGAAGGCTAGGCTACTTTTAATCCGGGTGCGCGCAGTAGTTCCCACGGGACGCGGGTAAAACCGCTGGCAGAAGCTAGTTGTAATATTTGCAGAATGTGCTCAAATTTCAGTGTCTTCCAACAGCTTTCTTATCGTACAGATTTGGTGGGTATGGGTAGTTTCCAGCAAAAATGTCCAAGTTTTGATTGAAGCTGCTTTACCAAACACGCTTTTTAAGGCTTGGTTTTCTACATTTGAACCATAGATACTTACATAGGTATACTTACAAGTCATACAGACCCGCTGCCGTCGTTTGAGCGCCGGAGCTCAGGCAACCGAACAAGGTGGCCTTCAGAGATGATACTTTGGGACTTTATAATTTGCAGTTGACTTGCTTTGTTTCTCTAGCATTTACTGTGGTAAGGCTTGCATAGTATATATTAAAATACAGAAGGTGTCTTACGTAATTTAGTTTAACGTAAGTATGTACCTAGTGCTGATTTAGCAAGCAGGCAGTAAGTAGTGAATTTTGGCAAGAGGAATTTCAGTTCAGCGAACCAGTACAGCTTGTAAAAAAGGGTGTGTGGATTGAAGAAACTGTTTTGCTCTTAGAAGAAAAATAATAAAACAATAGCTACCAGTTATAATATTATAATGACCATCATTGAATTACAAACTATACTTATTATTACGAGTGAATCTTCGATTCTAATTTCAAAGGGTGTAAATGATTATTTTTTGTATAACAACCAAAAATATACTCTTATACAACGTAATAGAAATAACTTAAAAATATGGCCGCTTCTGGCAAAACAATATAATGGCTTTCGATTATTCCATTATAACTTATTACGATCGGTGGGTAATTTTAATTCCCAACTTATAATAAAGTGAGAGCCCAGTGACGCTAGCCGTCACGTATTTTCTCAGAAATTTAATGAGTGAAGTATTAACATGTACAGACGACAGCAGGTTAACGTACACGAATCTGTCAAATTTTACCAATCAAACATTAACTCCATTGTGATAAGGTTGAAAATCGATTGCAGAAATTTGACAGATTTTGGTAACGTGATGTGCTGTTGTTGTCCTTGTCTACTTAAACTACTACATTTATTATACTTACTACAATTACAATTTGACAATTTAAAACAATTGGCCTCGATTAAATTTAAGATTTCTTTATTGTGTTAATTTTTTATCTTATGTAAGTACCTAGTTTTAATTTTTTTCAATATATTTGATTTATTTCAATATTTGTACGTATAGCCTTTAGTAAGTTTCTAAAAAATAAGTGTTGACTGGCGGCACTGGGATCTTGGACTATAATTAAGAAAAATAGTAATTTTCATGTATGAACTACAGTTGACTTACAAGCTAAACATTGACAATAAATAGTTATTCAACTGACAGATATAGAATTCGGACAAATTTACAATCTAGTATTAGGGGTTACAGACTAGGGGTCGACTGACGCGCCACTTACTACCTACTAGATATATTATGATTTAACCAGTTCTAAGTGCGATGGCTGAACAAAACAAAATACAAAGACGTGAAGCGTCGATGGGACCTTAAACTTAATACGATTACAAATTTAGAAGCAAAAAGCGACAATATATATGCACTTAGTTGCTTACTTATGAAAGTGAAGCATGTTTGGTTTAAATAATATAATAAAGGCATCATGGTGACGGCCGTTTCACTTATAACATCTACAATTAGCGCTCTATCCCTAAGAGTTGGACTTATTCGCTTCAACTGATGACCTGCGACATTATACTTCCTATTGTGTTCATACCGGTTTTACTTATTTAACGAGAAATTGATAATTACAATTCGACGTATTGGAGCGGTTTGACGCATTTGGTACAGTTGGTAACTTGTACACCATGCAGTGGCGGCGCTAGGCGTCGACGACGTCGGCGACCGCCGACGGCCTCGCGCTTGAGGGGGCCTCGCAGAATAACTAGTACCCTATTTGTTTTCGTTTCGCCAATCATGTTTAATTCTCGAACTGATAAAAATTTTCGCGCTCGCTTCGCTCGCGCATTCTTATTTTTTCTTCTTTCTTTGTATTTATTTCTTTTTTTTTTTATTCTGATAAAATCTCAATTTCAATAAAGATCAAAATCAGTACATTTTACTTTACATTTTATAAATTAAAACATAATTATTAAAAAAAAATTTCATTAATTATAGGTTATCAAAATATAACTTCAAGTATAAATTGGTAGGTACTTGACCACCACCGTGTTTTCCCCCCCCCCCTAGTTAGTTCCCTAGTTAGTTCGCGAGGCCCTAGGGCCTCGCGAACTTGATTTCGCCGACGTACAAATTTGGTCTAGCGCCGCCACTGCACCATGCTCAAATGGTACACTTCGCAATTTTATAAAAAAAAAGTTAAAGTGAATGTGTTTTTTATTTTGTTCATTGGACTTTTAAGAAAATCACCAGCGCAAAACCACAACTTATTACATTTTTAGTATTTTTTTCAAAATCTCTACTCATCATAAAAAGTGTACCAGTTGCGAAGTGTATCGTTTGAGAAGTGTACCAGTTGCGAAGTATACCATTTGAGCATGGTGTACAAGTTGCGAAGTGTACCAAATGCGTCAAACCCGTTGGAGCGTACTGCATAATTTATTGATCAAATGTTAGGTTGAGGTGGTGACTCGTTAGAGAAGAGCACGACACATTATACATTACAGTCGGTGCGCTACTAGCGGGAAATCATTACCGAATCAGAAAACCATTACTGGCGAAAATGGGACTACAGTTTTGAAAACACTTCAGCATACATGAAGTAGTTCTAAATTAATTTGGGTTTTTTATAGTTTTGTATTTAATTTTGTTTTTTTTTTTCATTTTACCAAACTAAATGTAAATAAAAAAATCTTAGCGAGTAAATTATACGAACCAGTTAAGTCAAATATCCCCCTCCCCACTTCAAATTTTAACTAATTGCTTTTTTGTTGAGTTGAAATTTGAAAAATTGAGCCCACGAGTTGAATTTTGTAAGTTATTATTAATTAAGATGTGTATAATGTTGACTAATGTTAGGACAGAAATTAATATGGCATTTATTTGTTTTTTTAGGCAGTTTTTTGTAAAAAATGTGTTTGCGCAATCGCAATTTCGTCAGCAATGGTTTCTCAGTCAAATCGGATTACACTATTACTATTACATATAAAGAAGATTTAAGAAATTTCGAGAATGTCTGAACTACTAAAATAAAGAATAATTAAGTTTTTCTACAAATAGAAAGTTCATTGGTATGAACCAACGAGGTACTTTCTAACTAAAATATTTCGAGTGTGTTCCGAAATTCTCGTGACGTCTCGAGCACTGCTCAGCACACTGAGAATAATTTCGGAACACAGCCTATACCCCCCCATTGTTGTCTACCTTCAGGTGTATCGAAAATTCATCAAATTCAATACTTTTGCTAAGATGAAAACCGAAATATTTAAACGCCCACGAACGTGACATGTAAAATTTTGAATTTAAACGTCGAATATGTTGGCGCGAATTTTGATGGGGAAAAGAAAGACAAATGACCCGCCCTCTCTCCTCTTCTCAAGATTATATGAATAATTCTTCCAGAAATTACCAAAGCTTGTTATTCCGACTCAATCTGCAGGAATAAGTATTGCAATTTGATTATTTTCGATTAAACTAGGTGTCCAATAGGACAAACTACAATAAAAAATCTAGTTTTGAAAAAACAATGCGATAGTTTCCTTGTCTGCTAACACCTTAGCGCTGACACAGACAGTACTCCCTGATAAGAATATGATTAATGTGATATATAATTACTTTATAAACTACTTGCGTGATATAAGCTTTGTGAATGAGCCGAACATGAGCTAAATAATATGAGAATGACTTTCCTGGCTCATCAAGCCACCGCAAATAGCACACGGAAACATAACAAGCTTTCGATTTAGGCTAACACAGTAGAGAGAAGTTAATACTGCAGATATATACATATGTAGTGCACAGAGTTTGAGCACAAACTTAGGCGGCGTGCGACGTAAGAGAGTACAGAGCAATAAAGGTTCACGCGGGTGGTTCCTACATGCTACGTACAACTAGAGCTGCGTCTCGCGGAGACGTCTTTACATCTAACTAAACACTAAGCCTTTTGTAGGTAAGGGGGACCTGCGCCATGTGTGGCGACTTCTATACCTAACTATGACTACGGCCTTGTGGGCCCGCGTCCCACAGACAGCTCTTTATAAACTAAACCTTTTATAGGTAAGGGAGACCTCCGCCTACGTGTGGCGACTTCTGTACCTAACTATGTCTTTATAAACTAAGGGCCAGTTACAGAGGTCTCAGGTGAAGTTCTAGATAGATATCTGACAAAAGGCGAACGCTACGTTCAAACGTGGAGTTCGCCTCGTCGTTATATCGTCATTATATAAAGTTTTATAGTACGAATTGAGTATTTGTTATTATTATTGTGTTAATATTTTATATGATAAACATGTTTAAGTATATAGTCCGACATAAAAGAGAAGAAATTAAATATTTGGGAACTAATCTTTTCGTTTATTGCAACATCAAAAACCTCAAAATCTTAGTACATGAGTCGTCAAATTCTTCCTGACCGGTGCTGTTTTTTGTTAAAATTTTGGTTTTGTGTGTTATTATTGATTGTGGATTGGAAAAAATGTAACTATCATGAGTAACATCGTTTGTGGAATAATTTATAAAGTTTTCATGTGCCACATGGCCCTATTTCAAGCTTGGAAGAAGCTATCCAACTTCGACGATGTTTACCGTTGTACATACAACAGATTTTAAAGGTGAGTAATTATATAATTGTTGTTGAGTTGTTATATTTAAAGGAAGATAAAGCACCCATATTAGCTTTATCAGTAACATTTTTACATTAATGCCATTCTGTTTTGTTTTAGGTGTTTCTGTAAGCACCGAGCGGAGATTTGTGTAATACGGAATGGAACTTTGACACATGTGCTGTTCGGCAGAAGATATATTTAATAAATAAATAATTTTGTAAAGTTGTGGCTTTATTACTACCAAATGTCCATATATTTAAAGGCACTTAAAAGATGTGACCTGGTTTAAGGGACTTAAAATATTTACTCGTTTAGAGCTATAAACATGTATCCAATTCAATAATATATATTCAATTCGGGTCGTGGTAACAGGGTGGCCACTTGAACGATTGAGGCGCTCTTATTTATTTTTCTACTCTTTTATGTCGGACTATATATAGTTATTTCATTATTTATTAGCCTGTGTATTTTATTTTTTGTAATAATTTACTTTTTACCATCTTTTGTACATGAAGTTTAAATAAATATACAAATAATAAATGGTATAGAAATGTTTTAAATTTTGACTACTTTTCTATGGCATTATCAGTGAGATAGCTATCTAGAACTTTATCAGGAACCTGTGAAACTGGCCGTCCTTTTTAGGTAAGGGAGACCCACGCTGCTAAGCGGTTTTTACTTAGACGTTCTTTTAGAAACACATTCAATTAATTCCAATGGTAAATTAAAGTTTAATCAGTTGAATAGTACAAGAAGCCAGTTATTGAAAGAACAGTGAGTAAACCTACTAGAAAAATATATTTTTAAATCTCTGATACATATAGACAAACTACTATAGACAATCTACTTTGATTCAAGCGTGAACAGATCCCTTAAATGTCATAACCCTAAACACTTGGAGCTCATCTCATACAAGTGACTACAACTAGCTTATTGATAATTTAGTAATGTCAGTACTTATTAGACTGTGTCCAGGCGAAGCCCTCACGAGTCTATGATAAATTTCAAAAACAAGAGCTGTAATCGAACTGAAATGTATCCTATCTTAGAGCTAAAGTAGCGCGCCTGCGACCCTATCCTACAAACGGTATGTATATCCTTATCCTACAAGTGCGGCGAGCAAGTGAAGCACTACACACAGCCACTACGAATACCGTACCGTGACAATAATTTAGCGTTACTTTAATACACTTTGAAAATAAATTGTAAAATTCGAAATATTAAAAAAACCTGATATTCATAAATGAAACCAGTAAACATCAGAATAAACGTAATTCTTAAAGTTATTTCAATTTAGTTAAGCTGAATGCGACGCCTGGAAGCGGGAAATTCAAATATAAAATGGTTTTTTCATGTTTTACTTAAGTTAACATTCAATATGAGGCGTGATCTTATCTTTTGCGGTTATAATATACCACAAAGTATTTTTTGATGTCCTTGTCTAACTCTGATACTTCTTACAATTCAAATGTCCCGCGATATACTATGATATTTCGCAATAAAAAGTTTTAGGTAAAGCATGAAAAAAAAACACTTTATATTTGAATTTCCCGCTTCCAGGCGTCGCATTCACCTTAAAGTGAAATGTAATCAAGTCTAAAGGTACGTTTTGAAGGCAGTTGCAATCGGCAGCTAGGACTCAAAACGTACCTTAAACGACTATGGTTATGCTGTCCAAATTTGCCTATATCTACAGTTATTGTAGTGCTATCCGCAGCGGCTATGTTGTACTGCCAACTTACTTACGCCAGTTAATATATTAACAGTTTTCACAGGTTCTAAATATAGTTCTAGATAGCCATCTGACAGATAGCTATTTAGAACTTTATCTGGAACCCTTGAAACTGTCCTGATGCTAAATATGACGTATATAATATTTCCTCAAATAAACTTAAAGACTACGAGAAGTTTTTTAAATACTATTACAGAACTAAAGCTAAGCTTGCTTATAGATTATATAGCCTAAGGCTAAAATAAAACATGATTTTAAAAATCGAATTGATTTCTTTTTCTTGTAAGAGATCATCCAAAAGAGGAAATTTTAGTCTTTTCAAAGACTTCATTATGAAACAGTATTTTTGTTTAAGGTGAATGCGTCGCCTGGAAGCGAGAAATTCAAATATTAAACGTTTTTTTCGTGTTTTACCTAAGTTAACATTCAATATGAGGCGTGATCTTATCTTTTGCGGTTATAATATACCACAAAGTAATTTCTGATGTCCATGTTTAACTCCGAAACTGTAAGAAGTTTCATTTCAAATGCCTCATATTGAATGTTAACTTAGGTAAAACATGAAAAAACATGTTACATTTGAATTTCCCAATTCTAGGCGTCGCATTCACCTTAAAAAAAATTCAATAGGTTACAAGTACCTATATTTTAGTCATATAACGTGTAATGGTATAACATTACGACACCGTGACCAAAATAGACATGTAAGTTGTCTTAAGTGTATTTTTTGCATTTTTTTTTTCAAATAATGGCGGCAAGAACGGTGTAAGGGTGCGTACAAACTATGTAACATGTTATATAACTTGTGTTTTATAACACGTCTACATTATGTAACCTTGTTATTCAACATTACAAATTGTTATACAAATTGTCTGAAACATGTTGTTTAGCAATGTTATATAACATGTTATGTTATATGGTCTGTACGCACCGTAAGACAGGGGTTACACGATCAGTCTGGCGTCATTCTGGCATCAGTCACAGACTGACGGGCAAAAAACACGGTACATTTTGGACCATTAGTCCGTCAGTCACCCGGTTACACGATCATTCTCCCATTATTCATGACCAGACTGATGGACTGGACTGACGCCAGACTGATCGTGTAACCCCTGTCTAAGACAATTTAGTCGATATCCGAGTAATAGGGAACTCACAGCCTGTTGTTGTCGCGGTGTGAGTGCGCGGTAGACCAGCTGAATAGGCCAGGCTTGCCCCCGAAGCCCACACAATCCGGGCACGACAGTTTCACGTCATGTCGAGGACGAGTTCTCATTAACTAATGAACTTATGTCGGTAACCCTGCCATCAGTCCATACTTTCAACTTTTAAGTATGGATCTTACAACTACATTATAATCTAACGGGATGTTGTAGAAATCGGAATTTGCGTGCGATTTTTATCAATTTAACTTAAAAATCAGTTTTTTTTTGTTTACATTTATCTGAGTATATTATGAATGCATCTGTAGAAATGACGAATTCTAAATACCTATATATATATTTTTTATTTTTTCTCATCAGTTTTTATATGGGCCAACTAAGTGACCTCCACAACTCTGTTACCTGCGCAACTCTATACCCCTGATAACACAATGTTATCGGTCTCCTTATACAAAAGGGAAAATCTAGGATTTTGAGTTTTCACCAAAATTCCGATATCTTGTTACAAGTTTAATCTATATATAAATATAGCTTACCAACTATCTACTACTAAGGAAAGGTTGTACCATTTCACTGTAACGATAACAGTCGTCAAATCACCGATTTCACCAGTTCACCAGTTATCGTTATAGTCGAATGGTACGACTGACACTGAATAATCTATCGACAATCATTTAAAAATGTTATTTAAGATATGAAGAATGATTAATATATCCACAAAACACGCACGATTATGTCTAACGGTGCGTCCTACGTGAGCGATCTGGATGCGAACACGAAGAGACTCGACATCATCTGCCTAGCCTCTAGGATAGCCTGCCTANGGTTTTAGTCAGTAAGAATTTCACACTCCCTCATGCTGCACCCACAGCGGGAGGAGTCATCTGATGATTTCCCACCGAAAAACCGTTTGTGTTATCAGCGAACCTGGGCCTAAACTGATCGGTAAGATGCAGCTAAGTATGAGTGGTACCAATATGGAGTGACTGCCTATCTGAACAGCTCACCCGTTACCTGGGCAACCCAATAACCCTTGGTAAGACTGGTTGTCAGAATTTCTGTCTTCTGACTACCCGTAACGACTGCCAAAGATGGTCAAATGACAGCCGGGACCCACAGTTTATCGTGCCTTGCGAAACACGAAGAGACTCGACACGACGCTAGAAGAACAAACAGTCGATGCCTGTAGAAGTGCCTTAGGTGACGGATCGCTTCGCATTCGCATTCATTCGCCCACGCAGGACGACTACTAAGTTACTAACACATGAATGAAACCTGAATATATTCCTAAGTATCCTACCTGTCGTTTAGTTAGCGTTCGCGAGACGGCGTTTGATGTCGTCGGCGACACTGTTAAGCTCTTTGACAGTGATGAACACGTGGACTTCAGACTGCGAGACCTCCTTGTGGCCATACCGGCCGGTGTCCATCAGACGCAAAGCGTGTTCCAGACATAGCGACGAGTTCTTACCTGTCAGCCCCTTCACCTAATAATAAAATTTGTAGTTTCAAAAACACGCTTTTTTAAGTAAACGTAAAAGCCAAAAATTGGCTTCCTCCTTGAAACCTTATCATGGTCAAAGTTCATTAAACGACCTCTCTAAAAAGCTCAAACACGGATATGATACACCATGAAGTTCCAGTTCATATCTTCCGGCTCCATCATGAGAGCAGTTCGACAGTACCATATTATTGTATTGTCATCCGAACTTATAAATGTAAAATTATAATATACAAACATAATCTATATAAAGAGGATAGATTTGATTGTTTGTTTGTAGCAAATAGGCTCCGAATCTACTGAACCGATTTGAATAATTCTTTCACTGTTAGGAAGCTACGTTTTTTGCGCTGAACATGGGCTATGTTTTATCCGGGTACGGGAAGAAGATTCCCCGGGACGCGGGTGGGACCGCGTAAAACGGCTAGTATATAATAAATATGCATAGATTACCTTTGAAAGGAAGAGCGTAGCGCGACAATATTCACACTCGTCGTGGTCGCGAGCGTTGTATGCGCCGGAAGCTCGCTTGCGCCGGGCCGCCGCAGAGTTCTGACACAAGGTGGCTCAATGTCAGAAACGTCGTCAGACATGTCAGAACTTACAATATAGATAGCCTGCTTTACATTTGACACAAATCCCTACTATCCCTACTATAATATTATAAATGCGAAAGTAACTCTGTCTGTTACGCTCTCACAACTAAATCAGAGAGCCGATTTTGATGAAATTTGGTTCAGAGATAGAATAGACCCTGAGGAACAACATAGGCTACTTTTTATCCGGGCACGGGAAAAAGTTCCATCGGGAAGCGGGCGAAGCCGCTGGCAGAAGCTAGTAGGAAATAAAGTTTGACAGATATCAGTGCTATAATTGGTAATTCAATCACTCACAATTAAATAGTTAAAAGAAGCTTGCCCTAGACTTTTAACCCGTTTTTGAAATTTAAATAAACTAAATATAACAAAGAAAGTGGCAGAGCATTTCGGCACAAAAATTGTATGTGAGACGAACATAGAATCGTTTATACACGCGGGAACTTCGATACGTAAGAAAACAGCTGGTTATAAGTGTTACCTCGTTGACGAAAGTGAGTCCACGTTCCTGCAGCATCTGCCTATTGGTGACCTCATCGAGGAGCATCTTGTCGTAGATCGGCTGCACCATGGCGAGCACGGGCTGGTCGGTGCGCGAGTCCTTGCCGATCTGGTACAGCAGCTGTTCCATTGAGAACATGGTCGGCTCGCAGCTCTCACGAGCCTCCTGTTCACAACAAGTAAATTACGTATCAGCACCATCACCACTGGCCTCCTCTCACACAGAGAAGGATTCAGCGTATCTAGACTTCAGTCTAGATATATGTAGAACAGTTGGGAAGCTACCTACTAACGTTCGTAACGTCACACTCACACACGCATGCGCATTGACGAGCATTTATGTACCTTTACCAGTGCTGTCAGTACTGTCACGTCAAGAGCTACCGCGCCAGCGATATGACAAAAATAGGAACTAAAGTTTGACAGACATTTAAGTCAGTACTACCAGATGACAGCCCTACGGCTTCGATGGTGCTTACGTCACCATTTTGACAACAAGGTTTAGCTTCATTACTGGCAAATCTTTATTCTGTGGTACTACCAAGTGACAGCCCCACGGCTTCGATGGTGCTTATGTCACCATTTTGACAACAAGACTTAGCTTCATTACTGGCACATCCTTAGTCTGTGGTCCAGGGTTCCTAGAGATGTTTTCCTTCACCTTTAACCAGTCATTGGTAATACTGACCTGGAAAGCCTCGTGAAGATTAGCCAGCCAGCTGACAGGAGCGAAGTACACACTCTCGGACTCAGTGTACCCAGTACTGATGCAGCAAGTGTACGCCTTCGGGAAGGCTAGTATGAACTCCCCGGCCGACTGGGTCACTCGCGACAGAGACACGTTATGTTCGCGCAGGACTTGAGGGGGGATCATCGCAATGTCGGTGGATAGCCATAGACCCTTGTTCTGGCAGGATGTTGGACTAAGAGTCTCTACAGCCTTCCTGAAGTTGTCCGTTTGCTCGCTCGGGATTCCATACCTGACAAAGACAAATTGAAAATATGAAAGTTTAAATGGACATGTAAAAACTACTAAAGGGATTTGAAAAACCCAGCTTTGCGTTGCAAACTAAAAAATAAGGATCTAATAATGATTTATTTCATGAAGTACCAGATCCTTGTGGGTCCCAGGTGCTGGTACTCCTTCCAGGGTAGTGTGTGAGGATCCTTGTGCCAGCAGCTGGTTGAGAACAGCATACCCAAGTGCAAAGTGGGTACAGTCACACCGAGCACTGGGCCTAGGTAACGGAGAATATTCCTTGGGTTCTGGCTGATCATCTGAAATAATCTCGCATTTATAAATAGAGTAATAGGAACTATGAAATAAATATATAGAGATAAAGTTTGTAAGGCATTTCTGGATCAGCTGAACCAATATTGAAAAAAAATACCAGAAAAAAGCTTCGTTATTTGTTAGTATCACGATCAACATTGTTCCACTAGTAAAATAGCTCCTACAGGACTCTTGAGGGGAAAGCTAGTCGTAGAATATACAGATATCTTGTTACCTTTAGATTCCAGGGGTGTCGTCCCATAGCCTCGCTCCTATTCTTAGTGAAACCGTGACCTTCCTCTCCTGTGTCTATGGCCGCGGTGTGCACACACAGGTGTTCAGTGCCCAACAACACATGGCGCCAATATTGCTCCTCTATTTGTTCCAGGGGCGGCGGCGCTGAAGCCTCGGAGCCCTGACCGAAGATGTTCTCGAACGCATTTGTCGCTACCTGTAGAGAACGTTCTAATGACGACTAGGGCCCAACTACACCGCCAGCATACACATCCAATTTTATTAAAAACAACTGTTTACTTCGGAAATTTCTTTTCTTTTCGGAAATTCGGAAAAACTGCCTCGTTGGTCTAGTGGTCGCACACACAGCGCGAATGCCGATCACAGTTCTCGGGTTCGATTCCCGGGCCAGGCCGAAATCGCTTTGTGGGTTTTAGAAACTTTCACAAAGCAGCCTGGAGTTTGGGAGTAGGCGGTGTTACACCCCCGTGCCTGGGAGGGCACGTAAAGCCGGCGTCCTCGAATGCTACTCAGTAGCAGTAGTATATAAATCCACGTCAGAGGCCGTCAGGCGGATTTGAGAAAACTCTGGCTTGTCAGGTGATTAAACCTGCAGCTCACTCGATAAGAAAAAGAAGAAGACTTCGGAAATTGAACGTGAACATTAGTAAACAGTTGTTTTAAGAAAACTGGCGTTTTTATTAGTAAGGTACACATATATGAATTTAAAGCTGGTAATTTGTCCATTATTTACCCGTTTAAATTTAGGAGGGTTCATAACAGCTCCTTTCATGATGCAGTCCTCAGCCTCGTTGACGGCGACAGCGGTGTCTTCGTCCTCCGTCTCATCGTCAGATGTGTCAGATAGACCCAACATGCGCTTCTGACGATGCAGTGGGTTCATCGCACGGTCCAGAAGCTTCTGATTCTTCCTGTTCCACGCCTTTTCTACTTTCCGCATTATTTCTTGTCGTTCCTCTGCAAACATTCTTTTGTTATCAGTTTAAAATACGTTTGATGAACGTACGTGTGGGTACGTGATTCTTCCGCATAAAACTACAGGACAGTTTTTGATGAAAGTTTACATCCACCAGAATAAATATAGCTCCTTTTAAGCCGGGTGTGAGAAGAAGTCTTAATAGGAAGTGGATTAAACCGCGGAAAACGGCCTATGATACTTCCGAGAAAGTGAAATACTTCATAATTTAAACAAAGAGTGTCGAGTCGACAATTTATGAAAACCAATACTTACGATGTGTAAGAGTGTCGTAAGGCAGAAGGTACTTCACATATATCAGGTCCAGTTTCCTCTCAACGACGGGGTTCTTAGCGAATTTCATCTCTTCAGCGACTTTGCCCCATCGCTTTTTATTGATAACAGTCTCGAGACCACCGTGTCTTTGCACGAGGTGGTACAGCTTCGGCAAATTCACCTCTACACCATCCAGCTACAGAATGTTGGCAAGTTACTCAATAAGTTCATCAAATAGCTTGTAAATACCATTTAAAGTTGCAAGTTACTTGCAACTTTGTTTTCGCCTTGCTAAGAGTGAACATTCGCTATTACAACAACGACAGTAACTTGTTACTTAAAACGTATAATATTATACAAGATGGGTAATTAGCAGAGATCGGAATAGGTGTATTGAATTGGGGTCACTGATCCAAAACGTATATATTAATATGGACATTCCTCCGGAATCCCGGGATTGGTTGATTATTCAAAAAAAAAAAACAGGACTTAGGTAAAATTTGTATTAAAATGAACAATATTATATTCTTCATAATTAAATTGTTCATAATTAAATTAAATTGTTGGATTAATTGCAAAAAGTAAAACAAGAAGAAAAAAATATTGTGGGTTGACTAAAAATAGATAAGAACATGCAATGTTTGTTCGGTTCCTGTTTCTATGCAACAAAGATAAGCATTTTTGCGAATTTGACAAATTGACACAACCCAATGACCAATCAGAACAAAGGATCATGGGTGGTACACTAACCGGTTACTAAAACAATGCGTAGGTACGCCCGCTGATGACGCCGTCAGGTAGCTCACTCGTTTACTTCGGTTCGTAGAGTGCGCTTCTTTATTACTGTGTTGTGGAAATATTACTTGACCCTAGCNAAATATAAGTGCACCGACTTATAAAAAGTTGTGGCCATAAAAGGCTGGGTTCAAATGACCGCGCGGTACAAGATCAAACTGAAGTGTTTATTTTCTACATGACCGCGCGAATTTGCGCGGTTGCATGCGGTACAAGTTCTAGAAATTTATATTGACCTGTTCAGTTGAACCCGTGCGGCAACGCGCGGTCATGTGGACTTAGCCTAAAGGCTAGCAATAAAATATTTGAAATGTATTAATGTTCGCGTTTATTATTTAAACAATCGAATTCCGATGAATTCGATTGTTTTTATTATTCAACAGATAAATATTAAATTTAGTTTTGATACCTTCCTTTAAATTTTAAATTGAGAAGTAATAATATAACTACCAACATTAACAATATTTAATAGGATCCGGAAATACCGGAATTACTTTCCGGGAAAATGGCTTATCCATGTTATTCTTTCTATGTGCATTTACGGTACAAGTACCAAAAATCAATATACCTATTCCGATCTCTGGTAATTAGACAAGAAGAAGATATAACATATGCATAGTTCTATCTATATATTAAAATTACTTACCAAAGGCGGACGCGCAAAATTCACTTTCTGTTGGTGAAGGCAAAGCTTGATAGCACAAAGTTCCCTCGCAGCCGGTCCCCAGCGGTTGAATAACCGCGATATATATTGATTAGTCACATCAAACCTCAGGTTGTCGTTGATGCTACACGTAGGATTCCACCCTTCGGGAGGTACAACTTTACAGATACCAAATTTAACCGCTTCTGGCCAGATCTTTTCAAAATATTCAATGGGGTCCTGAAAATTTAAAATCATTTAGAAAAAGCTTTTCCTTATTCTAGATAAAAATCGACAGATTAAATGACATACATTAAATTCTTCATTGGTAGGGCGGAATACTGGCGCGTTCACGAGGCCGCCGCCTTCAGGAGTCTGTCGGCTGGTGCTCGGCGCGTTGCCATCGGATCCCGCGTGCATAGCCTTCGCGACCCTTTCCTTTTCAATGGTTCTTGCCAGACCACCCACTTCCGCCATTATCCGGCGGTCTGCCTCCAATTCGGCCCTCAATTTTTCTCTCAATTCAGTCCTGAGGTGAGCTATAGCAGCATCTTTCTCCTCCCGCAATCGGTCAACCTGTTCCTGAATGCGGTTCACCTCCTTCTCAATATTGTTCTTCTGAGCCTCGATGATCGATATCTGCTTAAGTGTCTCTTGGTGCTGTTGCGATTGCAATTCTTTATTGTCCAACACACGTTTCTTAGCTGATGCCAGCTTTTGTTGGCGCGCGTTTCTGCTCTCTATCGTGAGATTTTCCTCGTTCGCCTTGTCTTGAGGAAGAGTGATATCACTTCCCTCGATGCTATCGACGGAAGCAACGCTATCACTGCGTTTGGTCTGGTCTTCGTTTTTGTCGTCGCCACCAAAGGTCAGGGTCTCGATTAGCTGATCTAGCAGATGTTCTTGTTCCTGCAGCAGAAACTCTTGTTTGTTCTCCTTCGACTCATTTCTTGGAATCAAACAAACGGACAGCAGTTCCTTTTCGTGTACCAAATGAATGCGTAGCTTCATCATGATAGTGTCATGTTTTGGCAGCAGGTCCAGATACAGATAATTTTGATCTTCGTCACCACATGACACGTCGGTGGTCTCGGCGCTTTCGGCACCCTCGTTACCATTCTGTGGCTCAGTATCTGTGCCGTTCGGCATGCCAATCTTAATCTGTGCTCTAAGCAGTTCCGACAGAGTCATTAGCTTCTTAATTCGTAAGCATTGTCTGCATTGTTGGCAGCGAGAGTCCAGCTCCTCTTGGGGCGTATTGATGACCTCCTGGACGGAGCGCCACTTTTGTGTAATACACGTCACCGGCACTCCTTCCTCCGGCACTCCTCCCTCCGGTACCTGGACCTCCGGCACTTGAACCCCCGGCACCTGCGCCTTCGACACCTGAACCTCCGGCACCTGAACCTCCGGCACCTGAACCTCCGGTACCTGAACCTCCGGTACCTGAACCTCCGGCGCCTGAACTTGCGGCACCTGAACTTGCGGCGCCTGAACCTTCGGCACCTGAACTTGCGGCACCTGAACCTTCGGCACCTGAACTTGCGGCACCTGAACCCCCGGTACCTGAACCTCCGGCACTTGAATCTCCGGTGACGTATGAGCTTCTTCCTCCGAATCGTCATCGTATCTCAGGTGTATGTCCTCATCAGGTGACGCAGACATCAACCAAGTTTGTATATCGTTTTGTAAGACGTTGTAAGACTTTTCTAAAGGAGTAGACCGATAACTCTTCATTCCGCTAGGTCCAGCAACAGGTTCTGACGAGCACTGTCGAGTAATCACTTCCCGGGCAGGCTTTGCCCGCCGGCCGGTGGGTCTGGCCGCTGACAGCTTCACCGATGGCTTTGGCGGTGTCTGCGCCGGCTCCTGGGCTTTCGGCGTGCTGCTGCCCTTAGCAAAATACTTCAATGGTCTATTGTCATCAACGGAAAATTCTGAACTCGTCTCAATGCTGCTATCTGCTAGACTTCTCTTTTTAGGCTGTGGAACTTTCGCAGTTCGATCAGGTAATTTCCGTTTCATCATAGATTTTCTTGCTATACGACAAGAGTTCACGATATTTTTGAATTTTTCGATCTTGCTCAAACGTCGTGAGCGCAGTGACATGGAGTGACTACGTTTAGAATCCTTCTTCCTGATGCTGAGGAGTCTGGGTGTGGGGGGTTTGGGCATAGCAGTGGCTGCATTATCATTGGGTCCGGGACGAGGTAATGTGACTGGGGGAGGCTGAGGGGTTGGACGGGGCGGCGGGGGTAGGGGTGGCGGAGGGAGGGGCGCCGCGTAAACGGGCGGCGCGGGGCGAGGTAGTGCGAGGCGAGGCGGCACAGGGCGAGGCGGCGCGGTTCGCGGAGGCGCGAGGTGAGGCGGCACGTGGCGAGGCGGCGCGTCGCTGCTCTGGTTATTGCCACGAAGCCTTTCCAGCAGAACTACAGGTTGCATATGTGTGTGTAGACCTAAAATAGATTGTAGACGTTTCGGTTCAACAATATTTCTGGTTGGTATGTATAGACTTAGTTCTGTCAGCAAAACCTAAATTAACTTTAGTTCAGATTTCTAGTCGAAACGAGATAAATAGTAAATATAGTAAATACAACAGACCTTGCATGGAGACGGTGTCAAGCAAACTGGTCGCGGATACTTTGTTGATGGTCACGTTGGGATCCTGTACGGCACTCTGCCGTGTGTCGGTTGTGACAACGGCGACCGCAGTTGGGGGCAAATAAACCCCCTGCGCGAACTTCCGCTGCGCCTGGACCCGGCGCGAACGTGCCCTGAAACGGCGTATCATTAATATCGATATCAACAGCTAGCAGATATTATAAATATACATCCAGCCCTGGATTTTTAGCATAATTTGTAGCTTAGCATTATTACGTTAAAGATTATTTTTTTCGCCTTATTTAGCAGCTGTCAATATAGGATTACATTCGCATTTGTAGAAACAAGAAATAAACTCAGCGTGGCAGATACAATTGCTTGATTGCACAGTTGAAAATCCTAAGAGAATACTGGGATTTCTAAAAGCTTAAGAACAGTGGGTAGAATACACTCAGCTCCGCCAGCCATGTAACATATTATATATTTAACAATGAGCATTATAAAAAATAAGCATTTTATAACGAAAAAAATATATATTCAGGAGGTCATCAGATAAACACTATTGTATCTTCAGTATAGCTATTTAATTAATTAGCCTTTTTACTTTCCAAACCAGAGGTATCTTCTAATAAAGAGAAGGAATCAGTATGAAATACCATACATGCCCAAGATGGATTAGTGTCTTTCGACTTTTTAACTGACTTCCTAACGAATGTTCGATGGAACTCTTAAACTAATAACAATTACATCGTGTTTAGGGTTTTTTATTAGTTATTTCTATTGACAGGAACTTTTGATTTGAAGGCAAAATATTATTTAGAGAACTCCTTAAAAGCTGAATCTCTAAAATTTCTTTTTTACGTTGTGTCATTATCCTCAACACTAGTTTTCCAAAACTGTGTATCGTATAATAACACTCAAAAATGATATTTTCTTGAGAGAAAATATTATTTATTTGTGTTTTTTTTATTTTCTCTCACGAAAATATAGGTAGGCTGGTTAGTTGGCATATATATATCTCCCTGCCCTTATCCCAATCTATTTGGGGTCGGCGCAGTATGTTTTCTTCTTCCATTCTCTTCTATTTGCCGTCATCTCACAAGTAACATTCTTCCTAGCCATATCGACTTTCACGCAATCCATCCATCGTTTCTTTGGTCGTCCCCTTCCGCAATATCCATCTACATTCATACTCAAAACCTTTCTCACAACATGATCCTCACTTCTCCGCATCACATGCCCATACCATGCCAGCCGGTTTCCGCATAATTTTTCGGTTACCGGTGCCACTTTCAAACTTCCTCTTATATATTCATTCCTCACTCGATCCAGGTTAGTTGGCATATATCAAATCAAAATCATGCTGACTTCAAAACAAAGGTGACTTAAGTTTCCGTCGTAGGACGACGACGCTTCAGCGGTACCCGCCCCTCCGAGACGTGGGGAGGAATACGGCCTGGTTGTTAGTCAGAAACTGTCTGACAGTCCCCTTCGCCCTTCACCGGAGGATCTCTATGTGGATTTTCCAGCCCGATGCCAAACAAAAAAGGGGACTTTAGGCTGACTCGGATGTTTTCAAATAAGATCAAACATGTATGATGATGGCGTCCTAGCCGATTGCCGGCCACGGCGGCTGTTCTCATATAATGGCCCAAGAGCCAGTGGCTGCCAGACCTTCGTCATTTTATAAAAGCTGAAATTTCTCCCATACGTGCCTCTAGTATAGATACTAACAATCCCCACACATGATACCTGGGTAGTGGTTGCTTTAGCAGATAACAGGTAATAACAAAGGTGTATAAAATTCCATCTCAAATTCGTTATTTTATAAAACTTAATTTTTGGATATTTTATTCGTGATAATATCAGAATTCACCTTATTCATTGCCAGACACTTCGTATGGTTGCAACCCCCTGCCAGACACCCCTAAACTATGATAATTTGTAGTTCTACTTTCGTCATTTTATAAAAGCTGAATTTTATATATGTTATTTGAGACACTATGTTAAGATGTTTTCTCGAGAGCCAGACAGTTCCGAAGGTTGTTTCATCCTGCCAGACGCAATAGCGGCAATATACCATAGTTAAGCAAATAAGCAATATGTTCTAAAATACTAAGACTTGGTAAGTGGAGTGTTAAGACGAAATGTAGGGCCCAAAAAGACCTTTCGATTGGTATATGACTCATTACTAGAGGGAGGATACCATTCCTTAA
>NWSH02000323.1:2107954-2168239 GCA_002382865.2 Heliothis virescens
TAAAATTTCATGACATCCTAGCATGTTGGTGACATATTTTCTTTTATATCTTCTATAGTGCCAAATATAGGGCACTTGTACGACTGACTACTATTTGACATGATGGAAAAAAAATACTCCCAGGTTTTAAAACAAAAATTTCTTAATTTACAATTTCACAAGTAACTAGCCACTTTGACACATGAAGTCTCTTAATGTACTTACCTCAATTAATCTTTTTTTAACAAAAACACAGTCTATATAACAAAAGTAACGTGTATTTCACTGGATACTAATTGAAACACTAAACTATACCCAATGCCAAACTTGTAACTTAAGGTGTAAAAGTGGGTACTTGAACATTTTTTTCAAAACTTCAATGGCGTTGCGCGGGCTGTTCCACTTAAAATAATTCAATAATATTCTAAAGGGTTCATAACGATACCTAACTACAACATATTTTCGCTATTACAAATCAATAACTTAAAAAAAAAAATTTCGACCCACCCTAATATACATATTTGATTATAGGTACATATTTTTATTGAAGTTTGGATGTGTTCTTTTCAGTTCTATGGACATAGGTTTTGAGTTGTAACGACGGTGGTAACGATGGCAGATCGTGAGGCGAGAGTGCATTAATGTGAAACGGAACGTTTTTTAACTTTTTCACGAAGGTGTGGAACAATGTCCATTCAGCCCAAAAACATATTTTGCTTTGTTAGAAAACACGAAGATTCTGGGAATTAAGTAGTATGCGTTACCAGAAAAGGCTTAAAATTAACCAGAGCTACGTATAAAGATTTAGAGTTGGCAACACAGATAGAGTTGCCCTCGACAAGATGGCTGCTATTTTGACCTTTCCCCCTAAAGTATTTCTCGCTAACGTAATTTAAACTTGTTTTTTTAATAACCGAATTCTAACAAGGGGGAGCCATAACTTTGATGTTAGAATAATACCTAATAGCCTCGAGGTCCTCCTCGAAATCCTAAATAATACCTACTTTCATAGCTACAAAAAGAAAATAAGATTAAAGCAGTACTTGATATATTACCAAACTAGCTTCTGCACGCATCTTCGCCTGCTTCCCGAGGGAACTATTTCCCGTACCCGGATAAAAAGTAGCCTTTATGTTATTCTGATATACATATAAGCTATATGTCTACCAAGTTTCATAAAAATCCGTCCAGTGGATCTTGAGATTAGCGTGTGCAAACAGAAACATTAAAACAGACATTTTCTTTTTGTTGAATTCTTACTCTGTTTTCATTTCTTAATAATCCTACATATTTTGTTTTGTAAAAATATTTAATGTACAGACACGATTTTTTTACTGTTTTATTATAAGTAGGTCTGTATAGATTAAAGTGATATAAAACCGTTAAACATAAAAATATTTTTTTATTTAAATTTTTTTAGGTTTGTTGCTAGATGATACTATGATACATTCTACACTACGGAGGACGGAACCGTCCTCCATCACTTTATAGTAGGTATAAAGCGAAGTCGCTTCCCGCGTCTGTCCCTATGTACATTTTAAATACTGCGCAATGGATTTTGAAGCAATTTTTTTAATATTTAGTCGCTGGCTTGCTGCGAAATGAAGTGGCAGCCGGTTTTTTTAGTCTTTAGTCGTGTGTCTGAAAAATATCTATGTGTGTGTGTGTACTGTTCAGACGGCGGGCGATACCTGCTTTGAATTGTGTTATGAGCTAATTTCTGTTTTACCCTAACTTTTTTTTATACCTACTCAATTTTTTTTTGTTATTAATATTATTATTTTTTCTCATAAGTTTAGAGTCATTGGTTTTGTTTAAATGATATATAACATGAAATTATTTCAAGCTGATTGACACCCGCAACTCCTCATAGGCCCAGTTGAAAACCAGCGTCAGGCACTAACTACGTGTCTGGCATTAATGCTGAACTGAGTCTATTTGACAGAAACATTTATTTTATTGTTTTTTTTCTGTTACTTTACTAATTAATATTTCATGTGTGGTCTTGTGTCAATAAATGTATTTTCTTTCTTTCTAATAGATGGAGAATGGTTATGTACAGACATCTGACTTTCTGCAATCGATTTTCAACCTTAAAAACCTTGGTAAAATTTGACAGATTCGTAGGTATACGTTGTCGTCTGTACTTATATGTATATAACTTATTCTATTATAAAAAAAATCAAATCGGACCAGTAGTTCCCGAGATTAGCGCGTTCAAACAAACAAGCTCTTCAGCTTTATAATATTATAGTATAGTATAGACAGATAAACAATAATTTTACATTAGTAGGTAATTCTTTATTCTCCCTTTCCACGAGTGCTTACTCATGACGGCTTGACTATGAAAAGGTACCTATGCCTATTTGTCCAATGTCAAACTTGCAATAGCAATTGTAAAAAGAGAGGTTACTCTCTTGGTGTAAAGATCTCGTCTCTGTGATATATTATATGATATCTTCTATACCTACTTATAATAAATCTGTAAAAAATATCCTACGACACCATATACCTATCTATCTTTTATGGTTGACTCACAATAATACGTGTACTCCCGAAATTCCCAGTTCGAAGCTTTCTATTTATATTTGCCTACTTTTACGTTTATAACACTCTCAGTTATCCCTAATTACAAAACCGGCCAAGTGCGAGTTGACTTACAAAAATTAAAGATCTGAAATCGTCTCGCGCATCCCGTTGTTTCCCCGAGGTGTTAGAATTTGACATCAGACCTTTCAGATATGTATTTGATTATGACGACCCGTTGTCGCTGGCCAGTGGCGGCGCTAGACCGAATGTGTACGTCGGCGAAATCAACTTCGCGAGGCCCTTTTGCCGGGGCGGGTGGGGTTTGGGGGTGATTGGGTTGTCACACAATTTTAGTAATGTATAGTTTAAGGAGCAAAGAAGTAGAAAGGAAAACATGAATCCGCGAGCGAAGCGAGCGCGAAATTTTTCCAGCTCGACGTGTAAACATCGAAAAGAAAAGGGCGCGAGCGGAGCGAGTGCGAGTTTTGTTGTTTTAGGTTAAGGTACAAAAATGTATCCTACTAATCTTGTAAAGCTGAAATTGCCGCCATTTGTTTAAGTTAATTTGTGGAGCCATAAAGCAATGAAAAATACAGGAAATATATGATATGAATGCGCGAGCGAAGCGAGCGCGAAAAATTTTTAGTTCGAGGATTAAACGTGACTGGCAAAACGAAAATAGATAGGTAACTAGATTTTCTGCGAGGCCCCCTCGGGCGCGAGGCCGTCGGCGCTCGCCGAAGTCGCCGACGCCTAGCTCCGCCACTGTCGCTGGCATACCTAAGCGACATACATGATCCGCGAACGAAGTCGCTGGCAGAAGCTAGTATATGAAAAATAATAGAGAAGACGGTAGACACGATGTACGGTTGATGTTCCCTTGGTTCTCTGCTATCTCCATCATCAGACCAACATAAAGCTATGTGTATTAGATTTTACCCGATGCAGATGTGAGCTTACAATTTTGAGACTAGACCTGAGACCTAATGATAACGAGGCTACATGGCGAGTAAACCCTTTAAAACTGACTAGCTTCTGCCAGCGGTTTCACCCACTTTCCCGTGGGAAATAGGTATTGCGCGCGCCCGGACATAGCCTTCCTATATATAGCCTTCCTCGATAAATGGGCTATCTAACACTGAAAGAATTTTTCAAATCGGACCAGTACTTCCAGAGATCAGCGCGTTCAAACAAACTAACAAACCAACTCTTTAGCTTTATAAATTAGTAGGTATAGATATAACTGATAATCTAAATTGGTCCAGACATTCTAAATCCAAATCGAGTTGATTACAAAAATAAATAAGAAAAAACAAACATTCGAATACCTGAACCTTCTTTTTTGGATGTCGGTTAAAAGCCGGCCAAGTGGGAGTCGGATTCACGCAATGTTTCAGTCCAAGGAGGTAAACAAATCACTTATCTATCACACAAACCAAGAAATATTTTCTATGAATCAGTTATATGCAATAAATAAACAATCATGGTCTACGGATTCTTAATATGGGATCCATTTTTTTCTTCATTAATTAAGCACCTGAGCTATATAGGTATTTTAAGCTTTAAAAACTTTTCGCGCGAGTCCACAGTTCCAGCCGTGGCTGAAGGCACCGAAAGACTGACTAGCTCTAGGGGCCCAGGGGGCGGGGGTGAAACTCCTACGAAATTGGGACTCAACTAGTTTGGAGCAACTAGAGCCATCTATCATGCGAGGAAATACAGTTTTCATCAATATTCACGTAACTGTTAATAGAGGGCGGGAGCTACGGCTAGGTTCATGCTCAAAGTATTTGCATATATTGTGATTCAGACATGTGTTGTTTTTGCGTGATGTAATAAAAATATATTATTAAATATTTTAATATCTAACATTATTCAATAGTTTATTAATGGAATAAGCGTTTTACGGCTTGGTAAAAACGTCTAAAAATTTTACATTTTTGTCTGTTGGCAACAGTCCCCAAAATAATAACGTTTACTCTGGTATAGCGCGCCGTAATAGTTATGATACTTGAACGACTTGTACTCGGTATATGTGTTACTAAAAATAATTTGTTACCGTTGATAGTTTTAAATGTGTACTGCGTATGTTGGTAAGCTCATAGGAGAAAAAACAACAAAGGCATACGTGAAAAAAAGTTTTATTTATCAAATGTTACAGTTGGCAAGGTCACATTATGACAAATACTTTGTACCCGTTAGTCCTGACCGTAGGTGAGATTGTTATTCCTCTGAATATATATCTTGTTACAACCTTACAAGTTATTACTAAGGTAAGAGCGGGTGATACGCCAGTGATGAATGCTTAATTAAATCTATTGTAAAAATAAACTAAGACAGGCAAATTCTCTCCTGTTGAAGAAAGTAAAAAGGCTCGCAAAATCTATTGTACAACGTTAGCATGACTGAGACTTTTATTCAATTTTTAAACTAGAGTTCGAGTAAAATTCAGTCTATAGACACCAGTAGCCCGAAATATGAACGTGGAAACGGTCCAACGAGATGGGCCCGGCTGAGGGAATGTGAACATACAACTACTCTTACAAACATTAAATAAGTACGATCAGTTACAGCTATGCTTAGTCTAAAGAATCATAAAGTAGAAAATCTCGGAACCGAGGTGTTCTATATTAGTGTTTTCATACAAATTGTTTAATCTTAGTCGTATACTAGAATGATCGAAGTGAGGTGGGTTGCCGCGGTTGGTCGGAGAACTCGTGGCTAGTACAGAATGGGCTCGAGCGCGGTATATTCACAACAACAGTTAACTACAGACAACAGCACATCAAATTTCTGCGATAGATTTTCAACCTTATCACAACAGTGGAAGGTTAATGTTCGAATTGTAAAATTGGACAAATTCGTATTGGTTGACCTGCTGTCATCTGTTCGAAACCGGCATGTACAGACGACAGCAGGTCAACGTATACGAATCTGTCAAATTTTACCAATCAAATATTAACCTACCGCTATTGCTATAAGGTTGAAAATCTATTGCAGAAATTTGACAGATTGTGGTAACTTGATGTGCTGTCGTCTGTACCTAATATGCAGTTGTCAAAAATCTGGTAACATCAAAGCTACGTCGTTAACAGAATGCCTTTTGCACATTAGAATAAAAAATATCGAACAATTGTAAATTTAAATGACAACTGTTAAGTTGTTGACAAGACTGTACATGTAATAGTACCGATAGAGAATTCATAAAAGCTAAATAATCGAAAAGTTTGCGTTTGAACACGCCGAGCCTTATGTAGGTACACTTATACTACAAGAAGTCTAAAACATTAATACATGATACACTTTTTCAGACACCGTGGCAAATCTCGCGGGACGATTAGTTACACTAAAATTGAATTCATTATCTATTCACTTCGCTGGAATATAAAAAAATCTGAAGTACAATATTATCGTCAAAATTCTGATGAATCCAACTTTTGTTGTTTCTTCGTTAGATGTAAAGGAATAATGATCATTTCTGCTCATGCATATTTAATAAGTAATTTGTTCCGTTTATAAAAACATTCAAATAAATTGAATGTCCCACGAAATTCGCACGCATCGACATCTATACACATAATAAATTTACCATTAAAGTTAGTGTACCTAAACTATTCTATTAACGTTTTTTATGCTACAGTAATAACTGAGCAATGCAAATAAACCCTTATATATAAAAAACACGATTAGAAATAAACTGAAATAATTAATTACAATTAAAAAGAAGTAATTCGATGGATACTTGGCACTTGTGCTTTGATAACCAGATTCTGAAATTTGAAATCATAAAGATGAATTTCTCTAAAAATTACAGTTCAATTTGAGAGATGAAAGTGAAAATTCACAGTAACTTTCTGTTTTAAGGAGACTGACACTCATGTTGTTGGAGAACTTGAATGGGTACCATATATTTTGTATAAAACATCATGATTATAGCTTAACACCATGCAAAAATTAACAGATCAAAACCATGATTATGCAATTGAAAAATTTGTTCCACATATCAAAATTCTTAGTCGTCAGTGTTGTCATGCCATCTAACAATCAAAGGACAAGTGTTGCCGACTTAAAAAGTACAAAAAAATATCAATAAAAAATCTTAATAGTAAATATCTATGTAACCTACTGGACATTAATTAGTAAAGTATAATTTAAGTGTTTAGCAATAGGCCTGCTATTGTGGAAAAGTGGAAGCTTCCGTTTGGTGAGATTGCAACATCGTTTTAATTTGTATATTATTAGACCTTAGAAATTCAGTATTTCATCGTAATATTTTTGTGCGGTATGCCTTGTTGTAAAGAAAAAAATCATTTCAATCAAAATTAAGTAGTATAATCTCTCAAACAGAAGCTGAAGTACATTGTAATTCGAAACTTTAATACAACTTAGGCATCCTTAAGGTAACAATACTTGATTTCAAAATGCTTAATTTTCTTAATGATTACTTTATTAAATTGTTCAGAAATCGCACGAAGGAGTATCTACGTGGAGACCACGAATGTCGTCGCAAGGTTTGATGTTATATCTACTTTCAAATGGCTGGGTTGCTCGATTTAACATCTACCCTTACCCAGTCCTGAAATGGGTGCCCATTGGTCACACGGCTGTCAAATCACCAATTTGAACAGCAAGCGGCTATTTCCCGACTGGTTATGGTCAGGTTATCGTTAAAGTTAAATCGAACAACCCAGCTTATGGAGACAAAATTTGTTCAACACATCTATAACGGAGGTGAAGAAAAACACATTTTCTATACTCTGCCCCTTGAATACAAATGTATTAAAGACGCAGTACTGAAATCGTGTTGTCAACACTGATTTTACTAAGAATGTACCAAGATGTGTAGCTAGGAATGGATTGAAGGACCAATAGAATTGCTCAACCTAGATATTATGTAAACGAAGCGATTTGATTCATCCATAATTACGTTGCTGGTAATTAAGTTAAACAATGAAACATTAATTGTATTAACTTTGTTAATAAAAAACACATTCCTTGCTACACATCGTGAATCCTGCACCATATCTCATGGTATTGTTCCTATTTTGGGTTTTAAAGGGGGTGATTGGGCCTATTTGGGGGTTTTTAGGGGTTGAAAGTGGGGAGGGAGGCCAGCTTAGCCTTGACCTCTTCGCCAGCGTCGTCGCAGAGTAGCAACGTGTGGGAGTAGCCCATGGTGACCTGAGTTATGTTCAAGCCATCCATACGAGTCACCTCCTTTGGCCGCGCTGAAGACTTGTTCAAATCACCCGTGCCCTGTAATGAGAACGTATTTTTTTATGATACTTACAAAATTCATCATGGGTTTTAGTCATGCTATAAAATGCTGTAAACTGCTGAATCAATTTTGATGGCTTTTGGTACAGACGACTGCACATCAAGTTACCACAATCTAACAAATTTCTGGTATTGGTATAAGTCTTACCAGTTCTAAGAAAGGAAGTTCTAGGGAAGAGCTTGTGGCTAAGTCAAAGCCGCACGGATCGATCGATCATAAAGTCAAGCAATGCCTGGCGCGGTCGGTCCGTGGATGGATGACCATCTTGTCATAACGAGTTCTTCCGTGTTTCGAAAGGCACTATAAACTGGTCGGTTCCGGCTGTCATTTGACAATCTTTGGCAATCGTCGATGGGTAGTCGTAGAAGCCAAAAAGTCTGACAACCCGTCTTACCAATGGGTACCGGGTTGCCCAGGTATCTGGGTTGTGGAGGTCAGACAGGCAGCCGCTCCATGTAAAACACTGGTTCTCATCTGCATTTGGTTAGACTGGAAGCTGACCTCAACGTAGTTGGGAAAAGGCTAGGCAGATAATGAAAGGTCTTACCAGTTCTCCATAAGTAGGCGACACGCCCCAAGCCACAAGAGAGTCGTCCGCTGCGATCACAATTGAAGTGTTACTGGTGCCCACGCTGCGAATGTTCCAACCTGACAAACAAACATTTATTGGTTAGTAAAATATCTAAATAATCATAAACAACAATGACTGATTAAAAGAGAAGGAAAACATCTCGAAGAAACCTAAATTTTGAAACCCTTTATAATATACTACATCGGAGAGCACGTTAATGTCGGTCCTGCTTGTGATCTCTCTCGGTGGTGTCGGATTGTCATCCCATCGGGTTATGAGAGTGAGGGAATAGGGAGTGCACCTGTGTCTGCGCAAATGCTTGTACACTATAATATGTCCTGCGCGGCTGATCTCTTTATATGAGAACAGCCGCCGTGGCAGCCACCTTGAACACCGTTATACATATCCAAATCGTCAAATTAAGAAAAAACTAGATTCGATTCTCACCGCTTAGGTCCTGCACAGGCTTGGGATACATGTTAGCTTCCCCGGTGCGCTTGGTCTGCCCAAACAGGAACAGTCCACCTGTGGAACATTATATTTTATTTAATACTTGCTTCTAAGGACTGGTAGTCTCCATAAGTTTGAACGGACATACAAGGTAACGAAAAGGTAATTGGTCTATTATAAAGAATGTATTGAGAATTTTTGCCACCAGTAGAAGTACTTTATGAATTAAAGACCGTCAAAACAAATATAATGGGCTTATGTTTAACGGACCACCAAATATAGTAACTTTTAACAGACAAAAATAGTAAATGATCACCAAAACTAGTACCCCCATTTTAAAGTAAAATGATCACCAAAGTTTGAACATCTCACTGTCCTATTTAAGTAAAATATCTCCAAGAAAATCATTTTTAACCCAAAAATAGTTAATGAACACCAAATTATTACCGACATTTTAATATACAATGATATGCAAAAAAATAACATTTCAGTAGCCTATTTAAGCAAAATAACTCCAAGAAAATTATTGTTAACCCAAAACTAGTTAATGAATACCAAATTATGAACGCCATTTTAATATAAAATGACACGCAAAAAATAACACTTGCTATCCAACTAAAGTACTTAGATTACCCGAACGCGTCCGGTCAGAGTGTAGCAAAGGGTGTGCAAGGAGTTTAGGACTTTTCATTATTTTTTGGTTTCTATCATGTAGAGGGATGAAAAATAAACACTTTTCGATCTGATCACTTTTCGTCTAGCGTCAGCCGTTCTCCGGTTATAACGAGTAAAAGGTTTTTTGCAGCAGGAAGTTTTCTGTCACGGCTCCGGCGCTGCGGAGCTCCGGCGGTCTCACGCAAGTTTATCGTCGCAGATAGGTTTAACACTCACCACCGCAGCTTCGGCTTGCTGGCCGGCGGTGCCGGCCAGCCTCAGCCACGGCGGCGAGTGTTACAACCACCTGCTCCTCAACTCGCGGCCCGCCTCGCTCCTCCGCGCCTACGCGATTTGGAATTGCACTCTAGGGGTAGGGCAGACAAGACTGCGTGGAGTCGGATTTACAGCAATTCGTTTCTGTCATTAAAGCTGGAAACATAACTAAATATGGCATCATAATACTTTATTTGGTAATAAGCCTACATTTTATGGTAATCACAGTGGTTTATTTAGGGAGAAATAGCGCATTAATTTGGTCGCTAAGATTTGGTGATCATTTACTATATTTGGTGTTCGAATACAATTTAAAGTCAAGTTGTGACTAAAATAGGTAGTACTATTGCAATTTTAGGCTTTATTTTTTTGGTGTTAAGTAAATTTTTTTGGTGATAGATCTAAGGGTATCACAACATTTTTTGGTGGTCGTTATATTTGTTCCCAATATAATGCTATCTGAAAATTTAAATTTTTTTCTGATTTTTTAATAATAAAAATGCGAAAGAAATTATGTTACAACAAAACTACTGAACAAATTCAAATGAAATTTGATACATAGTCTACATTGTGATAGTGAAGAGCTTGTGGTTAAGTCAGAGCAGCGCGGATCGATCGATCATAAAGTTAAGCAACGCTTGACGGTGTCGGTCCGTAGATGGGTGACCATCTTATCATAACGAGTTATTCCGTGTTTCGGAAGGCACGATAAACTGGTGTACACGTAACAGTCGTGCCGGGTAATCAGAGGCAGAGTCTTACCAATGGGTATCAGGTTGGCCTAGTAACTGGGTTGTGGAGGTCAGACAGGCAGTCACTCCATGTAAAACACTGGTTCTCAACTGCATCCGGTTAGACTGGAAGCCGACCCCAACGTTGTTGGGAAAAGGCTAGGCAGATGACATAGTCTACATTGTGAAAGTGACGTACTTTCTTAGGCTCACATGAACAGACCCCTTTTTGCATTTACATACAATGTTATTCGTATGTATGTACTCACCAAGCTCGTTAACGGCTAAGCTATAAGTTCCGCCGCAGTGGACGGAGCGTACGCCCCGGGACTGTGACTCGAAGTACTTGATCATGCGCGGAACGCTCTCGTCCTTCTGTTCAGCGTGGCCGAGCCGACCGAACCCGCCGAAGCCCCAGCTGAACGCGCGCTTGCGGGAGTCTATCGCCACCTGCTCATTAAATTAATTAATTAAATACAAGCTGTTGATTTTATCCTGGTCAAATTCAGGGGCGTAGTTACGCTAATGATTGTCGACCCAAATCTATACTTATAATAAATCTGTAGAGAGGTCAATTATGTATCATTCCGTTGTTTCCCGGGCTATTAGAATTTGACATCAGATGATTCAGATGTTTTGTTATGACGACCCGTTGTCGCTGGTTATATTATGGTCGACATGATCCGCGAACGAAATCACTGGCAGAAGCTAGTAATTAAAAAAATTGTAAAAAAAAGAATAGCAAAATAAACTCACAGTATGATTATTCCCGCAAGAGAAGTCAACAATTTCGACGTCCTTGACGATGTTGACGTGCCCTTCCTTGGTCTTCTCGAAGAAGTGAGCCACGTGCTTCGGTACCGTCTCGAAGTGGAACGACAGCTTCGTCGACGTCACAAAGTACTTGCCGTCCGTGTTGTGGCCTGCAACCAACAATTAATAATGTAAGAACAAGTAACATTATAAATACTGTTATATTATAATATCCTGCGAAATTGTCAAAGTATCGTGAACCGCACCATACTGTCGGTAGGTTGTAACAGATTGGTGTAAGACTTACCCAGTTGGCCATACTCGGGCAGTCCAAACGAGTGCAGGGCTCCGTTGCAGTCCAGGATCATGGAAAACTCAGCACCGCAGCCCACCTTCACCACTGGAGCTCCACTGTAAGAATAGTACTTATCGTTAAATTATGCTGAGTGTGCTAATATAATAAAGAGGAAACATTTGATTATTTATTTGATTATATTCTAAAGGCTCCAAAACTACTGAAGCGATTTGTATAATTCTTTCATTGCTGTGTAGCTAGACTATCCTCGAGTAACATAGTATTGTTTGTCGGGGTACGAGAAGTTCTCCCGGGACGCGTATGAAGCCAAGGGATGTCGTGAAAGCCCAAGGTGAAAGCGCTGTCAAGTCACAGCATAGGAATGTATGAGACCGTATGTTACAGACACGGCTGATGCCTGTGTCGGAATGGAAGCATTAAACTTGTTCATTGGGCAATATAAAAAGCTTTCTCACTGTTGTTTGTGTTGCTGGGGAATTTGTTGCGCCATTTCTTCCCAGCAAAAACGGGTGAAGAACGGGCGTTTTTGGGACTGTCTCATGTAATTTTGACGTTCGAAAAGCGCTGTTTTCAGTCTACTTTGATTAAATGCTTTTTCATTTGATTTGATTTGATTTGAGCACTTTTTCACGTCAAAATTCACAAAGGTCAGCACCCATTATTGGGGGCGCTCCCCATTCTAAGTTTGTGCGCTGTGACTCACACAACGCTTAGTGACGACAAAATGTTTGGCGACAGCTATAACACAAGATGAGGTACCTGTATCGCACTCGCGTCGGCTTGAGCACCTGCGGCGTGGTGTTGCCGATGCCACACTGCCCGCACTTGTTGTCGCCGCAAGCGTACACCGTGCCCGTATCTAGTGGACGACATAGTTTATATCCATTAAAAAATAAAAAGCCTTTATTTCTCGATACCCTTAAATAACATTTTAAAAGTGGAATTTTCTATGTGTAAATATCTATATTTAATTTGGTTAGTATTCTTATTTTCTAGGTTAGTTTCTCAAATCCTCTGTTTCTATGTCAGTTTTCTTATTTACTAGGATAGTGCTTGGGTATGAGCCGCTCGTCGGGTGAAGGCCTCCTCCAGTTCCTTCCATTTGCCCCTGTCTTTTGGTATGTTTGCCAACCATTTCCTGCTATAATCTTTTAAATCGTTAGCCCATCTTCTCTTAGATCTGCCCACTTTTCTTTTATCGTTTGACCCGTTCCACTTTGTAGTTTTGACTGTCCATCCAACGTCCTACGTGGCCCGCCCATTATATCCATTATCCTACTATTATTATTTAAACATATAAAAATCAAAGTCCTGACTCATTCACTGACTCATCAACGTACGGCCCAAACCCGTGTACCTATGAAGCTGCAATTTTACACAGAGGTTCATCTTAAGACTTTCACGAGAGAAAAGATTTCCCGAATTTCCCTCGGGACGTGAAAAAACGACATTTTAAGTTTGACGCGGGCGAAACCGCTGGTAAAAGCGATAGTTTGTATATATGTTGTAACGATAAAAAAAAGGCCTTTGCCCAGCAGTGGGATGATAAAAAGGCAGATGATAAAAAGGCAGATGATAATGAAGGCATACCTGTGACGAACAGAGTGTGGTGCCTGCCGACGGCTGCGTGGATGATGTTCTTGCCCTTGAGCGCGGGCACTGGTTCAGGGACGTTGCGCGTCACAGTGTCGCCGAAGCCGAGCTGGCCGCACGTGTTGCGACCTGAACGTAGAAGAAAAGGGATTATGTTGCTGCGGTTGGAGAGAAGAAGGAGATTAGAGGTAGGAAGTCAGAGAGAAAACCGTCAGAGAAAGGTGAGGGTAGAAACATTAGTAGAAGGAAACGGGGGATGTAGGTACAGACGAGAACACATTTGAATCTGTCAAATTTTAACAATCGAAAATTCACCTTCCTCTATTATAATTGACTAGCTTCCGCCAGCGGTTACACCCGCGTCCTGTGGGAACTACGGCACGCGGGTGAAACCGCTGGCCGAAGCTAGTGTAACAGATAAAAGAAGAAGCATTAAAATTCGAATTTACAAAACAATTAATTTAATAAATTATTCCTTAGAGTATACATCTATAATAGAGTGCGTCTAACAGGGTACGCTCCGGGTGCACAGGTGTGAACATGCGCGATTCTCCTTGTCACCCTCAATCAGTGTCAAAACAGTACCCGTCACATCAAGTTACAGAGCAATATTTTATTTTATTTTTAAGTTAAAATGGTGAAATTTTAAGTTAAAAGCTGTAAAAAATATTCCAGCAAGCAAAATAAAATATTAATATTTTTTTCAAGCAGTCATTACGTAGTATTTATTTAGTAATTGATTGATTCTCCAAAAAAAATAAGGGTCTGAAAGGGGGTTGCGAGGGACGCGGGGCGGGTCAGCATCACGCGTTGTCAGCGGCCATTTTTCAAATTTCAAATTTCATTGGAACATAGCGTTGTACTAAGTCGATTATTGGATACGATATGTTTTTATCGTGACTTCAAAAGTTGTTCACATTTTCAACCGAATTTAGAAAAGGCGGTTCTTACATTAAGAGTTTGACTGTATGTATGTACGCGATTACCTCACGTTTGGCTGAACCGATTTTGATGCTGATTTGATAGTATTCAGCATAGTGTGTTTAGACTAAGGAGAAGGTTTTAGGTGCAGACGCCAGCACATCAACCTACCTCAATCAGTCATATTTCATCAATAGATTTTCAACCTTACCACAAAAGTGGAAGGTTAATGTTCGATTGGTAAAATTTGACAGATTCGGGTAGGTTGACCTGCTGTCGTCTGTACCTAACTGTAATAATAAAAAATAATTCCATTATATTCATAGTACTAATACTAATGTAGGTATTTGTGTAAAAGTCCTATCAAGATGAATTACCTTTATTTAAGTTCCTACTAAAATGGACTACAGGTATCATTACTCAACTCGCTATATTATTTTACAATATTATTATTAAACCAAAACAATAATTAAGTTACGTTAATGTTATAATTCTAACTATCGATATTCTTGCTGCATCTTAAGAACATCACTATCAAAGCGTTTTACCACAGATAACACACCTGCTCCCGTTCGGCACAAGGGAATTAAGATGACATTATCACTCTATAGGTTACTAATGTATACTCTAAGAATTATTCTGAAGAGTACACAGATTTCGTGAAGCAAAAAGATGAACTGGTTGAAACAGAAACTCACCAAAAGTATAGACTTCTCCGTGCTCATCGACAAGCACAGAGTGCCCTGCAGAGCAGCTGCTGGCTATGAACCGGTACTGGAAATCACAATACGTACATAAATTAAGATCCTATCAATATTATAAATGCAGTTTGTGAGGATGGATGTATGTGTAAGTATGTTTGTTACTCTTTCACGCAAAATCTACTGGACGGATGTTGATGAAACTTGGGAGTAATACATCTTATGTATCAAAATAACATATAGGCTACTTTTTATCCGGGTAGTAAGTAGTTCCCTCGGGAACCAGGTGATTTGTTAGAAGGTCTTGTAATAAACTTTGACCACGATTTAATATGGTGCACTTATAAAAAAATGTGTTTTTTTATACTATTAATTTATTTACCTTGCGGTCAGTGAACTTGTGGAATGTGTAGAGATTGGGGTGAGTCCGCTTCGTGGGGTTGTTATCACGACGAGCCACGAGGTCCCACGACACGAGGCCGGCTATCATAAGGACCCCTGGAGTCTTGTACAGGGCCTTCAGTACCTCCTGTAATTACACGTAAAAGTGCTTCAGCTTTTATATAAGACAGCATTAAAAAAATGATTGTTTGCCTAATAATTTCAAAGTTCGTGTAGCTTGTAAAAATATTTTTATAGTCGACTTCCTAAAAGAGGATGTTAGGAATGTTACTTTTATTCAAAAGACGCTATTTTCGGAAATTCGGAGATTTTTTAAGGACATGTGATTTATTTCACATGTCCTTATTGTATAGGTATATGGCCCAAGGACGCGCTATAAGAAATTAATACAATGAAATAGAACCTTTGATTAGCAGAAAATGAAATATGCTTTTGTAGTGTGCAGTTCGCCTAACCTTATATTTTTAACGCACACACAAAATTATGACATTATTACACGAATTGTCGAATTGAACAGTTCTTTTTTATTTTGCCTACATCACTTCAATACGCTTTACCTCAGGAAGGCGCACAGTAGGTTCCTCCAGCATGGGGGAGGGGCCACGCTGTTCCTCCTGGGGCTGCTCTTCCACCGGGGAGTCCTCACTCTCCTCGTCTTCAGACACGTGCTTCTTTGGCTTCCTATGCTTGTTGTGGCGGCTGTTCCGAGGACCCGCGTTGCGGAACGGCAACGGCTTGCCATCTCTCGTCATACTGCTTCTTGGTACTGCGTTAGAAGCTTTCATTTAATTAATGTTTAATAAGAAGAATTGAAAGAAAGAAGAAAGAAAAGACGTTCAATGACACACTATTTCTGGCTGTTTCCCGTGATTTCACTCGCTTCTCAGTGGAACTTCATCTTGTACATGGACAAAATACTACTAACTCTATGAGGGTTCAAAAAAACGACGAAACACTTCGAGAAAAGGTAGGTAGTGTCTTTGCACTTCGCTTGGCTCTTCTTGGCCAGCGGTATCTCCCGCTTTCCCGTGGGAACGACTTCGCGCACTCGGAAAAAAAGCCTAGCCCAGGGGTTCCCAATCTTTTGTAACCCGCGGCGCAGTTACAAGTTTAATATTTTTTCACGGCGCCCTCTCCTAGTTAACTATTTGAGGAAATTGTCGAAAGAAGTAGGTACCTACAATAATGGTTAGCAAGCAAGCGCGGGCGGGTAAAGACGTGAGAGGGGTATGGTATCAACGGTTTTCAAGCGAGTAGGCACTTTTTGGCGAGTGAACGACGGCAATGCAACGGCGAAAAAATATTTCCACGACGCTATGTTCGTTTCCGATGCGAACACTCAAAAAGGTACCCGCCAATATTTGTGGTGTCCAATAATAAGAGGATCGACTCACGGCGCCCCTCTTTGCTTTCTACGGCGCACCAGGGCGCCGCGGCGCACACTTTGGGAACCCCTGGAATAGCCTATAGCCTTCCTCGATAAATGGGCTATCTAACACTGAAAGAATTTTTCAAATCGGACTAGTAGTTCCTGAGATAAGCGCGTTCAAACAAACAAACTCTTCAGCTTTATAATATTAGTATAGATTTATAAAGTACCAAAATCTACCCCTATATAATTACATAACCAACTACATAATCTAGTATTACCAAGCAAACCAGCCTTCCAGCTGCATGCAATATTCATATTTCTAGAAAGTGCACCCCGCCTACACTGTACACGGTAAAATATTCCCGTAACGTTATTGATTGGCTCTTCTCAGAACGGGGCGTACAATTAAGCCTATCTATAGACTATTCAATAGCTCTCGTCTGGCTGAACAGTATTATGATATAGGTACTTGTACTTATAAGGTTTTTCAACCTCTTGACTTTTTATGAGAAAACGGAGGTTCTATTTGAATACTTTATAATATTAATACGCTCTGTGTGTCTGATGGGCTTCCACGGCAAAATTAATAAACTGATTTACATGAAAGGTACAAAAAAATCTAAAGCCTGAATAAGGACATGGATACTTTTTACCCGTTTCGGAAAGTAGTTCTCCTCGAACATGGTTGAAACCGCGGGAAACCGCTGGCAGTTTTTTTTTTTATGGAATCTTTAAGGGGATGTTTTCGAGTTAAAATTGCTTGTTAAAGACCACACCTTTTAGTCTGTTCTCGATAAAGTCAAAGTAATATTTAAGGAGTTTTCCTGCGATTTTCACCGAGAAAACGAGTTTGAGTATTTTATACCGCCAAAAACGTTAATTGTGTTATAGTCGACATATTATCCGGGTACTTGAAGTTGTACCTGGTGATTTCGGTGAACTCGTGGAAACCAGCTAGTTGACAAATAGTTTAGTATAAAATATATGATAGACTATTTTTGCCACAGCTCTTAAAATGACCCTACATTCCGACACAAAATTGCATAGCCTGACAACAAGCAACAGTATAAATCATAAGTGCATTGCACTGCATGACATCGATTTATTAGCAAGTGTTCGGCCAATTGCCCACAATTGACTATAAGTGACAACTTGTTAGGGTACCTAAGCACGGCACAAATATTACCGTTATTCCCGACCTTCTTGGTGAAACTCGCCAGCATTCAACTGTGACGTATAAGGCGACGGCTTTATATGCGCAAGATTCTTTATTTAAATGGCCAATGTAAAGCTAGGTTGTAATACTTGTAATAAATTGCTAGGGATATAGTATCAAGCTGTAGGATTGTTCAAAAATAGCGGGAGCCGTTTGATGTTATTATGTTGAACATTACCTTTCTTGAAGGACAAATTATATTTCTATTGTGTTTGTAACTCAGGATAAGACACGTATGACAGGACAATAGTGAAAAATTGTACAGAAAATAGGGTCGCTGCACACATATCAACTCGGAAAGATTGTCATCGTATCAAATCGAGCCGTTCACTATCATGTATACTGAGGCCCCCTACTGTAACGTACACTAAACGGAATCGTAAGGTAACCGCCTCGCCTTAGGGCAATACGGACGGTGAGACGAGCGTTACGTATACGATCCGTTTCTGAGGCTGAGCCGCTCGATATAACTTTAACTATAACCTAACCTTAGGTAAACGGGCGTGAAATGATCGCTCAAGTTGACGATTGGCCAGATGTGTGACCAATGGGCGGCCATTTCAAGGCCGGTTATGGTAAGGTTACATCGAGGACCCCAGCGGGGCCCACTAGGGCCAGAGCCTGTCGGGGCTGCGGGATTGTTCGAAAGAGTTACCGCGGCCAAGGTACACAATGGGCTCCAGAACGAACACGGTGGGTTTTAGTCAGTGTAAGTCTGACACTCCCTCACGCTGTCACCCACAGTGAGAGGGGTCATTTAATGACTTACCATCGATAACAAAATGGTTAAATCGAGCAACCCAGCCTAAGTTGATATGGGAGCTACGACCCTAAATTAACCTTTGTATGCAAGTTTGTGTCACGCACAGCTTAAACTACTCCGAAATGAAAAAAAAATATGTTATTATGATGATGATATTAAAAAAGGTGGTATCGAACAGTATTACAATAGAATAAAGATTCATTTTTCATTCAAAAGGATTTACACAAATCAGGCTGAAAAGCCGTACTTTTCAGTAGTTATTAAATAATTAAAAACAGCCCTGATCGCCCTACATCTTTTTGGTGGACAACCCTTACGCAACAATCCATAAAAGGTTTCAAAAGTTAACACCCCGCCTTTTCACAAAAATAGCTTGGTTTAGTTATCAGCCCGTTTTCGCAATCACCCAAGGAAAATAGCATTGTTGTGAAACGGCGACTTTTCTATAAAAAGGTGTTTCGTAATTTCTAAGAAGGTGGCTAGAAATGTGGAGGGTGCTGATTTTCTAAGTTATATTAAGAATAAGAATATTTATTTGGAATGGAACAAACAAAACTTGGTCAGAGAGGAAAAAGGAAAGAAGTTGTTGAATATTAATTTCAATTTAATAATAAACTGTTAGGTTTCCGGCCTTCTTATGTTTTTATACAACTTTAAATAAATAAAAATGTAAACTACCCCCATACATTATAATATCTCTAACATTTTACCAATGTAGGTACTGCAATTTATCAAAACACATCACAAATAGTTGTGCATATTATGTCAAAACATAAAGTTATACACTACTAACATAAATAACAACTCATACAAATAAAGGTATTTAGCTGATCTTTCAATATCGTGTATGAAATGGCAAACTAAGCTATTTATGTGGTAAAATGTGTGATGACGTATGTAACGCACAGCAAAAGCACAGCATAAACAAATCTGCATTAAAAATAATATAAAAGATTCTATTAATATCAACAATCATATATCTCACATGCCAGCGATTTCACCCGCGTCCCTTGGGAACTACTCGGCGCACCCGGATAAAAAGTAGCCTATAGCCTTCCTCGATAAATGGGCTATCTAACACTGAAAGAATTTTTCAAATCGGAGCAGTAGTTCCTGAGATTAGCGCGTTCAAACAAACAAACTCTTCAGCTTTATAATATTAGTATAGATTTGCAGGTAGATAGATATTCAAACATTTTCTGTACCTTAAATAACTTTAATTTATACTAATACTAGCAACCTGCCCCGACTTCGCACGGGTGCAATGCAGAGTAGCAGTATTTCTCCACTATTTAATGGATGTTATTAAGCATATTATCTATACTAATATTATAAAGAGGTAAGCTTGTTTGTAGTGGGTAATCTCTGGAAGTTATGAACCAATTTTAAAAATTGTTTCACTGGTAGAAAGCTATTAAACATATTAAACTTTCCCTTAATCACTCCATATACTAAAAAAACCGCATCTAAATATGTTGCGTAATTTTAAAGATTTAATATTAAGCATACATAGGGACATAGAAAGCCACTTTGTTCTATTCTATGCAGTTATATGGAAGGAGAAACCTTTTTTGTTTGTTTGTATAACCCTAAAGGCTACAAAACTACTAGACCTTCTATCACTGTTGGGAAGCTAGACTATCCCCGAGCAATAAAAATAGAATATTCTGTCTGGGAATGGGAAGTAGTCCCCCAGAACATACACTGTAAATCTAGTAAAATCTAATTTAAATAAAGTAAAAGTGGTAGGTTAATATTTGATGGGTAAAATTTGACAGATTCATATACGTTGACCTGCTGTTCCAATATATCATTATGGAAATAGACAGTGAAAAAGATTCTTTGCATCCATTTGGTCTTATTATAGCATTGATTGGTAATGTAAGCTGATAAATACATGCAGTATAAGCTCACTGAGAAAGCTAGTTTTGATGGTGGTGTTGCCAATTTTAGACCTAAAAATACAGAAGATATAATACTAAGGATCATCCTTTAAGTTTTCAAAATGGCTGTCAACCATATAGCAAGAGCGACAATTGCTGTGGGCCCCATGCCTTCAGGAGCCCCTTCCTCAAGCAAATTGGAGCCCCTTACAGCTGAACTGGTAGTTTTCACTGTCTCCATAATGTAATAAGAAGGGTTACCTCAATGTAAGACCTTATATAGTGGCCCTTGCTAATTTTACTGCGGGCCGCTCATGTTCTTAATCCGGCACTGAAACTACAGTTCCTACTTTGACCAACTACACAGCTAGCTTGGTCAGTACATAATTGAATTGAAACTAAATTGCCAATATAACAAATGAATAGCAAATACAATATCATGTTTTTTGTAACAAGAAATCAAAAATAGGGTAGAGAGAATTTAGTTTCTTTGCTCTGATTAATCTATACTAATATTATAAAGCTGAAGAGTTTGTTTGTTTGAACGCGCTAATCTCAGGAACTACTGGTCCGATTTGAAAAATTCTTTCAGTGTTAGATAGCCCATTTATCGAGGAAGGTTATAGGCTACTTTTTATCCGGGTGCGCTATTCCCACGGGAAAGCGGGTGAAACTGCTTGCGGAAGCTAGTTTATGATAACCAGGCAGTGTCATTATGAAAATTATTAATATTTTTTTTTATAAACAGGAAGATTTTTTGTATGTTTTTACCCTACAAGGACTTGAAGCTACTGAACCAATATTAAAAATTATTTTACTGTTGGGAAGCCAAACTAACCCAGGGCAACATAAGCTATATTTTATCTGGGTGTGTAGTTTCCAGACATAGATGATGCCAGTTCATGAAAAATAGTCTTGTTAACAAATAGTTCAGCAATTTTCAAAGTTGCTGAATGAAAAGGAGAAAGTACAGACGACAGCAGGTCAACATATACGAATCTGTCAAATTTTACCAATCAAATATTCACCTACCCACTGTTGTGATAAGGTTAAAAATCCATTGCAGAAATTTGACAGATTGTGGTAACTTGATGTGCTGTTGTCTGTACTTCGTACAGCTAATATTAAATACATATAAAGAACAGCTAATAAAGTGAATTCTGATATATTTTTTTTCCCAGATTAATTGTTATAAGATGACCATACTATGTAAATGCTTAGAAAGGAAAGATCTTATCCAGCTGTAAGTAATTTCAGATTATAGGTGAAATTAATCACCAGTCACAAGAACTAGAAAACTAATATGTGAGTGATTTTCATAATACTCAAATTATTATATTCAGAATGTTTGGCCATTGATTGCAGAGGCATTGTCAAAGTCATTTTTTTTATTTCAAGTAGACCTATTACAGGTTCTTATGAAAGTCAAGCTAGTTGCACGGTTCCAAGGAGTTGGTCTCATTGAGAAGAACCATATTGTAAAAAGTTTGTTAAAATAAGCAACACTGTTTACTGCTACTAGGGATAAGTATTCTATCTTTAAAATGGAAAAGTTAATAATCAGAGATTTATGATTCTTTCTAGTAGTATGTTAGGTAATAATAGTTTTGGGTACAAAGTTACAATTGCTATAACATAAGCCACTTGTAAACAATAATTATTTTAGCTTCAGTACTGGTCAATATCAAATGTTTGAGCAATTTTATAATAAAATGCTACTGCTCATGAGATTATCAATTAAATGCTTAGCTATATAGCTGCTGCATATTGAATTTTTAAAAGTATTTGTTGTCAAAAATGTGCAACAAATACAATGGAAGAGAAATTTCATATCACACACATTTTATTTAGTCTATAACAGTAAAACGCGCGAATTTAACTTATTTGTTATTATTTTAATACGATGAACAGAATAATCTTCACCAAGCGCAGTTTTCATCTATTAACATTTTTCGACACAGCGTCCGGCCGAACACGGTAGGCATCTTTGATTCAACAATGAACGAAAAGAAAACCGTTATGATACATTATAAAAAATAAGCATCCGATTATAAAATGTAATATGCGACCATTTCGTAGTCAAATGTTAACGTCCGCAATTGATTATGATAAATTTTATCATTTACTCTAAGTATACAATTAAAACATAATTTTTCAAGTTCTATGAAAAGACTTGCAGACCGACACGTGCAATGTTATTATTTGCTTCAATATTTATGCTTAGCGATACCACAAACAGTTTGTAAACACAGAAATAGCACAGTAATAACTTAAATAAGTATACTTACTCATATTGAAGTAGAAACAATTGTTTAAAAATAATATTCAAAAATGTCTGTCACACAAGCTCGGCACGACAAAGTTATAAGTCTACTAGTGTTGTGCAAACACGGAGTTGTACAAAAAATAGTCGATCCTATTAATTTTATAGTGATGGGCGGCGGATAACAATTTACAGATAATAATCGTTTATCTATTAGGAATCGATTTAATATCCGGATTGTATTTTGATTTAAATAAATAAAAAACAATTTTCGGTGGTATTTATTTTAATCATTCATACTTTTGTTAATTTGATTTACTTGCTAAGTAAGCTTAACGATTTCACAAGACATATATTAAGAATAATAATATTTAACAGGAATGTTTATTTTATTTGAATGGAAATAATTGAATATACGAGAATATCTTGCAATTTATTAAATATTACTTAACAAGCATTCAGACATGAAATTAGGTGTGTTTATATTATTATACTACAACAAAATGAAATCTAGACACGCGGCAGCGTGTCAAGCCAAGTTCAAGCAAAAACTGGCTGGCAAGCGCCACGTGTATATTTACACGAACCATTTGGTGCCACTTTTTACCCCTCCATAACTCAAAACCTATTAAACGTAAACATTTGAAACTACGCGTGTTTCATTATGTCCATAAGGACACCTAGAAGCCCAAATTTCATGAAGCTAGCTCAAACGGTTATAAAGATATAAAGGTCCAAAAGTCGTAAAATTCCCACTGACTGACTGACTTATAGTACCTAAACCTAACCTACTTCCAGATAACCTAGAAATATGAAATTTGGAACCTAGCTTGGTAATTGTGTGTAAGCGTAGGAAAAAATCTGAAAATGGAAAAAAGTTAAAAAATAGGGGGGGTCCCCATACAACGTCACACGTTTATTGTATGGGGACCCCCCCTAATCTTAATATTTTTTAAATTTATNATCTTGTTCCTATAAATACATATTTGGATTTTGTACAGAACTTGGTACTCATTTAGATCTCCATTCTTTTTGCGGCGAAGCCCACAACCAAGCATAGGTTTTGTATTGAACTTGGCTTTCCTTTTTTACATTTATGTTTTTGGTGGGATTAGTTTGTCTGTATTTAAGTAGGTATAATACGTTTGCTAGCCGTTTATGGTAAATTGTGGTAAACAATTATAGTTTGAATGTATTTTCTTACACGATTTAAAATAATCTATACATATAAAAATCGAAGTCCTGACTCATTCACTGACTCATCAACGCAGGGCCCAAGCCTGTGAATCTATCTTTAAAGCCGACATTTACACAGAGGTTCACGCGAGATAAGAAAGGATTTCCCGAAATTCCCATGGGAACAGGAAAAAAAACAGGATTTTAAGTTTTATGCGGGCGAAGGTGCTGGTAGAAGCTAGTCTAACATAAACGCAGACAAAGTCAGGGTCAGCAACTAGTGTTTTAAGAGATAGTGCTGCCATCTTTTGAAAAAATGATGGAGATATTGCAGCGACATCTATTGAATCTGTATTTAAATACTTACTAAGTTTCGAGTAAGTGACGGACTGGCGCGGAGATAATTTATTGTCCTGCAAACATACCCTCATAGATGGCTGCACTACAGCTAGAGTTTATTTTGAGTTCTTCCACTGAGAACGAAAAATATCTTAATATTTCTGCTGCGAAACACATTCTACAGAAGATTTTTTAAATAATATAGTGTTGTTATATTAAGGATGTCCCACACCTGGACAAAGGCCATGGCCAAAGAAAGCTGTGGAAGGAACTTAGAACCTTTTAGAATACCGCAACCTTGTCAAAACCGTGTGCCGTCAAATTAATCGTGACAAATAATGTTCCTGATCTTATTTTTATAAAATAATATACACAAGTTTTAAAGCCATATTACGTAATATAAGCTGGGTTCAGAAGATTTTTAGTAAAATCACGGCATGACAGGTAAGTATAGTCGAGTAAGTAGTAAGTAGCTAGTAAAATATTCCTTGACCACCCGCGGCTCTTCATACCTAACGTGTTTATTAATAGACAACAAGTATCTTAACATTATGATATAAATTAATAGTGTTACAGATTCAAGAAAGCTCTGAAGAGAAAAGGAGATAAATATGTGAAAGAAAGTACAAGATGTGCATAAAACCAAAAAAAATACGTTTAGGATCGGCCTTCGAACAAAACAAAATAACATACCAAATTTTTCCGGACGAATGCATACGAGGGGACTTTTCGGCGTTAAGAGAGCTATTGAAAAAGTCTAACTACCGTCATACAAAACATGTCTAACACCGACCATATCATCACATACATAACTGACCACAAACGTCGCTCTTCTTATACCAAAATTTGCGATGGTACCTTCACCAAACCAAATGGAACACAAAGTGAAACTATTATCATTAAGAATAATTTATCAACTCACGATGGGCGAATCAGTTTATCTAACAGGATAACAAAAATTCCAAAACATCCTCAATCACTGGGTGATATTATTAAATCCCAAGATGTACAAGGAAAATCTTTATCAAAAAGCGTTGATGGAAAGATTGTCGTAATCAAAAATGGAAGATCATTAACCACAACTGCATCTAATAGCATGGACACACTTAGTATAACGTCAAGCATCACATACAATTCCGCGTATTGCTCTAGTTCCCTTTCCCTTATGAGCTCATTAGAGGGATCAATGACAAGGTAATCTTCATGCTTCATAAATGTAGGTTTCACTGAATGTAAGAATGTAGGTCACAAATCCACATTAAATGTATAAAATTGTTACAGTATTCCTATGAGCGATAAAAAAATCAGTATCCATCAGCCTGAAGAATCTAATCATACGTGTACAAAAGCAACGAGCCCACGACTAGAATACAAGGTATTTAAAGTAACCCAGACAACTGGTGAAGAAAGTAATATGAAGGTTGAGCAATCTAAGCTGAATACTGCAAGTAAGACACATAATGAGTCTACAGACATACTTGGTGAGCTCGATATTACAAACATAATGGCGAAGATTCTGAAGAAAAAGAGATTTACTGATGCTTCAAACATTTTTATAATAGTCCCCACGTCTAACAATAGCGGTTCTGAAGCCGCTTCCGATAGTCTCAAGTCTATTACTAGTCACGCATCTAGAGACACTCATATTGTAGCCGAACGTTGCACTCTTGTGGGTACGTGTTATTTTCTCTCTCTCTTTATCTGTAAGGTTGTTCTAAATTTTCATGAGGTTTTGTCTCCATATCATCTCCTTGTAATGCCTATTATAATTTTAAAGGACCATGCGTCAATTTGTACCCACTTTTCAACATTGCTCAACAGTGATGAAACCGGATTCGCACTTGGCTGCCATACAATGAAATAAAGTGCTTATCAAGAGCATTCATATGACATAGGTTTCATCACTGTTGCACGTTGTACAGTCAGAAACATAACTTTCTTAAATGGTCGATAACACCATGTTGGCGCCGGATTCGGGCTTGGCTGTCATACAATGAAATAAAGTGCTCATCAATAGCTTTAATATGACGTAGGTTTCATTACTGTTGAGGAATGTTGAAAAGTGGGTACAATGCTCATACAAAAGTGCCCATCGTCCTTTACCCAGAGAAGTCTGAAATTATGTCAGTTTCTGTCATTAGCGAAAAAAATAACTTACTGAAGCATACCTTTTTAAGATACACAGTTACGAAAAACACCGACGAGCGAAGAGGAAATTAAAGTGTTAGGAAAGGGGAAGAAGTTTTATATGCAAGAAATACACACATCAGATACATCAACTGATTTCCAAATAGAACCCGTCGAGGTTCTTAGGAACGTCGAGGAGAGAAATATTGAGTATAGCCAATTCACTTTACCGAATGACGAGTTACCAATGTGTGAGAAGGAAGATCTAGATTTTGCTACCGATACAACGGTGGATCGGCCATGTTGCTGTTGTGCCAAAATATCAACCACTACATTTGTGGTTCGAAATTGCAATAGTTCAAAGGAAGAATATATTGCGAATGTTATGTCCAGGAAATGCATACCATTATTTCTGAAAGGTAAATTTGGCTTGTTTTCGAATAGACTACGTTACCTCCTTCTTCAACGATGAAACACTGGTCTTTTATTTCTGATTTAAACTGTTCAATTGGATGTAGTTACTTTTTACCCAACAAGGGACACATACTTACTTACCTTTAGCTTTAGTTCGATGTTGTTTTTTGTATAAATTTATACAATCAGAAATATTTATTTTTCTTACCTATATAATTTAAGTTGTAGTTTTGCAATTCCATGAAACGGATATTTTGTTTTAGGTGGGGCATCCGGCTGGTTTCGTTCTTCAAGGATGCGTTCGCGGTCTTCAATGTCTTGTATGGTGCCATGCTCTCATTGCTGTTCCTATCATGGATCTTCAAATAATTCTCGAGATCTTCAGTATTATATAGAAAATAGTCCTCAGTGTCTAGCGCGCCGCTGTAAGCCATTTCAATCTTCGGAATATATCTGTCCACGGATTCCTTTGCCGTGTTCTTGTTATCCAGAATTGACTGAGTCTCAACTGCAACCTCCTCGTACAAAGTGGTTCGGCGGTAGAAGTAAACGCAAAAAAAATCGTAAGTTCTTCAATGTTTGGGTGATGGAAGAGGCTGATTTAGAACTTCTAACAAAAACTAATAATCTATACTGATATTATAAAGCTGAGAGGTTTGTTTGAACGCGCTAATCTCAGGAACTACTGATCCGATTTGAAAAATTCTGTCAGTGTTAGATGGCTCATTTATCGAGGAAGGCCGTAGGCTACTTTCTATCTGGGTGCGCCGAGTAGTTCCCACGGGACGCGGGTGAAACCGCTGGCAGAAGCTAGTATCTAATATGTAAAACGTTAAATCAAGTTACCAACATTGATGATTGTAAATACATAAGATATAAGGGTGACATTCGTAAATGTTAAAGAGAGTATTCAATACGAAGGCTGACTATAAATATTTCTACCGATAGTAATGTTGATATATTTTTTACAGGTAAACAACAATGTATCGCCCCAGAAATTTGTGGAGTAGATTCTGTGAACGGAATAATCTGCGAGTGCAATGATATAGAAACAATTTGCGGAAAAATAAAAATATGCACCTGTAATGACCTGATGATGGAGACTAAAACAAGCCCTTTATGGGAAACGATGTCAAAGGGTATGATAACGGACTTGAAGGGCTCCGAGATAGCTAATCTTCAGCGTAAAAAACCTTCTAAGGAAAAAAAACTAAAAAAGCAGCCAAACTCTCAAATTGTTGAACAGCCAAGCGGACAAGCAAGGCTTCAGCCAAGTGAGCAGTCAGGACAAGAACTAATAGAACAACCAATACAGAAATCATGCCAAAAACCAAAAAAAAAGAAAAAACGAAACAAGACAAGTTTGAAGCTATTTACCTTGCTGAAGGAACTAAGAAGGCCAGAGCCGGAGCTGAAAGAATCTACTGCACCTGATAGTTCATGTTGTAGTGACTGCTGTTTTAGCGAAAAGAAAGAAAGCCGAAAGGCTATAGAGCCGAAAGTACTTAAAAAACCGGAGCCGAAAGAAAATACTGAATCAGATTGTGAATGTAATGATGTCAAAGGTTTGGGTAAAAAGAAAGGAAGCAGCAAACATACAAAGCCAAAAGAAGTAACTAAGCCGGAGCTGAAAAAATCTACTACACCAGATAGTTCATGTTGTAAAGAATGCTGTATTGGCGAAAAGGAAGAAAGCCGTAAACCTACAGAGCCGAAAACACTTACTAAGCCGGAGCCGAAAGAACAAATTAAATCAGATTGTGAATGTAATGATGCCCAAGGATTGGGTGGAAAGAAAGGAAGCAGCAAACAGACAAAGCCAAAAGAACTTTCTAAAGACTGGAAAGAAGGTACTACACCAGATAGTAATGGCAGCGATTTTGGAGAAAAGAAAGAAAGCCGTAAACCTACAGAGCCGAAAACACTTACTAAGCCGGAGCCGAAAGAAGCAATTAAATCAGATTGTGAATGTAATGATGTCAGAGATTTTGGTGATCAGAAGGTGGGTAAAAAGAAAGGAAGCAGCAAACATAAAAAGCCAAAAGTAATCACTAAACCGGAGCAGAAAGAATCTATAACACCAGATAGTTCATGTTGTAATGAATGCTGTATTGGCGAAAAGAAAGAAAACCGTACACCTGCAGAGCCAAAAACACTTACTAAACCGAAGCCGAAAGAATATACTAAATCAGATTGTGAATGTAATGATGTCAAAGGTTTGGGTGAAAAGAAAGGCAAACATACAAAGCCAAAAGTACTTACTAAACCGGAGCCCAAAGAATCTACTACACCAGATAGTAATGACAGCGATGGTGGCAAAAAGAAAGAAAGCCGTAAGCCTACTGAGCCGAAAACACTTACTAAGCCGGAGCCGAAAGAACAAATTAAATCAGATTGTGATTGTAGTGATGTCAGAGATTTTGGTGCAAAGAAAGGAAACCGTAAACATACAAAGCCAAAAGAACTACCTAAGCCGGAGCTGAAAGAATCTACTTCACCAGATAGTGCATGTTATAATGACAGCTGTTTTAACGAAAAGAATGAAAGCCGAAAGGCTGTAGAGCCGAAAACACTTACTAAGCCGGAGCCGAAAAAACTTACTAAATCGAAGCCGAAAGGACATACTAAATCAGATTGTGAATGTAATGATGTCAGAGATTTTGGGGAACAGAAGGGAAGCCCTAAAAATAAAAAGCCAATAGTACTTACTAAAACGGAGCTAAAAAAATCGACTACACATGATAGTAATGACAGCGATTTTGGCAAAAAGAAAAAAAACCGTAAGCCTACAGAACCAAAGGAACATACTAAACCAAAGCCGAAAGAACATATTAAATCAGATTGTGAATGTAATGATGTCAAAGATTTTGGTAAAGAGAAAGGAAGCCGTAAACATACAAAGCCAAAAGTACTTACTAAACCGGAGATGAAAGAATCTACTACACCAGATAGTTCATGTTGTAATGACTGCTGTATTGGAAACAAAAAAGAAACCCGTAAGCCTACAGGGCGAAGAACACTTACTAAGCTGATGCCGAAAGTACTTACTAAACCGAAGCCGAAAGAACATACTAAATCAGATTGTGAATGTAATGATGTCAAAAGTTTGGGTGAAAAGAAAGGCAAACATACAAAGCCAAAAGTACTTACTAAACCGGAGGTCAAAGAATCTACTACACCAGATAGTAATGACAGCGATGATGGCAAAAAAAAAGAAAGCCGTAAGCCTACAAAACCGAAGGAACATACTAAGCCGGAGCTGAAAGAACATACTAAATCAGATTGTGAATGTAATGATGTCAAAGATTTTGGTGATCAGAAAGGAAGCCGTAAACATAAAAAGCCAAAAGTACTTACTAAACCGGAGCTGAAAGAATCTATAACACCAGATAGTTCATGTTGCAATGACTGCTGTATTGGCAAAAAAGAAGAAATCTTTAAGCCTGCAGAGCCAAAAACACTTACTAAACCGAAGCCGAAAGAACATACTAAATCAGATTGTGAATGTAATGATGTCAAAGGTTTGAGTGAAAAGAAAGGAAGCAGCAAACAAACAAAGCCAAAAGTACTTACTAAACCAGAGAAGAAAGAATCTACTACACCAGATAGTAATGACAGTGATTGTGGTCAAAACAAAGAAAGCCGTAAGCCTACAAAACCGAAGAAACATACTAAGCCGGAGCTGAAAGAACATATTAAATCGGATTGTAAATGTAATGATGTCAGAGATTTTGGTGATCAGAAAGGAAGCCGTAAACATAAAAAGCAAAAAGTACTTACTAAACCGGAGATGAAAGAATCTATAACACCAGATAGTTCATGTTGTAATGACTGCTGTATTGGCAAAAAAAAAGAAAGCCCTAAACATACAAAGCCAAAAGGACTTATTCAACCGGAGCTGAAAGAATCTACTGCATCAGAAAGTAATGACAGCAATTTTGACGAAAAGAAAGAAAGCCGTAAGCCTACAGAGCCGAAAGAACATACTAAGCCGGAACCAAAAGAACATGCTAAATCAAGTTGTTTATGTAATGATGTCAGAGATTTGGGTGAAGAGAAGGGAAGCCGTAAACATACAAAGCCAAAAGTACTTATTCAACCGGAGCTGAAAGAATCTACTGCATCAGATAGTAATGACAGCAATTTTGACGAAAAGAAAGAAAGCCGTAAGCCTACAGAGCCAAAAGAACATACTAAGCCGGAACCGAAAGAACATGCTAAATCAAGTTGTGTATGTAATGATGTCAGAGATGTGGGTGAAGAGAAGGGAAGCCGTAAACATACAAAGCCAAAAGTACTTATTCAACCGGAGCTGAAAGAATCTACTGCATCAGATAGTAATGACAGCAATTTTGACGAAAAGAAAGAAAGCCGTAAGCCTACAGAGCCAAAAGAACATACTAAGCCGGAACCGAAAGAACATGCTAAATCAAGTTGTGTATGTAATGATGTCAGAGATGTGGGTGAAGAGAAGGGAAGCCGTAAACATACAAAGCCAAAAGTACTTATTCAACCGGAGCTGAAAGAATCTACTGCATCAGATAGTAATGACAGCAATTTTGACGAAAAGAAAGAAAGCCGTAAGCCTACAGAGCCAAAAGAACATACTAAGCCGGAACCGAAAGAACATGCTAAATCAAGTTGTGTATGTAATGATGTCAGAGATGTGGGTGAAGAGAAGGGAAGCCGTAAACATACAAAGCCAAAAGTACTTATTCAACCGGAGCTGAAAGAATCTACTGCATCAGATAGTAATGACAGCAATTTTGACGAAAAGAAAGAAAGCCGTAAGCCTACAGAGCCAAAAGAACATACTAAGCCGGAACCGAAAGAACATGCTAAATCAAGTTGTGTATGTAATGATGTCAGAGATGTGGGTGAAGAGAAGGGAAGCCGTAAACATACAAAGCCAAAAGTACTTATTCAACCGGAGCTGAAAGAATCTACTGCATCAGATAGTAATGACAGCAATTTTGAAGGAAATAAAGACAGCCGTAAGCCTACAGAGCCGAAAGAACATACTAAGCCGGAGCCGAAAGTGCTTACGAAACCGAAAGTGAAAGAACATACTAAATCAGATTGTGTATGTAATGATTTCAATGATTTTGGTAAAGAGAAAGGAAGCCCTAAACATACAAAGGCAAAAGTACTTACTAAACCGGAGATGAAAGAATCTATAACACCAGATAGTTCATATTGTAATGACTGCTGTATTGGAAACAAAAAAGAAAACCGAAAGTCTACAGAGCCAAAAACACTTACTAAGCCGGAGCCGAAAGAATCCACTACACCAGATAGTTCAGATTTGGGTAAAAAGAAAGAAAACCGTAATCTTAATGACAACAGCAGGGAACTTGATTGCGCATGTAAAGACGTCGCACATCCTCAAGTGTCAAAACATTACAAAACTGCGGAGACTCCGATAAAAATTGACAGTCCGACAGACTTGAGTAAACATCAGCCAGCTGCCCGAGGAAAAATACCTCAACCAACTTCAGGAAGCCCCGAGTCTATACGTTCCCGTTCCAGTACTGATTGTTTGTGCGATGAAAGTATAACGGGGAATTCACCAGTAAGTCCATATAGTAAAGAGCCTAATAAGAAGAAAATGAAAGCTCCAAAGCCGGATAAAAAACAAAAAGAGAACCTACAGGAAATGTTTCAGCCTGGACAAGAGCCACAGCCTCCAACAGTGCAGGTGGTGACTCCACCTGCAGTTATACCTAAAGGGTACCTTTACGAAGCGATGGGGCCAAGTTGTGCGTGGATAGATTCTGGGGAGTTAATGAAAATAAGGTCAGAGTTAGCTGTATCATGTTCAGGTTTTAGAGCACGAAAGAAGAAGAGAAAAGTACAAAAGCCGAATGACCAAATGAAAAGCGACCCATCAGAACCCGAAATAGAGTTAGACTTTGAAGATGCCGTCAGGTATTTCGCAAGTTTAAATCCCGACCGATTCAAAGAGTTGATGCAGGACGAAGTACAAAAGCAGGTGGATGCCGAGGTTTATAAAATAAAGAATTCAAAAAAACTTAAAAAAATTGAAGAAAAGGAAATGAAAAAGATAGAAAAGGAAAGGAAAAAAGCAGAGAAAAATGAACTTAAAAAAAATGGTAAAAAGAATGGAAAGAAAAACCTACAACTAGAAACTCTCAACGAAACGGCAGATATGTATCCTGAGACAGGATTTAAGTTGACCATTGCAGGCCCGTGCGCACCAGGCCCTACGGGCACGTTGTGCTTCGAAATGACCAAGGTAGCATTCTTATCGTGGTGAAATACCCAATATTACATTAATATGTGCTGATTTCTGTCATAGTGGCCGAGTTTAAATGTAAATAAAAAGAAACTATTTCGTACTTCCTTTGTATATTTTTATAAAAAATGTTAAAATGGACGTGTTCGTAAGAATAAATTTGGAAAATGCAGAGAATTGTTGAGTCGTTTTTATTCTAAACTAGATGCTGCCAGCGGTTTCACCCGCGTCCCGTGGGAACTACTCGGCGCACCCGATAAAAAGTAGCCTATAGCCTTCCTCGATAAATGGGCTATCTAAAACTGAAAGAATTTTTCAAATAGGACCAGTAGTTCCTGAGATTAGCGCGTTCAAACAAACAAACTCTTCAGCATTATATATTAGTATATAGATTTATGTACTAGCCATTTTCCCGCGGCTTCACTTGCGTCCCGTGGGAAAACCTGCCCGTACCCGGATAAAATATAGCCTATAGCACTCACGAATAATTAAGCTTTCTACCTGTGAAAAAAATTTACAATTGATTCATTACATCCAGAGATTACCCCCTACAAACAAACTTATTTTACAAACAATTTTACCTTTTTATAATATTAGTAGATAGATAGGGCTAGTAACTACGTACAATTTGGTTAAGACCTCTCCTCTTAGAAGGTACCAGATTTACAATTGAAGTCTAGTAAGTCGACAAAACATCCTCATGAATGGCTCAAGGTGCTTTTCCTCTCGTTTGTAGCCCGGTGTGAGTTAGGATGGCGTACTTTTAAACATGACATACTCGTCGTATATATGTATATTATAAGCTTCCGCTAGCGGTTTCACCTGCTTCATGAGGGAACTATTTCCCGTACCCGCATAAAAAGCCTATTTGTTATTCTGATATATAAGCTATATTTCTGCCAAGTTTCATCAAAATCCGTCCACTAGTTTTTGCGTCAAAGAGTTATAAACATACACACACCCACATACATCCATCCTCACATACTTTCGCATTTGTAAAAATAGGAGGATTAAGTTGAAGAGCTCGTGGCTAAGTCCAAGCCGTGCGGATCCATCGATCATAAAGTTAAGCAAAGCTTGGCGCGGTCGGTTCGTGGATGCGTGATGGGATCTTATCATAACGAGTTCTTCCTTGTTTCGGAAGACACGATAAGCTGGTGGATCCCGGCTGTCATTTGACCATCTTTGGCAGTCAGAAGCCAGAAAGTCTGACAACCTGTCTTACCAATGGGTTGGGTTGTGGAGGTCAGACAGGCAGTTACTCCATGTAAAACACTGGTTATCAGCCGCATCCGGTTAGACTGGAAGCCGACCCCAACATAGTTGGGAAAAGGCTAGGCAGATGATGTATTATAAAGTCCTAAAAAAGTAATACAGAAATCTACATGAAAGTAAATCTATTTAGTTCTATAAAAAAGTCATGTTATAGCTATTTCTCTTTACCACTCCACTTCTTCGCAAGTTTCTGAATATAAGGTCTAGACGCTGAAACTGGTTCTATGATGATGACTTACCTACAGGTAAGGTAGGGTTGAAAAAGATACAGGGTGGAATTAACATAAAAAAAATCCATGATTATTCATATTTAATCAATGTACAGACAAAGTTATCAAAATAAACTCAAACGATTTAATTTCATAAAATAGACAAAACGATACGAATATTATTTGAAAATTTTACCAAGAAATGAGAGATTCTTGATTACACACTGTAGAAGATGATGGATATTCTCGAGTCATTTTGAAACATGCTAGGTTTTTCAAACCTGGTGAAGCGGAGCCTTTACCTCCTAGGCTCATTTTCAATCCTCTGGGATACCTTTCCAATTCTTCAGGTGATTCTGATGTAGTTTCGTATCTAATTGGTGGAGGTATGGGTCCGTATGGACAGTCACAAGTTTTATTATAGTATGGGTTCTTTTTCTTAACTTCTTCATCGGAATCAGACATGGAATTTCCCTTCTTAGAAGCCTTTTTACCTTTCTTGATTTTTTCTTTTTCTGTCTCCTTTTTAGACTTTTTAGAAAGGAAAGAGTCCTTCCTTTCCTTTTTCTTACCTTTTTTAAGTTTTTTACCTTCTTTGTCGTTGGACTGCTCTGCTTCAGTCTCAGATTCGAGTTTTTTTCTTAATTCTTGTTGCATTAAATCCCGAAATAGTTCAGGATGCGTAGTTGCATAGTACTTGACGGCATCTTCAAAGTCTAATTCAATTTCTTCTTGCGGTACTTCTACTACTTTTGGTTTTTGTTTTTTCTTGCAGGCTTTGAACCCAGAAGTATACTGTGACCACTCGGATGTCAATCTCATAGCCTTTGCCATGTCTATCCAGCCACAACTAGGACCGCTCTCTTCATAAGGGTACCCTTCAGGTGGGTTCCCTTCAAGAGGGTACCCTTCAGGAGGGTACCCTTCAGGAGGGTACCCTTCAGGAGGGAGAGTTTCTGCAGCTGGCTGCATATGTTGTGGTGGCAGCGATAATTGTTGAGGCTGCTTTGTTTCATTTATCGGTAGAGGCTGAGGCAATAAAGTTGAATGAGTTGATGACTTCGTTTTAGATGTTGGAACTGACTGGGGGTTTTGTTCAGACAAAGACTGAGAATTTTGATCAGTTTTGTTCATTGGATGTGGTTGAGGACTTCCCTGAGAGCTAGATAATGGCTGCGATTGAGGCGTCTTGTCTGCATCTGAGTCTGAAGTGGCAGACATGGCCTGTGGGGGTTGAGGTATTTGTTTATACTTTGAAGCCTGTCGAGATGAAGTCGCTTTCAAGGGAGCGGAACTAGGAGGCGTTCCTGGAATAGTTTGCACTTCGGGTACTTGTCCTGGCAGCGGTGCCTGTTCAGACTTAGGATCCACTATCCTTATAGATTTTTTCTTTGATCTTATCTTGCTGTCAGACCCACGAATTGCGGATTTTCTCTTTAATGATTTTTCTAATAATGTTGTGGGACTATTGCTGTTAGATATTATTACTTTATTAGGGTTTTCAGAATCGTTGGAGAGAAAACATGGACAATCCCAATTGCTTATGGAAGTCTTACTTAAATTGGATAATAATTTTAAAAGATTATCGTTAATTTTTGGATTAGTTGTATTTTCGGGGCCATTCTGAGATTTGTGTATTTGTTTTTTGTGGCTGGAACTTTCCAGATCGTCAGCTTTATCTAAATTGTCACGTTGTGAATTTTGAGCTGTTATGTCACATGGTAATGTTTGTGCTGGTTTTTCAAGAGGTAAATTATGTGCTGTTCTTTCAACAGGAATATTGTGCATTTTACTTTCACGATGTAAATTTTCTGCCGATCTTTCAAGAGGTAAATCTGGTGCTGTTTTTTCAAGAGGTATACTTTGTGTTGATCTTTCACAAGGTATACTTTGTGTTGATCTTTCACAAGATATACTTTGTGCTGATCTTTCACAAGATATACTTTGTACTGATCTTTCACAAGGTATACTTTGTGCTGATCTTTCACAAGGTATACTTTGTGCTGTTCTTTCAACAGGAATATTATGTATTTTTCTTTCACGATGTAAATCTGGTGCTGATCTTTCACGAGTTAAATCTTGTGCTGTTTTTTCAAGAGGCATACTTTGTGTTGTTCTTTCTCGAAGTGCATCTTGTGCTGATGTTTCACAAGGTACATCTTGTGCTTGATTTATACGAGTTAAATGTTGTGCTGTTTTTTCAACAGGAATATTGTGTATTTTTCTTTGACGATGTAAATCTTGTGCTAATCTTTCAAGAGGTAATAAATCTTTTACTGTTTTTGTAACAGGAATATTGTGTATTTTTCTTTCACGAGGTAAATCTTGTGCTTGATTTATACAAGTTAAATCTTGTGCTGTTTTGTCAAGAGGTATACTTTGTGTTGTATTTTCTCGAAGTGAATCTTGTGCTGATCTTTCACAAGGTAAATGCTGTGTTGTTTTTTCAACAGGAATATTGTGTATTTTTCTTTCACGATGTAAATCTTGTGCTAATCTCTCAAGAGGCATAGTTTGTGATGTTCTTTCTCGAAGTGAAACTTGTGCTGATCTTTCACAAGGTAAATTTTGTCCTGTATTTTGACGAGGTAAATCTAGTGCTGTTTTTTCAAAAGGTATACTTTGTGTTGTTCTTTCTCGAGGTGAATCTAGTGCTAATTTTTTAAGAGGTACATCGTTCGTATTTTTTTGTGGTATTACAAAATCTTGACCATCAACTACTTGACATGCGCAGTCTGCTTTTGATTTCTCGGACTTTTTTATCTGGTTTGTGTCATCGCCAAAGTGTTTGACACCGTCACATGCGCAGGATTCTTCTTGGGATAAGTGCTGGATGGTGACTTGTCTCTCAGATAGACTAGTCGCCTGATTGTACCATTGCTTTCTTGTCAACTGAATTGGACTTGAATGGTTTAAAGAACTCAAATTTTCGCTAATTCTTGGCACCGTTGACGAAGGTGTTCCTACCTCTATCCCCGACAAACGGGAATATCCTGTACATATACATCTTTTTATATTTTTTACTATTGTGGATGTTTCCATCAGATCACTGTAGCTTCGTTTGACGTCTTTTAAAGATTTTGGTAAGTAAACGTTTGACGAGCCGCTTCTTTGGAGACCTGAAATGAGAAATGAACAGTATAATAAATTGGCAGTATTTATACATTGGTGTCAGCGCGTTAGGTATACTCCTACAACTATGTATATTAACTATATGCATTATAGATTAAAATACCACAGATTTAAAAATAAGTCTGTCTGTCTGTCTGGTTTTCGCGCCAAATGTACTAAACCCATTGAAATTTTGCTACAATGATTGTTTAGCGCCTGAGAAAAGACAGGTTTCTTTTCATCTGGGTGTGGGAAACTGTTCCCTTTGGACATGACACGAACTTCTAAAAACACCAAAAAGCAACAAAAAAGCAGCTGGTGCAATAACGTTTATTTCGCCACCGACTTCTGCATCCATGTCCTAAGAAGTTGGTTTTATTTTTTTTCAAAAAGTTTTTCACTTTTAGTTTTTCAGTGAGAAGCATAGTAGTTCTCTTATCTCCATCTGATCAGATCTAAACTTTCACTGTGTTATAGTGTTAACAGACTTGTATCGGAGTGTAACGTTTTTACCCTGCTCATGCCTGCAATTTTCGGGAGTTGCTGTCGATGTCTCAAGGTTTCCATCATCAACTTACTTGGTGACAGTAGGGCCATTCAGGAAGTATAGTGTTTCAAACAGAAAAAGAATTGGTCAAATCCATGCAATCTCCTCCTTTTTTGGGAAATCAGTTAAAAAGAAAAAGCTTCAGTTTGCCGGATGAGATCTTTAGTTTTGAATGTTTAGTTCGGATTGTTTGAGGCTAGTTGGGCTTAGGACCCCTGGTACCTAACAGTAAAATACTTTTAAAAATCAATTTGAGGTGAAATTTACTTGCCAGCTTTTTTGTCCTCCGTGTTGTCATCAGGGATCTCAGTATTGGTGGATGCGATATGAGTTTTTATAATTTCTGACTCGTTAGAAATACATCCGCAATGGGCAGGGCATTTGTCCTCGTGTCTATGATGATCACTGAGATGGCCAGATGTTTCCGACGGCTCATAACAGGTACTGAGATCGGAGCACGGAGGTATATCGCGTGAACGTGTTTCTTCTGACTCCTTAGACAAGTTTGCTGAAAGGAGTCTGTCCAATACTTTACCTAAAATAAGAAATAGCATGTTATCAAAAAGTTAACTAGCGACCAGTTTCACAGGTTCCAGATAAAGTTCTAGATAGCTATCTGACATATTATGCTATAGAAAAATAATAAAAATTAAAAATATTCCGATGGCACTATCTGTCTGACGCCTATTTAGAACTTCATATGGAAATTGCGACACTAGCCGTAGAATTTTGTTTTTAGTGTCTAAACACACTATGCCGAACGTACGCAACCGAAGTTCCGTGGCTGATTTTACGTTCCAACGTATTCGGCTGATATGACACACGACAAGTGCCGAACTTACACGACAGAAATTCAGTTGCGCAATTTTGTGTGTATATTCAGTGTTCAATCGAACCGAACTTTGGTCGCGTATAATGTGTGTTCTGTAGAATACGTTGCTGCCGAATTGCCGCTGAACTTACGCCCGACCAAAGTTCGGCTGTACGCTATAACGCAACGTAATTTCGGCATAATGTGTCGCCATNGTTGTTCTTTCTCGAGGTGAATCTAGTGCTAATTTTTTAAGAGGTACATCGTTCGTATTTTTTTGTGGTATTACAAAATCTTGACCATCAACTACTTGACATGCGCAGTCTGCTTTTGATTTCTCGGACTTTTTTATCTGGTTTGTGTCATCGCCAAAGTGTTTGACACCGTCACATGCGCAGGATTCTTCTTGGGATAAGTGCTGGATGGTGACTTGTCTCTCAGATAGACTAGTCGCCTGATTGTACCATTGCTTTCTTGTCAACTGAATTGGACTTGAATGGTTTAAAGAACTCAAATTTTCGCTAATTCTTGGCACCGTTGACGAAGGTGTTCCTACCTCTATCCCCGACAAACGGGAATATCCTGTACATATACATCTTTTTATATTTTTTACTATTGTGGATGTTTCCATCAGATCACTGTAGCTTCGTTTGACGTCTTTTAAAGATTTTGGTAAGTAAACGTTTGACGAGCCGCTTCTTTGGAGACCTGAAATGAGAAATGAACAGTATAATAAATTGGCAGTATTTATACATTGGTGTCAGCGCGTTAGGTATACTCCTACAACTATGTATATTAACTATATGCATTATAGATTAAAATACCACAGATTTAAAAATAAGTCTGTCTGTCTGTCTGGTTTTCGCGCCAAATGTACTAAACCCATTGAAATTTTGCTACAATGATTGTTTAGCGCCTGAGAAAAGACAGGTTTCTTTTCATCTGGGTGTGGGAAACTGTTCCCTTTGGACATGACACGAACTTCTAAAAACACCAAAAAGCAACAAAAAAGCAGCTGGTGCAATAACGTTTATTTCGCCACCGACTTCTGCATCCATGTCCTAAGAAGTTGGTTTTATTTTTTTTCAAAAAGTTTTTCACTTTTAGTTTTTCAGTGAGAAGCATAGTAGTTCTCTTATCTCCATCTGATCAGATCTAAACTTTCACTGTGTTATAGTGTTAACAGACTTGTATCGGAGTGTAACGTTTTTACCCTGCTCATGCCTGCAATTTTCGGGAGTTGCTGTCGATGTCTCAAGGTTTCCATCATCAACTTACTTGGTGACAGTAGGGCCATTCAGGAAGTATAGTGTTTCAAACAGAAAAAGAATTGGTCAAATCCATGCAATCTCCTCCTTTTTTGGGAAATCAGTTAAAAAGAAAAAGCTTCAGTTTGCCGGATGAGATCTTTAGTTTTGAATGTTTAGTTCGGATTGTTTGAGGCTAGTTGGGCTTAGGACCCCTGGTACCTAACAGTAAAATACTTTTAAAAATCAATTTGAGGTGAAATTTACTTGCCAGCTTTTTTGTCCTCCGTGTTGTCATCAGGGATCTCAGTATTGGTGGATGCGATATGAGTTTTTATAATTTCTGACTCGTTAGAAATACATCCGCAATGGGCAGGGCATTTGTCCTCGTGTCTATGATGATCACTGAGATGGCCAGATGTTTCCGACGGCTCATAACAGGTACTGAGATCGGAGCACGGAGGTATATCGCGTGAACGTGTTTCTTCTGACTCCTTAGACAAGTTTGCTGAAAGGAGTCTGTCCAATACTTTACCTAAAATAAGAAATAGCATGTTATCAAAAAGTTAACTAGCGACCAGTTTCACAGGTTCCAGATAAAGTTCTAGATAGCTATCTGACATATTATGCTATAGAAAAATAATAAAAATTAAAAATATTCCGATGGCACTATCTGTCTGACGCCTATTTAGAACTTCATATGGAAATTGCGACACTAGCCGTAGAATTTTGTTTTTAGTGTCTAAACACACTATGCCGAACGTACGCAACCGAAGTTCCGTGGCTGATTTTACGTTCCAACGTATTCGGCTGATATGACACACGACAAGTGCCGAACTTACACGACAGAAATTCAGTTGCGCAATTTTGTGTGTATATTCAGTGTTCAATCGAACCGAACTTTGGTCGCGTATAATGTGTGTTCTGTAGAATACGTTGCTGCCGAATTGCCGCTGAACTTACGCCCGACCAAAGTTCGGCTGTACGCTATAACGCAACGTAATTTCGGCATAATGTGTCGCCATTAATTCAAATAGCATTGCAGGCGTAATCATGCCGAACTTCGGTCGCGTATCTTCGGCATAGTGTGTTTAGACACTTAGAATTTGATTGTCATTGTTGACACAATTTACCTTTCAAGAACTGCGGTATCGACTGCTTCGACATAACATTAGCTACATAACTGCCCTTGGAACAGCATTCGTGGACAACTATGTCGGAAGAGTCTCCCTCTTGACAGCGACATGGAATGTCCGTGGTTACATCAGTACCAACTATTTCATCTACCTTTTCTATAACTTCTATTGTTTCACTAGGCACAGCAATTTGGCAAAATTGATTATTCATCATTTCAACCTGCCTAAGTATTTGCAGGGTTTGTTTTTGGAACGTTGGCTCTATGTCGGTAGAAGATAATATTTCTTTCATATAAAACTTCTTTCCTTTACCACAAATTTTGGTTTTCAGTGTTCCACCTTGAAAATCGCATTGGATGTCAAAAAATACTCGTAATTGAAGAATCAATTTACATTAATTATGTACCATGAACCAATCTGATTTATGACCCACCTTGTCTAAAAATCGTTTTAGAGGTTGGGCAAGCTCAAGCAACGTTTCACTCTTATTACCTTTTATATATAAGCAAACTATGTATGTAACTTACAACGAATCTACTTTAAAAATACCTTTTCGATAAAACGTTGGTGATTATAATAAGATAAAATCACTTACTCTTTATATTTTCATTTTCGTCTGGAATGTGAGATTCACTTGACACAATACTAGCATTAGAGTTTTTGGAAGACTCAACGGAATCGCCGGTATCATCATCAGATGTTGGTATCACCACGAATATGGACGAAACACCAGCGTATTGTTTCTTTTTAAGAATCTTACCCACTAGCTTCGTCAAGTCTATTTTGGTCGGTAAGCGGTTTAGCACCACAACGGGCTCATCGGCTTCAGGTTTTTTCTTAGTTTTGCTGCTTGCAGTATTTGTAAAATTTATTTTAGTTTGAGACATCCTATAAACTGTGTACTCGTGTTGTGGGGTTGGTGGCACAATTTTCTTTTTCACATTGCCTGTCCTAATGGGTGTTCGTTTGTTGGTATTTTCGTTTTCACTGTAAAAAACAAGTGAGTAGTGGTATAAAATAATAAAAAAATCTGATAATACACTAATACAAACAGCATAAGTGCGTGCTTCCAGACGTACGAAAGATCATCACTCATATTTGGAAACATTAAATCGGATAGGGAAAGTTAATTTAATAAGATCATTTTTTACGAATTATAACATACTAGCTTCCGCCAGCAGTTTCACCCGCTTCCAGAGGGAATTACTTTCCGCAACCGTCAAAAAAATAGCTTTTATGTTATTCTGATGTATGAGCTATATTACTGGCAAGTTTTAACAAAATCCGTCCAGTAGTTTTTGCGTGAAAGAGTAACAAACATACATAGACATACATCCATCCTCACAACCTTTCGCATTTCTAATATTAGAAGATTTCAAATAAAATTAGATATCAGAGTATGAAACATACCTTGTCATGGAACTGTCCAGTGAGCTTAAAGTCACAAGATCATCACTTGATTGATCACCCGAATAATGAGTGGAATTGCATGATATGCTGCTGTTCCTATCTGAATCCAAACTGATTGTGTCTATACTATTACTTGGACTCGTGTTCAAGCTTAACGAGGTCTCACTTTTGAAAACGAAAAACGAATTAAAACTGTTTGCATTTGATTTAGTTTTTAAAGTCCCGGCTATGGACATATCACACGGCCGTTGAAGATCTACTGAACTCTGTAATATTCTGACGGATTTACTGCAATGCTTTTGATAGGGGGGAGTGCAAGTATGCTCGAAATTGATTTCACTTTCCGTGCTGTATGGGCTGCCGGAGCTACTATCAGAACTGCTGCTAATGACGTATTCCACTTCATTAGTCGCATCCGTATCAAAAGTGCAAACCTTGAATTGCGACTTATCATAATTGTCAAAAAATTTTGTTTTGTTGCTAATATGCTTTGCTTTAGGCTTACCGTCAAGTAAATTATAACCGCTGTACTCATCTGTGTATAAGGGTATGCCTATGACTCTCCCAACGGTAACTTTAATACCTTCGTTGTCAATGAAAGCTCCATTTATAACACCTGGTATACATTCTTGCGGACAATCGCAGAAGGAAGATATATCGGGAGAAGTAACTCTGATTTTTACGTAACTGTGTTTAAACCTGATTTTCTTTTTATCACAACCACAACCTCGATCGCAAGTAGTAGTTTTAATTACATCTTCATATTCTTCAGCTTCTATTCCTTTTGCTAGTTTTTTTGATGCCGCAGCACCTGCTACTTTCGCTCTCTTTTTTATTTTACCCATTTTTTCCGATGGAGTTGGTGTAGGTGGTAATCCAGTTTCAGCCCTTACTTTTTTTATTAAATCTTTTTCAGATGCCGTTTTACCAACTGGTAAAGGTAGGCCGGCTTCAGCAAGTCCTTTTAGTATTCTTTCTTTCTCAGCTGGTTCTTTCCCAGTTATTGGAGTTAATAAACCTGCTTCTTTTGCTTTCCGAATAATTGATTTTTCTGATGGCGTCGGGGACGCTTTTCCTTCTAGTGATGGAGCTTTCGATTTGGGTCTGATTTTGGCAATTAATGATTTTTCTGAAGCAGTTCTTCCCTCAGGAAGTGGAATTCCGGCATCAGCTAAAGCCTGGAGAATCTTTTTTTTCTTTGCGGGGGATTTACCTTCGAGTGGTGTGATTATTCCGGCAGTTTGAGCTTTTTGCATCTTTTCTCGCAATGATGGTGTTTTAGGTTCTGGCGGCAATCCCATTTCTTGTCGAACTTTACTTATCAAGTCTTTTTCAGAGGCAGTCTTACCTTCTGGTAATGCAATGCCTGTCTTGGCAAGTCCTTTTAATATCTTTTCTTTTTGTGCGGGTGTTTTTCCTTCTAGTGGTGTTAAGAAACCAGCAGCCTTTGCTGCTTTTAATTTCTCTGACGGTGTTTTGGATGGTGGTTTTCCTTTGATTTTCTTGATTAAGGCTTTTTCCGAAGGTCCTCTACCTTCGGGAAGAGGTATTCCAGCATCATGAAGTTTTTGTAATATTTTTTCTTGTTCTGCAGGGGTTTTACCCTCTAACGGAGTAATTAATCCCGCAGCTTGAGCTTTCCTGTATTTTTCTTGCAATGATGGTGTCTTTGGTTCTGGAGGAAGACCAACTTCTTCGCGAATTTTATCAATTATATTTTTTTCTGATTCAGTTTTAGGTTCAGGCAATGGAAGGCCAGCTTTGACCAAACCTTTTAAAATTTTTTGCTTTTGTTCAGGAGTCTTTCCTTGAAGTGGTGTCAATAAACCTGCAGCTTTTGCTAGCCTAATTTTGTCCGATTGTGTTCTCGTTACAGGAGGAGGTTCAGCAATTAATTTTCTTATTAAATCCTTTTCAGATGGTGTTTCACCTTCAGGGATCGGGACGCCTGCGGCTTTCATGTTTCTCAAGATTTTTTCTTTCACTGATGGCGTTTTTCCTTTCAAAGGGGTCATTAAGCCAGCAGCTTTCGCTCTTTGTAACCTTTCTGATGGCGATGGTGTTACATAACCAGTGTCGGCTTTTATCTTCTGTATTAGAGCTCTTTCTGATGGCGATTTTCCTATTGGTAAAGGCAAACCCGCTGCTGCTCTACCTCTCAGAATTTTTTCCTTTTGTAATGGTGTTTTTCCTTCTAATGGTGTTAACAGACCAGTTGCTTTAGCATGTCGTATTTTTTCGGACGGGGTTCTATCTGGTAACCCCATTTCCTTTTTTACTTTATCTATTAAAGCTTTTTCGGACTGAGTCTTTCCTTCTGGTAATGGCAAACCAGCTTTGGCTAGGCCTTTTAAAATCTTTTCTCTTTGTTTAGGAGGCTTGCCTTCAAGAGGTGTTAACAGTCCTGCTGCTCTAGCTTTTCGTAATTTTTCCGTAGTGATTGATGGTGTTGGTTCTGCTTTTATTTTGGCAATGAGTGATTTTTCGGAAGGAGTTCGCCCTTCTGGCAGTGACAAACCCATAGCTGCTTGTGCTTTAAGAATTTTTTCCTTTTGTGCAGGGGATTTGCCTTCCAAGGGTGTTATAAGCCCGGCTGCTTGAGCTTTGGCATATTTTTCTTTTAAAGATGGTGTTTCTGGTTCTGGTGGTAGCCCCACTTCTGCTCGAATTTTATCGACTAATATTTTATCCGAAGGAGTCTTACCTTCAGGGAGTGGTAATCCATGTTTAGCTAGCCCCCGAAGTATTTTTTCTTTTTGTTCTGCTTTTTTTCCCTCCAACGGTGTCAAGAACCCAGCAGCTTTAGCGGCTTTTAATCTTTCTGATTTTGTTTTCCGCACAGCTGATGCTGGAGGTTCTGCCATAATTTTAGCTATAAGAGATTTTTCAGAAGGTGTTCGTCCTATAGGTAAAGGTATATTCATGTCATGTAAACCTCTCAATATTTTTTCTTTTTGTGCAGGTGTTTTACCTTCTAAAGGCAATAGCTTGCCAGCTGAAGCAGCTACTTGGTGTTTGTCTCTTACGTCTTTAGTTTTAGGCTCAATAGGTAGACCTAGATCGCCACGAACCTTATCGATCAGTTTTCGCTCTGATGGTGTTTGACCCTCAGGGAGAGGAATTCCGCGCATAGCAAGACCCTTCAGAATCTTTTCTCTTTGATCGGGCGTCTTACCTTTTAGAGGTGTTAGTAGGCCATCAGCTTTTGCCTTTCGCATTTTTTCTGAATATTTCAGTGAAACTGAGGGGGCACGAGGTTTGGCTTTAACTTTGGCTACGATTGCTTTTTCAGATGGAGTACGACCTTCTGGTAAGGGTACGCCCATGTCATGTAAATCTTGAAGAATTTTCTCCTTTTGGGCAGGGGATTTGCCTTCCAAAGGTGTTATTAGTCCGGCTGCTTGAGCTTTGGCATATTTTTCTTTTAAAGTTGGTGTTTGTGGTTCTGGTGGTAGCCCCACTTCTGCTCGAACTTTATCGGCTAATATTTTATCCGAAGGAGTCTTACCTTCAGGGAGTGGTAATCCAAGTTTAGCTAGCCCCCGAAGTATTTTTTCTTTTTGTTCCGGTTTTTTTCCCTCCAACGGTGTCAAGAACCCAGCAGCTTTAGCGGCTTTCATTCTTTCTGATTTTGTTTTCCGCACAGCTGGTGCTGGAGGTTCTGCCATAATTTTTGCTATAAGAGCTTTTTCAGAAGGTGTTCGTCCTATAGGTAAAGGTATATTCATGTCACGTAAACCTCTCAATATTTTTTCTTTTTGTGCAGGTGTTTTACCTTCTAAAGGCAAAAGCTTGCCAGCTGAAGCAGCTGCTTCGTGTTTGTCTCTTGCATCTTTAGTTTTGGGCTCAATAGGTAGACCTAAATCACCACGAACCTTATCGATCAGTTTCCGCTCTGATGGTGTTTGACCCTCAGGGAGAGGAATTCCGCGCATAGCAAGACCCCTTAGTACCTTTTCTCTTTGATCGGGCGTCTTACCTTTTAGAGGTGTTAGGAGGCCATCAGCTTTTGCCTTTCGCATTTTTTCTGAATATTTCAGTGAGACTGAGGGGGCAGGAGGTTTAGCTTTAACTTTGGCTATGATTGCTTTTTCAGATGGAGTACGACCTTCTGGTAAGTGTATGCCCAAATCATGTAAACCTTGAAGAATTCTTTCTTTTTCTTTCGGTGTTTTACCTTCTAATGGCTCCAGAAACCCAGCCTCGGCAGCTTTCGCGTGCTTTTTTTTCATATCAGGTGTTTTGGGTTCAGGTGGTAGACCCAGCTCATCGCGAACCTTATCAATAAGTTTTTTTTCTGATAATGTTTCACCTTCGGGAAGAACCATTCCATGCTTTGCAAGTCCTTTTAATATTTTTTCTTTTTGGGCTGGAGTTTTGCCTTTTAATGGAGTTTTCAAATATTCAAGTTTTGCCTGGCGCATCTTCTCTGAAGGCGCCGCTGGGCCAGCCAATATCTTAGCAATAAGATCTTTTTCAGAAGGCGTTCGTCCTATGGGTAACGGTATATCCATGTCGTGTAAATCTTGCAATATTTTTTCCTTTTCTGCATTTGATTTACCTTCCAAGGGAAATAGTTTGCCAGCTACAGCTGCAACCTGGTGTTTATCTCTGATATGTTTATTTTTGGGCTCAATAGGGAGACCTAGATCGGTTCGTACCTTATCGATAAGTTTTTTTTCAGATGGTGTTTGGCCCTCAGGGAGAGGTATTCCCTTCATAGCAAGACCCCTTAGAATCTTTTCCTTTTGTTCAGGTGTCTTACCTTTTAGAGGTGTTAGTAGACCCTCAACTTTTGCTTTTCGCATTCTTTCTGAATGTCTGGTTACTACCGAAGGCTTACGCGAACCTTTTTTTTTCCTTTCCTTGGCACTAGCAGTTTCAGTTCCAACAGCTGCCAAAGATTTTCTCATTTCCTTTTGCATATGACCACAAAGAATACAATTGCAATTGTCACAATTTTTCTTCTTGTAACAATCGTACAAGCTTTTCATAACTTCAAACATAGCATCTGAATTACAAGAACAACAACAGGAGTCTTCTGTAGCACCTAATTGACACCTATAGACATTCATATTGGTTCGAGACAGATAGTTAACAGGATTGAGGCATTCAGCGAATCGATGCTCCGACATTACATTGACGATAAACTTTGACTCGAAGGCGGGTTTTTGTTGTGTTTTCATTGCATGGCCACTTCGAAGGCGTGATTGTTTCGGCATGGTGTTTTTACAAATTTCAGGCATGCTGAAATTCCTCGTGATCACTTTGGTAGATTGGTTACATCCTGACGATTGAAAAGCAACTGCTGGTTGATTAGTTTTGAGAAAATACTGATTTATTTGCTTCTTCAGCCTTTTCTTATTGACAATTATGCTGATGTCTGTTCCATTATGATTATTGAATAATTCATTTCTTAAATGCTTATAAGAATTCATGTACTCCGAATCCGTCATTATATTTCGTTTTTTTTTTAGTTTTACATTTGACTTTTTTACTTTAATTTGCCATATATAATTTATTCATGAAATCTATTGCGAAGATCATCGGGTGATCATAACGTGTCTTTTGTAATTAATATTCGATGATATCCTTGGAACCTCAGTCTGAAATATTAAGAAAAGTGTTAATGGTTAAATATTAGCATTTGTCCGTCCTCCAACTTCTCTTTTTGGATCCTGATAAAAAGTAACTGTTTCCAGGATATCACCTTCATTCATATAGAATTTCATCTCAATTGGTTCAGGTGTTTCCCATGAAAACTTATGAAATAAACGAACTCACTTTCATTTATTTATTATTCATGTATTCGTGAACTCATTAACAATACAGTTAAGGGTTTAAGGTTGGTCTTCTAATCGGTTAAGATGTAGGTTTAATCACCTAACGAGCCCTAGTCAGAGATTCCTCAAATCACTATTACTATTAGACATGAACGCTACTTTAAGTAGGCCGGGTAGCTTTGTGGGGTGAACACCGGCACAGTCCAAACTCCAGGCTACTTTGTAAAATTTTCTAAAAAAACCGCAACGCTGTTTCCTTCCGACCCAGAAACCGGACTGTGGTCAGGTAGGTCATCTTAAGAGGCAGAACGCACAACAGTCATACTTGCACTCACGGGACCAATGCAGGCAGTCATCAGGTTGGTAACTTGTGCTTAATCAGTTGATGCTTTAGTATCATAACACATTTTACTTTTCCACATACCTGTCGTACGAACAATTTCACAATTTCTAATTATCTACAGGAAAATAAATGATTTAAAAATGTACGGTATTGACGCTACATACGGCTTTTTGCTTTTTTTTTGTATAAAAATTACAAAGGCTGTTGTACCTTACACGAGATTCATGTTAACATGTCTGACAGCATATAAGTCAGTGTCAAATATGTCATTATTTTTTCTCTTTAGATGAAACTTAAGCAAGACGTAAGCAGGTTGGATGCCAAGGTAACCTTGGTGCTCAGATAAATGAATTCCACATTTTGAACGCTAGAGCAAAAATACATGTACTAATAAAATCTTGGTAACTCCATGTTTACCATGGAGTAAAAATGTTATCTTTCATCTTACTAATCCTAATAACATTGTAAATGTGAAAGTTTGTAGGTTTGTTATTCCTTCACGTAAAAACTGACGAATTTTGATGAAACTTGGCAGTAATATAACTTATACATCAGAATTACGTGTAGGCTAATTTTTAACTGGGTACGGGAAGTTGTTCCCTCGTAAAGCGGGTGAAACCGCTGGAGTAAGCTAGTATTATAAATGCGCAAGTTTGTGAGGATGTATGTAGGTAGGTATCTATGTATGTATCTATTTCAAGCAAAATCTTCTAGATTATGGAAGAAAATGAAGAAAACCAAAAAGACTAATATTATTCGATATTTAATTACAATGTTATCAAAAATTACAATAACTTATTTTCGTAAAAAAATACTAAAAACTAAAAACGATGACGATAAAGAGGATGAACGGAATTATTATTAGACTTGACTTGATAAACTTAATGTTAACTATTAGGAGATCAAATTAAAAGTATTTTTTGATTGGTTTGCAGATTACCACGCCGTAAAAGATTCTTGAAGTAAATCGAAGCAACAAATCCCAGTGAGTCCTGGGGACCCAGAACCTTTGCCTGCCATTTTAAATTTGAGTCCTCGGAATGGGCCTTCATCTTCTTCGTTAGCATGGCTCTCCAATGCTGGCAACGTGGATGGGGTACCTACTGTCGGATGAGGGGTTTGCATGCTTGCAGGAGCAGGAGGCGGAGCTGGTGCTTCAGGCGGGCACTCGCATTCAGCTTTTTGTTTACCTTTCTTGCCTTTGTTTCCTTTCTTGTCTTTTGTTTTGTTTTCTTGTGGACTTAACATAATCTGTTGTTCTTCAACTATTGTCCGGAATAGGTCCGGTTTCAAAGCTGCATAGTACCTGAGAGCATCATCTAGGGTGTACTCAATCTCCTCTTCAGGCGGGGATGGCGGACGTTCTTTCTGACGCATTTTAAATCCTGAAACTCTCTCCGTTAAACCTGACTTTATCTTTTGAATCTCTCTTTTATCTACCCATTCAAAATCGGTAACACCCACACCGACCCACTGTGGTTCTGGTGGAGTTGCTGGTGTTACTTCAGGTTCTGTTTTCTTTTTCTTCTGTCCTCGTTTGCAGGCACAATCATTATTGGGGTCAGTGCTTATGCCGATGGAAGAGACAAACCTTGTTTGTTTTGCGACTGCTTGGGTGTAAGGTCCCCCCGTGTCTGTCTGCATTGACTCCCCTGCTGCGCCAAGAAGTTGTGTCTGTGCGCGTGGATCCGCTCCGTAAGACATGCTTTGCCACCTGTCATTAGTGAAATTGGTTTGTTCACTGCATAGAACCGTGCCAGTTAGAGGGGTGAATGGATTGCGTGGTTGGTGCCACTCACACGGGCATGTTCCTTTAAGTTTTACTGGTTTCTTTGATTCGTCACAGCCACAAAAGTCATTTTTTGGCGGATGTTTACAATTGGCACAATCCTCAAATGTACCTGAAAAGATTTAAAAAACTCAGATAAAATATATTGATAGACTAATGAACGTATCGTTAACATATTTCGTCTTCTATTATTTAGGGCCTATGCATATCACGTCTTTTTAAACGCGCGTGTTTAAAAAACGTAGTGTGGTACTTAAGGGGGTACCAAATTAATACTTATTAGCCAGCATACTTCATTAATAAGAAGTTTTCCACTCTATTATACTATAGTTTGACAAACTCGGTCCCGTGCTGATTGAAAACAAAAAAATATGAAATGGATGAAGAGAATTTAGGACTCACTTCAGATAAGGAACATATATTACTTGCGAAATTTGTGGTGTCTGCCGACTTGCAGGCACACGGAGTTGTGGTCACAGCTAGACACTAAACAGTTCTTCGCGTTATATGCTTGGGCTGAAGGGCGGTGGGTGCCACCTATAACAACAACACACTTGGATTCACGTATGTTGTTGTACAATCGTGGTTAGTTCCTCTACAAGCACCTACTTTGGAATATTATGTGAATTTAAAATGTTAACTTTTTTACATTATCTAATGATGTATGCTGGCTATACTTTATTAAACAATATAATAAAATGCGATCGTCTGTCTGTCGCGCTTTCACTCCAAAACTAACAAACCGATTTAAATTATTTTTAAACACTGATTTCCTAGCTGCCCGGCCTGAGAAAGAATATTTGTGGCTTATCTGGGTGGGGAAAGTAATTCCTTCGGTCGCAGGTGGAATTAAGGAAAACAGTTAGTATTAATATAAATGCAACCGCAACTTGTAATAATATTATGACTAATGTCATAGCTGAATAGAAATAGAAAGAAAAAACAGCCAAAGTGGGAAAAGATCTCCGCTCGCCGTCTCGTTTCAGACGCAACAAGAGTGGTGTTGCACAGCGGAGGCCCAACGCTCCATGTGACATGGGATGCGGGACCCCACTGTAGCGTAAAGCGCATTGTGTACTATACTCCTCAATGTACTAGTTTATTTTATTACCTGGTCCTAGTGGTACGACAGGTGGCGCCTGTCGAGTTACTGGATATTGAGGTTTGGGAGGAGGACAAACAACAGTTCCTCCACACCCAGTAGATTTCATATTCATCACACGCCCACTTTGGATGGCTTTTCGTAACAATTCCGTCAACTTTTCTGCAGTACAATGGCAAGGTTTTATGTTTGGTTCCTTCGCTATCTTTTCGGCAGGCTTCTTATTGGCCCGAGGATCAATGGGAGGTACAATACTGGCTGCGGCGATCCGAGTGGCTGATAAGTTTAATGGCACATGCGGTACATTCAGCTTCATGCTTAATCCAGGTGAGCGAAATAGATCACCATTCATACCTGCAACCATCAATATAGAATTAACATCATTTTAGAATTACATTAAGCTTAAACTTTGTAATAGATTAGTACCGTGATTAACCAGAAGAGGTGTTACTTGCTTGGAGGTGATATTCGCTACGCATGTATCGTTGCAACTGAAATCGGAGTACTGAATATGTTTGGGAACGCAACAACAGGGTCTATCCGCAGTTGTGTCGGTACTGACGCCGTGGCACTGGTTCTCTTGTCTATGCACAATCTCGTTAGGTGTTGTTATTTGACAAAGCTTGTTCTTCTTCCTCTCTACCTTCATTGTTTCATGATATTCGATCATGGTTTCCTTGTTGTGAAAAGATAGTACTGTCGCCGGCAGGCCGTCCATGAAAAACTTTTTTCCCTTTGAAGATATTTTAACGCCGTGTGCCGTGGACGAATTCCTCCGCTGCGATATATCTGTAAAGTAACCGAGTATTATTGACATATTTTCCATGAATTTGAACATCATCATCATCATCTGCCTAGACTTTTTCTAACTATGTTCGGTTCGACTTCCAGTATAACCTGATGCAGCTGAGAACCAGTGTTTTACATGGAGCAACTGCCTGTCTGATCTCCACAATCCAATGGGTATCGGGTTATCCGAGTAACCTGATACCTTTCTGGCTTCTGACTACCCGTAACAACAGCCAAAGATTGTCAAATGACAGCCGGGACCCACCAGTTTATCGTGCCTTCTGAAACACGGAAGAACTCGTAATGACAAGATGGTCACCCATCCACGGACCGTTGCTTAATCTTATGATCGATCGATCTCCGTAGCTTTGAACTAGCCACGAGCTCTTCTGACATAAAATATTAAACAAGACAATTTTTTTAACATACACGATAGTGAAAGCAAGGCTTAAGTCAAGTAGACTTGTAAAGCTAGTTATACTAAATATACATTGTTTTAGTGCTATTATTAAAATAATTAACACTACTTTCTTATAACTCAATCTAAAACTCGAGTACACATGAGACAGATTTTGGTAAATAAAAAAACATACACATTTTATTATTGATTTGGGTCGAGAATCATTAGTCTAGTTATAACTACGTCCTTGAATTGGACTAACTTACCGTATTCGGATGAATTCAGAAGTTTTATCCATTTCATGGGATTTGCACTCATTTGAATGCAAATAGTAGAATTGCGACCATCAGACGAGGTATCTACTTCATTATCATCAGATGGTACCACAACAAATATTGAGGAGGCATCAGAAAATTCACTTATAGATAAAAGCTGGTCAACCATATTCTTTATATCTTGTTCGCTATTTAGGTGATTTATTACTACTATACGTTCGCCATTTTTAGACTTTAGTGTACTTATGTCTTTATTTTCACACGTTGTATTTGCTTGTATTTGATCCATACTGAACACCTGGAACTCTGTTTGTTTATGCTCGTAATATATCTGTTATACTATCTATTATGTTTCTGAATTCTACTGATTCCTTGGTAAATAGTCACTGTCACTGCAAAACAGATTAATTTGAATAAAATACTCTGTTAAATGAAGAAATACACAGGCATAAATGTGTAGTGTTGAACGTGTTTGGTGACCAATAGCGCAAATTCGCGTAATAAACGTTAAATTAATTGAATAGTAAATAAGTACTTTTTATTAATTTACCTTATTGCTGTCCCATCGACATTGTAGGAAATGCTGTTTGCAGAACAGTCGGAGATTTCAGAGGAGCTGTTGCTAAAAAGTTCGTTGGACAGCTGGTAATCGAAATAATGTGTGGAATTAGATGAGGCACTATTGTTTGCATACGACATCACACTAGCAGTATCCAGGCTCTCGCTAGAGCTCACTGTTACGCTTACTGATGTTGCACTTTTTACAATATAAACGGAATGAGGACAGTCGTGGGAAGATTTATCTGCTACGATACAGTCCTTTGAAATGTGCTCTTTATAAAGGTCACGCAAAGATTCAGAAAAGTTAAATGTGTTAACGAATCTTTGTAATTCACCAGACGTTCGTTCATGAGGTGGCGAATGGATTGTTGTTATTCTGTTAGGGCTTTCCTCAGAACTTGTGGTGTTTAACGTATAATTTACATCATCATTGATGACATGTGTTTTGTTGTAGTGAGCTCCATGCGTATTATTTCGTATTTTCTGTTCGTGGCTTTTTTTTATGTAAATTGGTTTTGAATTAATTTCATGGCGTTTCTCAATCATTGTGCCTTTACTATGGATATCTTCTCTAGAATATGAAGAGACCCCAACAGCAGACCCTATTGTAACTTGAACACCTACATTGTCAACGAATGCTCCAGCTTTGACTCCTACTACACGTTTTTCAGGATACATAGATGAATTATCTGCAGTCGAAGTTCCGATTTTCCCGTGGCTATGTACAAATCTGATTTTCTTGTTGACGTCACCGCAAACTTGGTCACGTGTTGTTTTTTTGTCTTCTATATCTTCGAATTTTTCGGTCTCTTTCTTTCTAATCTTTCCTAGTCTTTCTGACGGAGTCGGTAAAGGTGGTAATCCAGCTTCTGCCCTTATTTTCTTAACAATTCTTTTTTCCGATGGTGTTTTACCTAAAGGTAGCGGCATTCCTGCTGCAACGAGCCCTTTAAGTATTTTCTCCTTTTGAACACAAGTTTTTCCAGTAAGCGGTGTGAATAATCCGTCTGTTATTGCCTTATGTATTAAAGCTTTTTCTGAGGACGTATTTGCGGGTGGAGGTAGTCCCAGCTCAGTTCGAACTTTGTTAATAAGAGATTTTTCAGAATAAGTTTTACCTTCCGGCAAAGGTACTCTAGCTTTACCCAAACATCTAAGTATCTTTTCCTTTTGCGCTAGGGTTTTGACTCCCATTAGCGCAAATAATGCCGCAGCTTTAGTTTTCTTTAATTTCTCTTCTTCAGGTGTTACTTTAGTTCCCGATCCCTTTTCCGAAAGAGTTTTACCTTGAGATAAAAGCAAATCATAATTTGCCTGGGCTGTTACAGTACGTTCTTTCTTAGCCGGTGACAAAACTTTTAAAGGAACGTTTACTCCAGCAGCAGTGGCTTTTTCATGTATCTGTTTAATCGGTGAGGCAAGTTCCTTACAAAATTCTACAGTAGATTTTTTTTCTGATGGTGTGTTTAATTCGGGAAGTGGTAAACCATACTCTATCCCTCCTCTCATTACTTTTCTCTTTTCCTCTGCTGTTTTTCCAGCCAACGGTGTTAGTAGGCTTGCTGCTTTAGTATCTTTATTTTTTTCTGAATGTATTTTCTTTGGACTTTTTGTTTCAGCTCTCACTTTTGCAATTAATGCTTTCTCCGATGGTGTTCTTCCATTTGATAAAGATATACCCATAGATGATTGTGCTTTTAGAACTTTCTCTTTTTCGTTGGGTGCAAGAACAGGAACTCCAGCAGCAGCCGCATTTTCATGTCTATTTTTTATCAATATAGGTTTTGGCTCTGGAGATGGGCTAAGTTCCTTACGGATTTTTGATGCCAATTTTTTCTCGGATGGCGTTTTTGCTTCGGGAAGTGGTAAGCCACGCTTTACCAATCCTCTCGTAACTTTTTCTTTCTCGTCTGGAGTTTTCTTAGCCAACTGTGTCAGAAGGCCTGCGGCTTTAGCCCTTTTTAATTTTTCTGAATATGTTTCCTTTGGATCGTTTGTGTCAGCCTCCACTTTAGCAATTTGTGGTTTGACTAAATCTTTATTTTTTTCCTTTTGTGTCAGTGTCTTTCCCTCGAGTGATGCAGGCAGCGGAGCTTTTTTCGCAGTTTTTGATCTATCTGACAGCATTTTTTGTGTCGTTTTCGCTTTTATGTTTCCGGTTACTGAGCTCTCCACAGGTGTCTGCCCTTCAGATAAGGGTATTCCAGCATCATTATATAATCGTTGTAATATTTTTCCCTTTTCCGGAGGAGTTCCGCCCTGAAACGTTGTATTGCCAACAGCTTGAGCTGTCTTATATTTTTTGAGAATAGGAGATTGAAGTTCAGTTTCTTTTGTAACTTTGTTGATCAAATTTTTTTCCGATGATGTTTTGGGTTCCGGTAATGGTCTCGATTTAATTAAATTTTCGTGTTTTTTGCCTTTTTGTTCTAAAAATTTACCTTGCAACGTTCTTAGCGTATTCTTAGCATCTTTCTGTTTCTCTGAAGGTGTTTTTGTAGATTCAGGTTTCAGTCTTTTTAACGTACCCTGCCCGGGCGGTGTTTCACCTTTTAAAATTGGAGCTCCTACATTCAAAACATATTTATATGTTTGTCCTTTCATACAAGGACTTTTACCTTTATCAGCAGTTATTAAACCAGAAGCTTTTGCCTTGCGTAATTTCTCCGCTGAGGATGGTGTCACATAACCAGAGTCATCTTTAATATTTTGTATTACAACTGTGTCTGACGTTGATTTGCCCATCGGTAAAGGCACGTCTGTTGCAGCTCTATCTTTGAGTATATTTTCTTTTTTGGCTAATGTTTTATCGTCAAGACGCGTGAAAAGGCCAGCAGCTTTAACACGATGTAGTTTTTCAGATGGAGTTCTGTCAGTAATTTTAGACGCGTCCGTTATTTTTTTAATTAAAGCTTTTTCTGATGGAGTCCTTCCTTCAGGAAGTGGCAAGCCAGTATTAGCCAAGCCTTTCAGTAACTTTTCTTTCTGTTCTGGAGTTATTCCTGAAAGAAGAGTAAAGAGTGCAGCAGCTTTGGCTTTTTTTATATTTTCAGTTGTAATAAACGCTGCAGGTTTTCTTTTAATTTTAGGGGGTATCCCCATATCTGCTAGCCCTTTGATTTTTCTTTCTTTTTCCTCAGCTGTTTTGTCATACTTGTCTCTCATTGCTTGTGCTTTAATTTCAGAAGATAGGCCAAGTTCAGCGTATATCATATCACTAAGTTTTTTTTCATATGAAGTTTTTCCTTCCGGTAGAGTAGTGCCTTCAATAGCTAGTCTTTTTATTGCTTTTTCTTTACATGGAGATGTTTTTCCGTCGAAAGGTGTCTCCGGCCTCGCGGTGAGAGCCAGGCGCTGTTTATCTGTCTGTGTGACTTTATCTGATCTCACTTTTACTTTCGAGAGTAAAGACTTCTCTGACGCAGTGCGTTCTTCTGGTAACATGTTTCTTTTGTCTTCAGAATTTGTTTCTACCAACGGCTTCGAGAGCCCAGCTTCTGCAGCTTTGGCATAGCTAGGTTTCGTTTTAGGAGTTGTTGGCTTTGGTGGTAAACCAAACTCAGCACGAACATCTTCAATATATTTTCTGTCAGAATTTATTATTCCTCTAAGCAGTGGAAGGCCATGAGCTGCTAGTCCTTTTAAAATATTTAGCTCTAGGGTTTTTCCCTCAAGAGGAGTGATAAGACCCTTAGCTCTAGAATTTCTTAATTTTTCGGATGGTATGCCTATAGCTTCCATTTTCTCTACTAATATATTTTCAGATGGTGTTCTATCTTCCGTAAGGAGAATTCCCGCAGCTGCTAAGGCTTTAAATATTTTCTCTTTTTGTTCAGGAGTTTTTCCTTCTAATGGTGTTACAATTCCTGCCATTTCGGCTTTTCTCAACCTTACTTTTTCTGCAGCATTTTGAGGTTCGGGGGGTAACCCAAGGTCAGCTCTGACTATCTGAATTAAAGCCTTTTCTAACGGTGTTTTTCCTTCGGATAAAGGCTGTTTAGCCTTGACTATTTCCCTTAAAATTATCTTTAAAACTAAATTTGTAATGTGTTTCGATCTATAGGAAAAATCATTTCTTTTAGGAATTGCTACATAACTATTGGTTTTGCGGATTCCTGGCTTGGCGGATATTCTTCTTTTATGGAATTGGGGAATACTGTAACGTTTGCTAGCCTGCATATTGTTTTTTGATACCTGAGAACCTGACAAGCGGTAGATGACGGTTGGCATTGGTCTGCGTTCGTTTCTTATTTTCATCTTTCGTTTCATTAAATTCATTTTGTGAAGTATTATGCTGACGTTGTCAATTCCATAGCAGGGGCCTTGTTTTTCTTTGAAATGAGTCAATTCATTTTGCATTTTCTTGTTAATATAAATACTTTTCAGATCGGTCATTTTGCAGGTTATCACCGTTGAGTTTCTGTTTAAATTAGTTAGCCTCTGCGTATGTTTATAGAAAGTGCTGCGATTTTATATATCAGAATGCCATAATTTGGTTATGGCATTTTATATACTTTAGTTACCGGGGCATCTTTACGATTATCTTCGTGAATAATTAGATGTATAATTTTTTGTTGAAAAAAACCCACTCAAAGCATGATCATCGTATGCTACACGGGATAACGTGAAAAAAAGAAACCAATCTTATTAGCAACAGCTCAAGATACATGTAAGGTTATTTAATCCTCATCAACAATCTGAAATTATAAAACTTAAAATACGAATAGCCTTTATTTGGGAATAACCCTTAGAATGAAAGCTATCTACTTTGAAACTGAGCTAGCAATTTAGTACTTGCATCCGTCATCGCTTCCGAACTTTATGTTCGTAGGTTGTAATATTTACCTACAATGGCTGACTACACCAGTTATGTAGTCACTTTTACACGATATAACAAAAGAGATTATTTTAAACGCACTTTCTTAATTATAAAAGTATTTATGACGAGGGAGACACCTAACTATAACTCTGCCCACATCAAACAATTTAATGAAAGTTCGATCATGAGGCCATTAATACCAAAATTATATAAAAAGACTAAATACATAACGTACCTTTCATATCTATTCTATATATTTTTATTTATTGCTTTGTACCCAGTTTTTAAAGAATCATGGAGTGTTACATTTTTAAAATTTTGATGTATTTTATGTGAAACTGTTATATTTTTTCTGACATATTTTAAGTGTCATAATGTGACAGACGGCTTTGAGTTTTAATTCTGGCCAGGTTGATACTCCTCGTAGAGGATTATCTGTACTTAATAATAAAAAAGAGGAAAGCGCACGACGCGACGTTGTTGCCATGTGGAATGTCGATATGGCTGTTATTGTGCCGATAGTCGTTACGGTAATGGCCAAGAGCCTCGACCAACATATCATGAGGCTCTCGTTAGACGACTGGGTCAAGGGACTGATTCAAAAGGCGGCACTCCTTGATACGGCGCGTATTGTGAGGAGGTTTCTGTCTCTGGGACCCTAACCACCGGTACCTTGGACCCTGTGCCCGGTACCTTCAGGCAGCTATTTTTTATATTTTGAAACGTTTTTGTATTCATATTTAAAAATTAGGAAGCTACGTTCTTTGCGCTAAACACAGGCTATATTTTGTCCGGGTACGGGAAGAAGTTTCACCGTGACCTGGGTGATACCGCTTAGAACGTCTGGTCTGTCATATTAAGAACGAGTCACACCCGACACGACGCGTCGCGGCGAGCACTTTCAGTCTCAAATAATTTTAAACTTTATCTACGTACTTAAAATACCAGTAACATAGCGAAGCATAACCGAGAGTATAAGGGCGACATATTTTGAGCGTCAACCCTCTGTCATTCTGTTTTAAACTGAGCAGAAAACCTGCAAGCGTGAAAGCGCTGTACACATTTACATATATTCTAACGTACGTAGTATGTACATATGTCGCAGCCAACTAGTTGAATTAGCCAGCCAATTGGGCGCCTAGGCGGTTATAAAACGTCGACATCCAATGAATTAGCGGAAAATCAGCTAGGCAAGTGACTGAAGACAACGTTTAACAAGATGGCCAAACGTCATTTAGCCATTAGGTATTAGCTAGCTAATTCAACCAGTTGGCTGCGACAGGTACTCGTATATGTCGCAGTGTTACAACCACCTGCTCCTCAACTCGCGGGCCGCTTCGCCCTCCGCGCCTACGCGATTTTGAATTACACTCTAGGGGTAGGGCAGACAAGACTGCGTGAAGTCGGATTTACCGCAATTCGTTTCTGCCATTAAAACCTAACTTCCACCAATTTTTTTTTCATAATAAGTTCGAAATAATACGCATTATTAACACAATACTTAGGACAATTTCGAATATTATGGTTACTGAAGTAAGAAAATCCGGCTAATCGTGGATCCGCCGTCATACATAACGCCCTATTTTTGATATCGGCTGGCCGTAATGTAGTACGGCGGATTATACGAACAGACAGCGACATATACTTGGCGGGATGGAATTTAGTCATTTAGCCTTTTGAATGATTCTAGTTCAATCAACTATCGGCCTAGGCGT
>NWSH02000323.1:2168264-2204613 GCA_002382865.2 Heliothis virescens
CAAAAGGCGGCACTCCTTGATACGGCGCGTATTGTGAGGAGGTTTCTGTCTCTGGGACCCTAACCACCGGTACCTTGGACCCTGTGCCCGGTACCTTCAGGCAGCTATTTTTTATATTTTGAAACGTTTTTGTATTCATATTTAAAAATTAGGAAGCTACGTTCTTTGCGCTAAACACAGGCTATATTTTGTCCGGGTACGGGAAGAAGTTTCACCGTGACCTGGGTGATACCGCTTAGAACGTCTGGTCTGTCATATTAAGAACGAGTCACACCCGACACGACGCGTCGCGGCGAGCACTTTCAGTCTCAAATAATTTTAAACTTTATCTACGTACTTAAAATACCAGTAACATAGCGAAGCATAACCGAGAGTATAAGGGCGACATATTTTGAGCGTCAACCCTCTGTCATTCTGTTTTAAACTGAGCAGAAAACCTGCAAGCGTGAAAGCGCTGTACACATTTACATATATTCTAACGTACGTAGTATGTACATATGTCGCAGCCAACTAGTTGAATTAGCCAGCCAATTGGGCGCCTAGGCGGTTATAAAACGTCGACATCCAATGAATTAGCGGAAAATCAGCTAGGCAAGTGACTGAAGACAACGTTTAACAAGATGGCCAAACGTCATTTAGCCATTAGGTATTAGCTAGCTAATTCAACCAGTTGGCTGCGACAGGTACTCGTATATGTCGCAGTGTTACAACCACCTGCTCCTCAACTCGCGGGCCGCTTCGCCCTCCGCGCCTACGCGATTTTGAATTACACTCTAGGGGTAGGGCAGACAAGACTGCGTGAAGTCGGATTTACCGCAATTCGTTTCTGCCATTAAAACCTAACTTCCACCAATTTTTTTTTCATAAGTAGTTCGAAATAATACGCATTATTAACACAATACTTAGGACAATTTCGAATATTATGGTTACTGAAGTAAGAAAATCCGGCTAATCGTGGATCCGCCGTCATACATAACGCCCTATTTTTGATATCGGCTGGCCGTAATGTAGTACGGCGGATTATACGAACAGACAGCGACATATACTTGGCGGGATGGAATTTAGTCATTTAGCCTTTTGAATGATTCTAGTTCAATCAACTATCGGCCTAGGCGTTCAATTGGCTGGCTAATTCAACTAGTTGGCTGCGACATATATACATCGATGGCTGCAACTACTGCGCCATTCGTTGTCACCTATCCCTCGCAGTCGACGTGTTTTCTTGCATCGAAAATCATTGACTCGACTGAAAGAGTGTACCAGCCCTAGAAGAATTTATAAAGACCAGTTAGGAACTAAGATATTCTCTGTGTCCGACACTGTATGGCAGCCACCGACGGATGCTATAGGTAAATACTAGTCTCACCTGCCTTGTGGGACGTCCGTACCCCGAATTAGATGTGCGTTCTAAAACACGTCACACTTTGTTCACGGCACATTTTTATCTTAACCAAGAAGATAAGGTTAAGCAATGCTGTGCGCATCCTCGAGTAACATAGGCTTTATTTCGTTTGTAATCTATACAAATTCTGACACCAGTCCTACCAAGGGGTGTTAGGCTCCCGGGTTACTGGTTTGTGTAGGTCAGGTAGGCAGTCGCTCCATGTAAAAGACTGGTTAGGTATTTAGGTACCATTAATAATAGGAATAAATCATACTTGAAATCTTTTCGTCCGTCAATTCTTCCCAGCAAAAACACAGGACATGGCGGAGGGCGGGCGTATTTGGGGCTATTTGTAATTTGCTGTTTTCAGTTTTACTTTGAAATTTATTCAGTAAAGATCGGTAGCTTGGACTTATATTATGTAGGTTAAAATGTTTAAAATTATATAAATAAATGATTATTATAAATTGAAATAATACCAGCGACTACCGGATTTTTTTGTACATTATAATAAATTACAATATATTAAAAATTAAAAACAAGTTGATTGTACATAGAAAAAACTTACAAAACTGACCTTCATTTAGCAGTAAATTTCAACAATATTACTAAATGAATTGTTAAGCCGTGAATCAGATGTTTTTAAGTCTATTGAAGAAACAATTTGCCTATTGGCACCATTGTCACTCCTTAGTATAGTTCGGTTTTGATATCCAAGTGTCTTGCTGCGTGTCTTTTGTCTCTTGCACCATGTCGAAGCAACAAACTCCTTTATATAGTGAACCTTTGCCAAATATGGAAAGCTTTAACCCTCCGCTGGGTCCCTCAGGCTCAGTCGGGGGAGGGGGAGGGGGCGGTGGTGGTGGCGGTGGAGGAGGAGGATTTTCACAAATACAATCTTCTTTCTTCGATTTACTTTTCTTGGTTTTTTTATCATCTTCGCAACTGCAGTCCTTATCTGTAATGTCTTGCGGCAGGTTAACCAAGCTCCTCAGCAAGTCCGGCTTCATAGCCACGTAGTACCTGATAGCGTCATCCATTGTTAGTTCCACTTCAGGCGGCGGCGGTGGCGGCGGTGGCATTTTCTTTTTGAACATTCTGAATCCTGAATGCGTCTGCGTCATATCAGAGTTCTCTCTCAAAATCTGTTTTTGTTGAAGCCACTGGTAACTTGCATACTCTTGACAAAAGGTCTCTAAATCAATCTCTGGTTCAGGTTCAGGGGGACATTCACATATTACTTTCTTCTTTCCTTTTTTATACTTGCATGTGCATTGTTTCTCGGGTTTTTCATTTTGTTCTTTATTAATGTCACTCTCTGCCATTCCTGCTTGAGTAAAAGCTCCTCCTGGTTCAATTTTTGAGAGTCCTCCAGCGGGACCAAGTAGTCTGAACGTACCCAATTTAGGCGCGGATTTTAATAAAGAGTTTTCGCAGGCACAGCACTGACAGCCTAAGGACCTGGTGCCAGACTTTGGTCCACTGATCATTTCTGATACGGGTGGCTGAAACTGTTCACATGGACATAAAGGACTTATTTTTACTTTCTTTTTCTTACCACTGCATTGACATTGCATCGTGGGTTCCTTTTGAGGTTTTGGGCGGGTACAGACTGCACAATTTTCGCCCTTTTCTAAAACAATAAATATTACATTAAGAAAATATGGTTTCATGGTTGAAAAAAAAAAATAGAAAAGAAGCTACCGGTATTATGAAAATTGTATTTTTGAACAACATTGTATTTCAATCTATACTATGTAATATAATAAAATTGAAGAGTTGTCTGTTTGTTTGCTTGAAGACACTAATCTCATCTGTACTAATATTATAAAGCTGAAGAGATTGTTTGTTTGTTTGAACGCGCTAATCTCAGGAATTACTAGTCCGATTTGAAAAATTATTTCAGCGTTAGATAGTCCATTTATCGAGGAAAGGTATAGGCTACTTTTTATCCCGGTGCGCCGAGTAGCTCCCACGGGACGCGGGTGAATAGCTTGTAATATTAGAGCGTTCCTCAAATTGTTGACCTGCAGGTAAAGAAACTATAAAACATTTCTTTCGATGTTGAATAGCCTATTTATCAACGAAAAATAAGGCTAATTTAAAGGGTCCCGTACCCAAAGGGCAAAAACAGAACCCTATTTCATCCATTATTCCGTCCGTCCGTCTGTCACCAGGCTGCATGTCATGAACCGTTATAGCTAGAAAGTTAACACAGATGATGTACTTCTGTTGCCTCTAACAACAAGTACTAAATATAAGAATTAAATAAATATTGAGGGAGTTTCCCATACAATATTTTGCAGTTTTTGCTTGATTTTATAGCTAAAACGCTTGAAATATTCACGAATATTTCAAGTAAATATTTCAATACTTTCGAGAAACCGCTGGCGGAATTTCTCTCGCGTCCCTTGGAAAGTATTCCGCGCACCCAGATAAAAAGAAGCCTATAGCATAGCCTTCCTCGATAAATAGGCTATCCAACATCGAAAAAATCTCAAATAGGACCATTTATTCCAGAAATTATCGGGTTCAAACACACAAACTCTTCGGCTTTATAATATTAGTTCATATTTTTTTTTTAGGTAACGTAGTTCCAACGGGACGGGACGGAAGTATTTAACATAGAATCAAAAAATATACCTGCTACATTATCGGCCGGACCACCACCACAACCAGTTGTTTTCAAATTGACCATTTTTCCTACTTTCATTGCTTGATCTATTAATTGTTTTAACTGTTCCGGATTACATTGACATGGTTGTGATTGCTTCATCGTCGAGGGGCGCTTAGAAGATGAATAACAGTTAGAGGGAACGTATGAACAGCTGGGCATCTCCGGCACATGTTCTGGTCCATGACACACGTTCTTTTTAAAACATGGAGCTATCTCACACGGCGCCGCTGAAGTGGGATTTTTCTGTACGGAAGCAAAAGACACTTGCTGGGTCACGTTTGGCTTGGATCGCCCCCGATTCCCCTCGGAGCCTATTAAAGCAGGTTAAAACATGAATAAAATGTGATGTTATAAGACAAAGGCTACACGATCAGTCTGGCATCAGTCCATTCCATCAGTCTAGTCAGAATGATGGGAGAATTATGGTGTTAGAATTACGGTTGATTGACGGACTGATGGTCCAGAATAAAACTTGTTTTTCGTCTGTTATTCTGGCATCAGTCTTAACCGGGCCAGACTGATGGACTGGACTGACGCCAGACTGATCGTGTAACCCTTGTCTAAGTGTTTGAGACATTTTTATAATTCAACTACCCACCTTTGTTCACATGAAGAGACACTACGCGCGCGCCACACCGATGTTCAGAATTTCTATTATGACATTTGACTGACTCTTTCGTAGGACAACAACACGGCCTGTCGGATGTGGTATCGGTGCTAACCACGTGATAAACCTTATGGTAAATGATAGCTGGAGTTGATATCTGACAGAGTTTATTTTTGGTTTTTACTATTTCTTCTCTCTTGCATTTAGAGAAAAATGGTAGCTTATACTTAAACATAGTTTGCTTGTCATGGGAAGACGGTTCCATTTCTTCCAAGCAATACTGTTTACCTTGTGCAGATATTTTTACGCTACGAGTCTTGCATGGATCCCTTCTATACGTTATTTCTGTAACAAATTTAAACTGAGGATAAATGCTTGGTTCTAGTAGTCTAATTCTTCTGTTGACGCATTATGTTTACGTTCCATACATTCCTTAGGAAACTTGTTCTCAAGCTTTTTATTGCCGTAAAAATCTACGATACGATACAATTACTTACCTGGTTCTTGAACGTTACACAAATGCCTGTGAAAATAATTGCCGTAGTGTCCTGATAATTGTACACATAAAGTGGAGCTTAAAGAATCTGACGACCGATCAGATTCGTCATCTGGCACGACTAAGATTAACGAGGAAGCATCGGAGAATTCATCATTTGACAAAAGATGGTCCACCATTGCCGTTATGTCATGGTCACTATTCAAATTATTGATGACTATCAATGGCTCATGAATGTTATTATTCCTTGTATTTGGATGCACTGTGTCGTCTGTGCTATATTGAGTTTGAGAAATTCTATATGTAAAGTAATCATTTCGTTTTTTTAATCTTAGCGTTCCGCGTTCTTCCGCCACACTCACCATGGTATAGCTGAAATATTAAGAGTACGTTAAAGGTGGTATAGTATAAAACAAAGTCGCTTTCTCTGTCCTTAAGTCCCTACCTATCTAGGTGATTGAAGAGAAAGGTTAACACATAAAATACATATTATGTATGTATAATAACATCCATTGCATGGTAGAGAAATACTATTTCCCAAGTAGCACACGAGGCTGTTTATGTGCATGTCCTTATTCAGCTCTGATTACTCTTAAATGGGTACAAATTATTTGGCCTTTAAGTGCACCTAGCTGCTTAGGAGCTGTGTAGCACCAATCTAACAAATATGTCACATCTTCGCTCTTATTTAGATATACAGAGAGATGTTTTAAATCGGAAAATGCTCCTTGCAATTTTACTGACATTATTGTTCATATAACTATATTGCCTATATAAATTTTTGTGCGCCTCGAAAATACGCTGTTTTTCATTAGTTTTGTGATATAAATAAGCCGTGACGAAAATTTGAATATTTTTTTTTGTGCTTTGGAAAGAATTATATTATTATTTATTCTAAGAAGGTGATTACTCTACTCGCATTAAAAAAGATGCAATCTCGATCCTGAATCAGTCACACTACTAGAACCAATTAGTGAGATATATAACACTAGCTTCTGCCAGCGGCTTCGCCCGCTTCCCGAGGGAACTATTTCCCGTACCCAGATAAAAAGTCCGTCCAGTGGATCTCGAGATTAGCGTGTGCAAACAGACAAACATAAAAATATACAAACAGACAAATTTTTTTTTTGAAATTTTACTCTTTTTCATTTTTCAATAATCAATAACCGTACATATTTTGTTTTGTAAAAATATTTAATTTACAGACACGTTTTTTTACTAGCTTTTTTATATGTATATGTTACAGTTACAACCCGTTTTAAGATAGAACGCGTTTTCCCTAGTTAGAACTAGTTTTTACTAAATGCCTTTGTTACAACTAGAAATAACTAATACTCAAAATTTAATATAATAATATTTCAATAGCCTCTATGCGGACTCTATCAATGGAAGTATGACTGATTAGCGGTAGACATATTCAGCAATTAGCTTCCGCCAGCGGTTTCATCCGCGTCCCGTGGGAACTACTCTGCGTACCCGGATAAAAAGTAGTCTATAGCCTTTCTCGATAAATAAGCTATCTAACACTGAAATATTTTTTCAAATCGAGCCAGTAGTTTCTGAGATTAACGCGTTCAAACAAACACACAAACTCTTCAGCTTTATAATATTAGTATAGATAAGCTGTAATCCGGGCCACAAATCGTCTATTTTACAGCTATTACCGTCATNGTTAATAAAACGTCGACATCCAATGAATTAGCGGAAAATCAGCTAGGCAAGTGACTGAAGACAACGTTTAACAAGATGGCCAAACGTCATTTAGCCATTAGGTATTAGCTAGCTAATTCAACCAGTTGGCTGCGACAGGTACTCGTATATGTCGCAGTGTTACAACCACCTGCTCCTCAACTCGCGGGCCGCTTCGCCCTCCGCGCCTACGCGATTTTGAATTACACTCTAGGGGTAGGGCAGACAAGACTGCGTGAAGTCGGATTTACCGCAATTCGTTTCTGCCATTAAAACCTAACTTCCACCAATTTTTTTTTCATAATAAGTTCGAAATAATACGCATTATTAACACAATACTTAGGACAATTTCGAATATTATGGTTACTGAAGTAAGAAAATCCGGCTAATCGTGGATCCGCCGTCATACATAACGCCCTATTTTTGATATCGGCTGGCCGTAATGTAGTACGGCGGATTATACGAACAGACAGCGACATATACTTGGCGGGATGGAATTTAGTCATTTAGCCTTTTGAATGATTCTAGTTCAATCAACTATCGGCCTAGGCGTTCAATTGGCTGGCTAATTCAACTAGTTGGCTGCGACATATATACATCGATGGCTGCAACTACTGCGCCATTCGTTGTCACCTATCCCTCGCAGTCGACGTGTTTTCTTGCATCGAAAATCATTGACTCGACTGAAAGAGTGTACCAGCCCTAGAAGAATTTATAAAGACCAGTTAGGAACTAAGATATTCTCTGTGTCCGACACTGTATGGCAGCCACCGACGGATGCTATAGGTAAATACTAGTCTCACCTGCCTTGTGGGACGTCCGTACCCCGAATTAGATGTGCGTTCTAAAACACGTCACACTTTGTTCACGGCACATTTTTATCTTAACCAAGAAGATAAGGTTAAGCAATGCTGTGCGCATCCTCGAGTAACATAGGCTTTATTTCGTTTGTAATCTATACAAATTCTGACACCAGTCCTACCAAGGGGTGTTAGGCTCCCGGGTTACTGGTTTGTGTAGGTCAGGTAGGCAGTCGCTCCATGTAAAAGACTGGTTAGGTATTTAGGTACCATTAATAATAGGAATAAATCATACTTGAAATCTTTTCGTCCGTCAATTCTTCCCAGCAAAAACACAGGACATGGCGGAGGGCGGGCGTATTTGGGGCTATTTGTAATTTGCTGTTTTCAGTTTTACTTTGAAATTTATTCAGTAAAGATCGGTAGCTTGGACTTATATTATGTAGGTTAAAATGTTTAAAATTATATAAATAAATGATTATTATAAATTGAAATAATACCAGCGACTACCGGATTTTTTTGTACATTATAATAAATTACAATATATTAAAAATTAAAAACAAGTTGATTGTACATAGAAAAAACTTACAAAACTGACCTTCATTTAGCAGTAAATTTCAACAATATTACTAAATGAATTGTTAAGCCGTGAATCAGATGTTTTTAAGTCTATTGAAGAAACAATTTGCCTATTGGCACCATTGTCACTCCTTAGTATAGTTCGGTTTTGATATCCAAGTGTCTTGCTGCGTGTCTTTTGTCTCTTGCACCATGTCGAAGCAACAAACTCCTTTATATAGTGAACCTTTGCCAAATATGGAAAGCTTTAACCCTCCGCTGGGTCCCTCAGGCTCAGTCGGGGGAGGGGGAGGGGGCGGTGGTGGTGGCGGTGGAGGAGGAGGATTTTCACAAATACAATCTTCTTTCTTCGATTTACTTTTCTTGGTTTTTTTATCATCTTCGCAACTGCAGTCCTTATCTGTAATGTCTTGCGGCAGGTTAACCAAGCTCCTCAGCAAGTCCGGCTTCATAGCCACGTAGTACCTGATAGCGTCATCCATTGTTAGTTCCACTTCAGGCGGCGGCGGTGGCGGCGGTGGCATTTTCTTTTTGAACATTCTGAATCCTGAATGCGTCTGCGTCATATCAGAGTTCTCTCTCAAAATCTGTTTTTGTTGAAGCCACTGGTAACTTGCATACTCTTGACAAAAGGTCTCTAAATCAATCTCTGGTTCAGGTTCAGGGGGACATTCACATATTACTTTCTTCTTTCCTTTTTTATACTTGCATGTGCATTGTTTCTCGGGTTTTTCATTTTGTTCTTTATTAATGTCACTCTCTGCCATTCCTGCTTGAGTAAAAGCTCCTCCTGGTTCAATTTTTGAGAGTCCTCCAGCGGGACCAAGTAGTCTGAACGTACCCAATTTAGGCGCGGATTTTAATAAAGAGTTTTCGCAGGCACAGCACTGACAGCCTAAGGACCTGGTGCCAGACTTTGGTCCACTGATCATTTCTGATACGGGTGGCTGAAACTGTTCACATGGACATAAAGGACTTATTTTTACTTTCTTTTTCTTACCACTGCATTGACATTGCATCGTGGGTTCCTTTTGAGGTTTTGGGCGGGTACAGACTGCACAATTTTCGCCCTTTTCTAAAACAATAAATATTACATTAAGAAAATATGGTTTCATGGTTGAAAAAAAAAAATAGAAAAGAAGCTACCGGTATTATGAAAATTGTATTTTTGAACAACATTGTATTTCAATCTATACTATGTAATATAATAAAATTGAAGAGTTGTCTGTTTGTTTGCTTGAAGACACTAATCTCATCTGTACTAATATTATAAAGCTGAAGAGATTGTTTGTTTGTTTGAACGCGCTAATCTCAGGAATTACTAGTCCGATTTGAAAAATTATTTCAGCGTTAGATAGTCCATTTATCGAGGAAAGGTATAGGCTACTTTTTATCCCGGTGCGCCGAGTAGCTCCCACGGGACGCGGGTGAATAGCTTGTAATATTAGAGCGTTCCTCAAATTGTTGACCTGCAGGTAAAGAAACTATAAAACATTTCTTTCGATGTTGAATAGCCTATTTATCAACGAAAAATAAGGCTAATTTAAAGGGTCCCGTACCCAAAGGGCAAAAACAGAACCCTATTTCATCCATTATTCCGTCCGTCCGTCTGTCACCAGGCTGCATGTCATGAACCGTTATAGCTAGAAAGTTAACACAGATGATGTACTTCTGTTGCCTCTAACAACAAGTACTAAATATAAGAATTAAATAAATATTGAGGGAGTTTCCCATACAATATTTTGCAGTTTTTGCTTGATTTTATAGCTAAAACGCTTGAAATATTCACGAATATTTCAAGTAAATATTTCAATACTTTCGAGAAACCGCTGGCGGAATTTCTCTCGCGTCCCTTGGAAAGTATTCCGCGCACCCAGATAAAAAGAAGCCTATAGCATAGCCTTCCTCGATAAATAGGCTATCCAACATCGAAAAAATCTCAAATAGGACCATTTATTCCAGAAATTATCGGGTTCAAACACACAAACTCTTCGGCTTTATAATATTAGTTCATATTTTTTTTTTAGGTAACGTAGTTCCAACGGGACGGGACGGAAGTATTTAACATAGAATCAAAAAATATACCTGCTACATTATCGGCCGGACCACCACCACAACCAGTTGTTTTCAAATTGACCATTTTTCCTACTTTCATTGCTTGATCTATTAATTGTTTTAACTGTTCCGGATTACATTGACATGGTTGTGATTGCTTCATCGTCGAGGGGCGCTTAGAAGATGAATAACAGTTAGAGGGAACGTATGAACAGCTGGGCATCTCCGGCACATGTTCTGGTCCATGACACACGTTCTTTTTAAAACATGGAGCTATCTCACACGGCGCCGCTGAAGTGGGATTTTTCTGTACGGAAGCAAAAGACACTTGCTGGGTCACGTTTGGCTTGGATCGCCCCCGATTCCCCTCGGAGCCTATTAAAGCAGGTTAAAACATGAATAAAATGTGATGTTATAAGACAAAGGCTACACGATCAGTCTGGCATCAGTCCATTCCATCAGTCTAGTCAGAATGATGGGAGAATTATGGTGTTAGAATTACGGTTGATTGACGGACTGATGGTCCAGAATAAAACTTGTTTTTCGTCTGTTATTCTGGCATCAGTCTTAACCGGGCCAGACTGATGGACTGGACTGACGCCAGACTGATCGTGTAACCCTTGTCTAAGTGTTTGAGACATTTTTATAATTCAACTACCCACCTTTGTTCACATGAAGAGACACTACGCGCGCGCCACACCGATGTTCAGAATTTCTATTATGACATTTGACTGACTCTTTCGTAGGACAACAACACGGCCTGTCGGATGTGGTATCGGTGCTAACCACGTGATAAACCTTATGGTAAATGATAGCTGGAGTTGATATCTGACAGAGTTTATTTTTGGTTTTTACTATTTCTTCTCTCTTGCATTTAGAGAAAAATGGTAGCTTATACTTAAACATAGTTTGCTTGTCATGGGAAGACGGTTCCATTTCTTCCAAGCAATACTGTTTACCTTGTGCAGATATTTTTACGCTACGAGTCTTGCATGGATCCCTTCTATACGTTATTTCTGTAACAAATTTAAACTGAGGATAAATGCTTGGTTCTAGTAGTCTAATTCTTCTGTTGACGCATTATGTTTACGTTCCATACATTCCTTAGGAAACTTGTTCTCAAGCTTTTTATTGCCGTAAAAATCTACGATACGATACAATTACTTACCTGGTTCTTGAACGTTACACAAATGCCTGTGAAAATAATTGCCGTAGTGTCCTGATAATTGTACACATAAAGTGGAGCTTAAAGAATCTGACGACCGATCAGATTCGTCATCTGGCACGACTAAGATTAACGAGGAAGCATCGGAGAATTCATCATTTGACAAAAGATGGTCCACCATTGCCGTTATGTCATGGTCACTATTCAAATTATTGATGACTATCAATGGCTCATGAATGTTATTATTCCTTGTATTTGGATGCACTGTGTCGTCTGTGCTATATTGAGTTTGAGAAATTCTATATGTAAAGTAATCATTTCGTTTTTTTAATCTTAGCGTTCCGCGTTCTTCCGCCACACTCACCATGGTATAGCTGAAATATTAAGAGTACGTTAAAGGTGGTATAGTATAAAACAAAGTCGCTTTCTCTGTCCTTAAGTCCCTACCTATCTAGGTGATTGAAGAGAAAGGTTAACACATAAAATACATATTATGTATGTATAATAACATCCATTGCATGGTAGAGAAATACTATTTCCCAAGTAGCACACGAGGCTGTTTATGTGCATGTCCTTATTCAGCTCTGATTACTCTTAAATGGGTACAAATTATTTGGCCTTTAAGTGCACCTAGCTGCTTAGGAGCTGTGTAGCACCAATCTAACAAATATGTCACATCTTCGCTCTTATTTAGATATACAGAGAGATGTTTTAAATCGGAAAATGCTCCTTGCAATTTTACTGACATTATTGTTCATATAACTATATTGCCTATATAAATTTTTGTGCGCCTCGAAAATACGCTGTTTTTCATTAGTTTTGTGATATAAATAAGCCGTGACGAAAATTTGAATATTTTTTTTTGTGCTTTGGAAAGAATTATATTATTATTTATTCTAAGAAGGTGATTACTCTACTCGCATTAAAAAAGATGCAATCTCGATCCTGAATCAGTCACACTACTAGAACCAATTAGTGAGATATATAACACTAGCTTCTGCCAGCGGCTTCGCCCGCTTCCCGAGGGAACTATTTCCCGTACCCAGATAAAAAGTCCGTCCAGTGGATCTCGAGATTAGCGTGTGCAAACAGACAAACATAAAAATATACAAACAGACAAATTTTTTTTTTGAAATTTTACTCTTTTTCATTTTTCAATAATCAATAACCGTACATATTTTGTTTTGTAAAAATATTTAATTTACAGACACGTTTTTTTACTAGCTTTTTTATATATATATGTTACAGTTACAACCCGTTTTAAGATAGAACGCGTTTTCCCTAGTTAGAACTAGTTTTTACTAAATGCCTTTGTTACAACTAGAAATAACTAATACTCAAAATTTAATATAATAATATTTCAATAGCCTCTATGCGGACTCTATCAATGGAAGTATGACTGATTAGCGGTAGACATATTCAGCAATTAGCTTCCGCCAGCGGTTTCATCCGCGTCCCGTGGGAACTACTCTGCGTACCCGGATAAAAAGTAGTCTATAGCCTTTCTCGATAAATAAGCTATCTAACACTGAAATATTTTTTCAAATCGAGCCAGTAGTTTCTGAGATTAACGCGTTCAAACAAACACACAAACTCTTCAGCTTTATAATATTAGTATAGATAAGCTGTAATCCGGGCCACAAATCGTCTATTTTACAGCTATTACCGTCATAATAGTTCACACGTTTCCTGTTAATAAGCCAGTGTAATAGGATAATATCCGCTCAATAACTCTTACTACGATAAAGAAATTAGAAAAGGTTAAACACTGAATAGAGGCTCTGAAATTATACTTTTATTGCACTCTTAGCGTATTAATGGTAGTTTTGTCGGACATATTCAGCCTTAATCTAGCTCTTAAGCAGTATTCAGCTGTCTTAGCTGTTTAAATATGACTGACAGCTATTATACAGTTTTAGGATCGCCAATGTACTCTTAAAAGAGTCTTAACACGCATATATCCAAAAGTGAGTGGTTATTCAGCTATATGTGCTACCTGGGTTTGTAATTTTATAAATAAAGAAGCTCGTACCGTAAGTTTCGAAACTGTCAAACAATTAAAAAATCGCTACCGATTTCATGCAAATCGGTTCAGTCGTTTTAGCATTGCAACCAATCATATTAATAACATATTATTTTGGAGGTAAGGACTCAAGAATTAGGTTGAAAATAAAGAAAATAATGTTATGTTATATTATAAATACGAATGTAACTGTCTGTCTGTCCGGTTATCCCATCAACTTATAAGCCGATTTAAATGAAATTTGGTTCGCAGGTAGCAAAACAAAAGGCTGAGGACGGACACAAACTTCGTTTTAACAGGATACGGGAAGTAATTCTCTCGGAACGCGGGTGGCACCGCGGGGAACAGCTAGTATAAATATGATTTACCCGGTCTCGGTATCATTGCTGCTGTCGTCATTCCCGAAGCAGCCAATCCCATTTGTAAAGCGCGCCGTTTCATCTCCGGAACTATCATTGTTACGGTCATCGGATGCCATACAATATTCACATTGAGAACTTGCAGTACTGTTGTCGCTATGCGAAAGCGATACCGCACTGGCTGCATCCATACTCGTACTGGCACTTGAATTTGTGCTTAATGATAATGAAGAATCGCTTTTTATAACTAGGGTAGAATCGAAACTGTCACCGGAGGAACTTCTCATTACAATAATTTCACTCGAAGAAGATGTCGGATCGGAATTTCGAAATACTTCTCTTGATGATTCTTCGCAAGGAGTGTCAAGACATCTACAGGACTCATCGGATACGGTATATTTTTTATATTGTAGCATGCTTTTGTAAGTATTTTTATCGCTCTCTATTTCATACGTTCTGTTACTATTTTGACTGTCACAGGTAACAGTATCAATATCGCTATCCAATTTATCGTCATAATTTCTATACCTAAAGGATGGGCACGTTTCAAATAAACTCCTTTTCAAAATATCTGTTTCAACGGTGCTTTCCAAGTGAGCATCTATTATGTCAGTTGATGTATTACTACTGCAACTATTGATTTGTATTTTGTCAAACAAAGTGACTACATTATTGGGAGTTTCAAGGATGTGGTTGGTGTATGAAATAGTGCTAGCAGCTCTCCCAACTGTTACTTTAATACCTTCGTTATCGATGAAGGCTCCCGCTCTGACACCGGGAATACATTCTTCCGGACAGGGGCACAAAGAAGATATATCTGGAGATGTAACTCTTATCTTCACGTAGCTGTGTTTAAATCTGATTTTCTTCTTGTCACAGCCACAACCACGGTCGCAAGTTGTTGTTTTAATGATGTCTTCAAATTCTTCGGAAATACCTTCACCTTTGTGTGTAACGCCAACTTTTTTGGACTTTGTTTTTGTTACTCTTCCAGTTGCAGTAGCTTTCACCTTTTTCACAAGTTCTTTTTCAGAAGCCGTTTTGCCCTCAGGTAATGGTAGCCCAGCTTCAGCGAGGCCCTTTAGTATCCTCTCCTTTTCTTTTGTCGTTTTACCTGTTAAAGGAGTCAACAGTCCTTCTGTTTTAGCCTTTTCAACTTTAACTTTATGTATTAAAGCCTTTTCGGACGCTGTCTTGCCTTCTGGTATAGGTAATCCGGCTTCGGCTAACTTTTTGATAATTTTTTCTTTCTGTGCTTCTGTTTTGCCTTCTAATGGGGTAAGTAAACCAGCAGCTTTGGCTTGACGTAATTTTTCAGATGTCACTCGTGATGGTTTTTGTTCAGATTTTACTTTAGCAATGAGAGCTTTCTCTGATGCAGTTCTTCCTTCCGGTAAAGGTATACCCAGATCTGCTTGACCTCTAAGAACTCTTTCTTTCTCTTTAGACGATAAACCTTCTAATGGAACTAGTAAACCTGCAGCGGATGCTTCTTTGTACTTCTCTTTCATTGCCAGCGTTTTTGGTTCTGGTGGAAGACCTAATTCTTTATCTATTTTTGCTATAAGTTTTCTTTCCGATACGGTTTTTGATTCAGGCAATGGCAAGCCTTTCTCTGCTAAATCTCTGATAATTTTCTCCTTTTCTGCTGCAGTTTTTCCGTCTAATGGAGATGATTTAGGTTTTCTCGCTTCAGCTTGGACTTTTTTTATTAATGCTTTTTCAGAAGCTGTTCTCCCTTCTGGTAACTTAACTCCAGCGTCAGCCATCTCCCGCAAAATGCGTTCTTTCTGAGGTGCTGTTTTACCTTCGAGAGGCGTAATAATGCCAGCAGCATATGCTTCGCGCATTTTTTCTTTCTCCTCTTGTGTTTTTGGTTCAGGTGGAAGACCAAGCTCTTTGCGAATTTTTTTCGCTATCTTTTTTTCTGATGCCGTCTGCCCTTCAGGAAGTGGTAAGCGTTTTTCTACTAATCCTCTTAATATTTTCTCTTTTTCCTTTGGAGGCTTTCCAGTAAGCAGATCTTTTTCATCCTCTGGTGTCAAAAGACCACATATGCATTCATCAGCTGGTCCTTTGCCCTCTTTCATTACTTTAGCTGTTTTTTTATCTAATTTTTGTCTTTTTTCAGGAGGCAAAGCTGGAGCCCCTACTCCTTTTGCAGGTTTTGCAGGCCGTCCAAGGTCGGCTCTTATTTTTTTAATCAGTTTTCTTTCTGATGCTGTTTTACCTTCTGGAAGAGATAAGTCATGCGCTGCTCGACCACGCAATATTTTTTCTTTTTGTGATGGTGTTTTACCCTCTAAAGGTGTCAATAGCCCCGCAACTTTTGCAGCCCGTATTTTATCTATTATTACTTTTTCTGAAGCAGTTTTTCCTTCAGGCAGAGCCATACCCTGCCTTGCTAATCCTTCCAATATTTTTTCTTTTTGAGCAGGAGTTTTGCCTTCTAAGGGCGTAAACAGTCCTGCCGCTTTAACTTTTCGAATTTTTTCAGACGATATTTTTGTCAGTGGTTTTCCTTCCCTTTCATGGTCGGGTAGTCCTGCTTTTATTCTTTTTACCATTGACTTTTCTGAAGGAGTCCTTCCTTCAGGTAGAGGAATACCAGCATCATGAAGTCTTTTAAGTATTCTTTCTTTCTCAGGCGCAGATTTTCCTTCAAGTGGCGTTACTATCCCTGCTTCATAAGCTTCCTTATACTTCACTTTCATAGATGATGATTTTGGTTCTGGTGGTAATCCAACTTCTTGTCGAATTTTGTCCATTAAGCTCTTTTCCGATGATGTTTTTGCATCAGGCATTGGGAGTCCAGCTTCTACTAGCCCCCTAATTATTTTTTCTTTTTGTTCTTTTGTTTTTCCTTGTAATGGTGTTAAGGCTCCAGCAGCCTTAGCCTGTTTGAGCTTTTCCGAAAGTCTCTTTTCAGGAGGTGGTTTGGCTGTGATTTTTTTTATTATTTCCTCTTCAGATGGTGTCTTCGCTTCTCCTAATGAAACACCTAAAGCCTGTCTTTGTCGAAGAATTTTCTCTTTAGCGGATAGTGTTTTACCATCTAATGGAGTTAATAGGCCAGCGGCTTTTGCTTGCTTCATTTTCACAGATGGGGAAGGCGTTACATATCCAGTGTCTTCTTTGACTTTTTTTATTAAGTCTTTTTCAGATTGTGTTTTTCCTACTGGTAAGGGCAAACCGGCCGCTGCTCTGCCTCTAAGTATTTTTTCTTTCTGTGTTTTTGTTTTACCCTCTAGAGGTGTTAATAGACCTGCTTTTTGGGCTTTTAGAACTTTTTCTGATGGTGTTCTTTCGGGAATACCCAATTCTGCCTTAATTTGTTTCACCATTGCCTTGTCTGACGCAGTTCTGCCTTCTGGCAATGGCAGGCCAGCTTTAGCAAGGCCTCGTAAGATTTTGTCTTTTTGTTCAGGAGTTTTTCCGTCAAGAGGTGTTAACAATCCAGCTGCTTTTGCCTTTCTTAATTTCTCTGTAGTGATTGATGGTCTCGGAACTGTTTTTAATTTCGCAATTATTTCTTTTTCTGATTTTGTTTTACCTTCAGGAAGTTGTAATCCTAATTCAGCTTGACGCTTTAAAATTTTTTCTTTTTGAGCTGTTGTTTTACCTTCCAATGGAGTGATAACACCACTTGCTTGAGCTTTCTTATATTTTTCTTTCATCGACGGCGTTCTTGGTTCTGGTGGTAATCTAACGTCTGCTCGAATTTTGTCTATTAGTATCTTTTCTGAAGATGTTTTAGCTTCAGGTAATGGAATACCCTGTTTTATTAAGTCTCTTAGTATTTTTTCTTTTTGTTTAGGTGTTTTTCCTTCCAAACGTACTTTTGCAGACGGTATTCTTATATCTATTGCAGGTTCTTCTCTTTCATGCTCTGGTGTCAAAAGACCACATATGCATTCATCAGCTGGTCCTTTGCCCTCTTTTATTACTTTAGCTGTTTTTTTATCTAATTTTTGTCTTTTTTCAGGAGGCAAAGCTGGAGCCCCTACTCCTTTTGCAGGTTTTGCAGGCCGTCCAAGATCGGCTCTTACTTTTTTTATCAGTTTTCTTTCTGATGCTGTTTTACCTTCTGGAAGAGATAAGTCATGCGCTGCTCGACCACGCAATATTTTTTCTTTTTGTGATTTTGTTTTACCCTCTAAAGGTGTCAATAGCCCCGCAACTTTTGCAGCCCGTATTTTATCTATTATTACTTTTTCTGAAGCAGTTCTTCCTTCAGGGAGGGGCAAACCCTGCATTGCTAATCCTTCCAATATTTTTTCTTTTTGAGCAGGAGTTTTGCCTTCTAAAGGCGTAAACAGTCCTGCCGCTTTAGCTTTACGAATTTTTTCTGATGGAGTAGTCACAAGAGGCGCACGAGGTGCAGCCTTGACTTTAGCGATGAGCGCCTTTTCTGATGCTGTTCTCCCTTCAGGCAATGGGATACCTGCGTTGTGCAAGCCCTCTAAAATCTTTTCTTTCTCTTTGGATGATTTGCCCTCCAACGGCCGTATTAACCCAGCGTTAGCTGCATTCTCATACTTCTGTCGCATTGATGGTGTCTTAGGTTCAGGAGGTAAGCCAAGATCGGTTCGTACCTTATCAATTAACATTTCTTCAGAGGGAGTTTGGCCCTCAGGAAGTGGAACACCGTGCATAGCTAGACCCCGTAGTATTTTTTCTCGTTGGGCAGGAGTTTTACCTGCTAAAGGTGTTAGTAGTCCTGCAGCTTTTACTGAACGCATTTTTTCTGATGGAATAGGCACAACAGGCGCACCAGGTGCAGCCTTGACTTTAGCGATGAGCGCCTTTTCTGATGCTGTTCTCCCTTCAGGCAATGGAATACCTGCGTTGTGCAAGCCTTGTAAAATCCTTTCTTTCTCTTTGGGTGATTTGCCCTCCAACGGCCGTATTAGTCCAGCGTTAGCTGCATTCACATACTTCTCTCGCATTGATGGTGTCTTAGGTTCAGGAGGTAAGCCAAGATCGGTTCGTACCTTATTAATTAACATTTCCTCAGATGGAGTTTGGCCCTCAGGAAGTGGAACATCTTGCATAGCTAGACCCCGTAGTATTTTTTCTCGTTGGGCAGGAGTTTTACCTGCTAAAGGTGTCAGTAGTCCTGCAGCTTGTACTTTACGTAATTTTTCTGATGGAGTAGGCACAACAGGCGCACGAGGTGCAGCCTTGACTTTAGCTATGAGCGCCTTTTCTGATGCTGTTCTCCCTTCAGGCAATGGGATACCCGCGTTGTGCAAATCTTGTAAAATCTTTTCTTTCTCTTTGGGTGATTTGCCCTCCAACGGCCGTATTAGTCCAGCGTTAGCTGCATTCACATACTTCTCTCGCATTGATGGTGTCTTAGGTTCAGGAGGTAAGCCAAGATCGGTTCGTACCTTATTAATTAACATTTCCTCAGAGGGAGTTTGGCCCTCAGGAAGTGGAACATCGTGCATAGCTAGACCCCGTAGTATTTTTTCTCGTTGGGCAGGAGTTTTACCTGCTAAAGGTGTCAGTAGTCCTGCAGCTTTTACTGAACGCATTTTTTCTGACGGAGTAGGCACAACAGGCGCACGAGGTGCAGCCTTGACTTTAGCGATGAGCGCCTTTTCTGATGCTGTTCTCCCTTCAGGCAATGGAATACCCGCGTTGTGCAAGCCTTGTAAAATCTTTTCTTTCTCTTTGGGTGATTTGCCCTCCAACGGCCGTATTAGTCCAGCGTTAGCTGCATTCACATACTTCTCTCGCATTGATGGTGTCTTAGGTTCAGGAGGTAAGCCAAGATCGGTTCGAACCTTATTAATTAACATTTCTTCAGAGGGAGTTTGGCCCTCAGGAAGTGGGACATCGTGCATAGCTAGACCCCGTAGTATTTTTTCTCGTTGGGCAGGACTTTTACCTGCTAAAGGTGTCAGTAGTCCTGCAGCTTTTACTTTACGCAATTTTTCTGATGGAGTAGGCACAACAGGCGCACGAGGTGCAGCCTTGACTTTAGCGATGAGCGCCTTTTCTGACGCTGTTCTCCCCTCAGGCAATGGGATACCCGCGTTGTGCAAGCCTTGTAAAATCCTTTCTTTCTCTTTGGGTGATTTGCCCTCTAGCGGCCGTATTAGTCCAGCTTTAGCTGCATTCTCATACTTCTCTCGCATTGATGGTGTCTTAGGTTCAGGAGGTAAGCCAAGATCGGTTCTAACCTTATCAATTAACTTTTTCTCAGAGGGAGTTTGGCCCTCAGGAAGTGGAACATCGTGCATAGCTAGACCCCGTAGTATTTTTTCTCGTTGGGCAGGAGTTTTACCTGCTAAAGGTGTCAGTAGTCCTGCAGCTTTTACTGAACGCATTTTTTCTGACGGAGTAGGCACAACAGGCGCACGAGGTGCAGCCTTGACTTTAGCGATGAGCGCCTTTTCTGATGCTGTTCTCCCTTCAGGTAATGGGATACCCGCGTTATGTAAACCCTGTATAATTTTTTCTTTTTCTTTATGAGTTTTACCTTCTAGTGGTTGTAGCAATCCTGCATCAGCTGCTCTGCTGTACTTATCTCTCATTGATGGAGTTTGCGGTTCAGGTGGCAAACCGAGGTCATTACGAACTTTTTCAATTAACTTTCTCTCAGAAGCCGTTTTTCCTTCTGGAAGATCCATGCCTTGCTTGGCTAGTCCCCTTAATATGTTTTCTTTTTGCGCTGTCGATTTACCCTCAAGAGGTGTTAATAGGCCCGCGGCTTTTGCCATTTGCATTTTCTCTGATGGTGTTACTTTAACTTTAGCTGTTATGGCTTTTTCCGATACCATCCGTTCTTCACGAATTGGTATACCAGCAGCAGTTTTAACCTTTTGGATAAGTGCCTTTTCAGATTCTGTTCTTCCTTCTGGAAGGGGAATACCAAGTTGAGCTTGAGCTTGGAGAATTTTCTCCTTCTGTGATGCAGTTTTCCCTTCTAATGGTGTCATCAACCCTGCCTTTTCAGCTTTTCTCGCTTTTGCCTTTTCTGCTGCAGTTTTCGGCTCAGGAGGTAACCCAAGCTCAGTCCTAACTTTATGGATCAAAGCTTTTTCAGAAGCTGTTTTGCCTTTCGGAAGCGGTTGCCCTGTTTTAGCTAGTTCTTTCAAAATTTTTTCTTTTTCTGCTGGAGTCTTTCCACGTAAGGCTTTTTCAGCTTTTTTAACTTTTGCTTTCCTTTCCTTTCTATCGATGCCTAGTGAAGCTATTGATTTCTTTATTTCTCCAAGTAGTCTATCTTCTTGTGGTAAATGGCCACATAGTATGCAATTGCAATCATCACAGTTTTTCTTTTTGTAACAGTCGTAGAGGCCTTTCATCACCTCAAACATTGCATCCGAATTGCAAGAACAGCAGCAAGTGTCTTTTTGACTGCTTAATTGACAGCGATAAACTTTCCATCTCCTTTGGGTGGGAAAGTTAAACGGGCTCAAATATTCATTAAAATTATATGCTGAGACTCTACTTACTATAAATGAAGTATTAAAAAAGTAATTTTTCTTTAAAATGCCATCAGAGCTATGTGTTTTATGTTTGGGTAATTTAGTTTTTTTATTCATTTCTGGTAAGCTGGAGTTCTTAGTAAGGAGTTTTCTAGTTTTGTGCATTCCTGAACGTGATAACCGAAATGCAACTGCTGGCTGTTGACCATTTTTGAAAAGATCGTTTAATTTTGGGTTCTTCATTTTTTTCTTATGAACAATTATACTGATATTATCTACACCACTGCATGAATTTTCTTCATGGACATAACAGTTGGATTCATCTAGTCGTCTAAGCTCATTTTGCAAATTCCTCATTTTGATAAATAGTAAATAGCGCGGAAACTGCAATTCTTATACTTGTATATGAATAAATTGTATACTTGTCCTCTTACTTCATCTCCAATCGAGAAAACTGGTCTTGTATTACATCAAAATGGGGTGACAACTTGATATGGCATTTTATGAACAACTAGTTATGGGTTCATTTTCATAATTGTCTTCATGAGTTGTTGTTTGATTATGCTGTAAAATTTTTACGAAGCGACTATAAGATTATTTATTAAATATATTTACTCCTCGTTCATAGGCAACCATCTACAATGACCTGTGAGTTGACGACTACACTGGTTATTTTTTATTAATTTTAATCAATGTGTGTTTTATAGTACCTAGGGGTTAGGGTATCTGGTCTTATTTTTTTAAATATTGACATCAACAAGTACATCCTGAAATAGCTTTCACAAAGCGAAGACCATCATAATAAGTTAATCAGTAAAAAGTTGACGTACCTTTATTTTCTATTTCGTATTTACAAATTAATAGGTTCTTTCGCTGGTTAGGACATTATTGTGAACTATTGATTGATGTTTAACATATTTTTAATACTTTTGTGTTATTAGAGTTTTTACGAACTTTTATGCCATATTTTTTTTGTCTGTCAAATGTCGATTGACAGTCTTTTATAGAACCTCATGTAGAACGATATAATTTCTTTGCTTACTATAAATTTATAAAAAGTTTTTAATAAATGCTACCAGCCTGGTAGCAGTGATGTCAGACAGGGTGATTTATATTATAACTAAGACAGGGGTTACACGATCAGTCTGGCGTCAGTCAATTCCATCAGTCTGGTCATGAATGATGGGAGAATGATCGTGTAACCGGGTGACTGACGGACTAATGGTCCAAAATGTACCGTGTTTTTGCCCGTCAGTCTTTCGTCAGTCTGTGACTGATGCCAGAATGACGCCAGACTGATCGTGTAACCCCTGTCTAAGAGTTCCCAGCAGTTTCAGTCGCATTTAAAAAAGTCTATTTCCCTTATCATGAACATAGCATGAAGAAAATACGAATTAATAATAAAACATAGTCTATTAATGTCGTTATGATGATAAGATACTTATTTTGATTTAAAATAAGGAACACTGCTATGAAATAGGGCAATGTTCGGCTTAAAGACACCTGATTGTCTTTAAGCCGAACATTGCCCTATTACATAGCTTCTGCAGCCTAAATAACTGTTCCTATCAGCAGAGTGCTCCCAGAAAAAATGCTATAACGCAAAAGAGAAGCTGCTATTCCATGGTAGGCTGTTAAGAGAGCCTGACTATTGTCTTTCTTTGGAACAGAGCATATGCGGATTTACTGAGTTTCGCGGCTAGGTTTTCAGCATGCGATTTCCAAGTGAGAGAACTTTATTTTATCCATAAATATTTTTATTGTGTCAAGTAATAATGTATTTTATGAAAGAATTTACATAATTTTTATGATTTTGTATGTCTCTAACCAGACCACAGGTCTATGGGATCCCGGATTTTTGGAAGGCGAACATGCGGCCGAACCCAACACGCTGAAGCCCTTTCAGACAACTTTAATGAAATGGTGACACAAAACCGTCCGATTATCCCTTAATATATCACTTTAAAATGTACCCGAGGAAAATCCCCGGTTTAGTTCTATGCTAAACTTTTGCTAACTATGGCATAAATTACTTGGGCTATAATTGTGATGGGATGTTAGTGGACTAGGGTATGGGGAAACTACGGGAACTATGATACCGCCGATAACAATGTATACGATACATGTAAAACCGGCCAAGTGCGAGTCGGACTCGCGCACGGAGGGTTCCGTACCATTATCTATGAAAAATGAACGTATCTATTATCTACAACTACTCAAATTACAAATTTTTCTATAAACCGCAAATTGTAAATTTGTTATTCATATATTTGTATGAAAAACAAAGTTATAATTTAATATTATATTTGTTTAAATTTTTAGTAAGTATTTGTTGTTATAGCGAAACGGAAATACATCATTTGTGAAAATTTCAGCTTACTAGCTATCACGGTTTATGAGATACAGCCTGGAGACAGAAGAGACAAAGAGACTTTGTTATGTTTTATGATTGATTTGACTTGATATGATTATATTTGTATGAAAAACAAAGTTATTTTTGCTGCCCGAAAAATGTTTGTATTTTGGCTAGTTGTATGAACGTTAATTTTTCATAAATAATGGTACGGAACCCTTCGTGCGCGAGTCCAACTCGCACTTGGCCGGTTTTCTTTAGTACGAGAACAACGGGCGACGCGTAGTCTGAGTGTTCTACGGGCTTCAAAATACCTTACGATAATAATCGGTCTAGCTTTAAAAAAAATTGGCTGTGCATCGTGTTTTAATTTGCCAAGTCAATTTTATATTTGTTATAAAAACAACTCGTGATCACCTGAGAAAACTTCAGGAAACATTTTACAAAGCTGCTTATCAATAGTCGCATTAATAATAATAGATTCGCTCGGTGTCTGTTGATACACAGCGTGCGCATGCGCCGTAGCGCCCGTGGTAGCGCTCTCCGCCGCCCGCGCCGGCGCTAACTCGAGGTTGAATCTATACTAATATTATAAAGCTGAAGAGTTTGTTTGTTTGTTTGAACGCGCTAAGCTCCGATTTGAAGAATTCTTTTATTGTTAGATAGCCCATTTATCGAGGAACTTACTTTTTATCCGGGTGCGCCGAGTAGTTCCCACGGGACGCGGGTGAGACCGCTGGCAGAAGCTAGTTCTCAGATAAAGTCGCTGCTCAGAAACGGGGGCCCGTCTGCGCGTATTATGTACAGACGACAGCAGGTCAACGTATACGAATCTGTCAAATTTTACCAATCAAACATTAACCTACCGCTATTGTGATAAGGTTGAAAATCTATTTCAGAAATTTGACAGATTGTGGTAACTTGATGTGCTGTCGTGTGTACACTTGTGGTTTGTGCGACACAAGTGTACGCGTGCGACCTAAGTACCTATGATATAGACAACAAAACAATTCCAATAGTTTCAATGTTTTCCCCCGTATAATCAAATAGTCGTTTTTTAGCGACTGGTAATGGCAATCGCTTAAAATTCGAGTTCTTTCCGAGATTACGCTAACTGCTGAACCGCGTGAACCGCTATCAATTTCGAACCCCTAGGTTAGGCCACTGACCGTCACTCGCTATGTCATGGGTTTCCCTTTTGAGCACTAAATATTATAAAAAACACTGAAAGGGATAAAAAAATAAAACTTTTCACATGGCTCTAGAAGTCGGTGTCTGCAGGTCTGTTGAATGTGTTTATTTTGCCACCGACTTCTAGAGCCATGTGAAAAGTTTTATTTTTTTATCCCTTTCAGTGTTTTTTTGTGAAGTCGGTTTTGTTTTTTTTGTAAAAAGTTTTTTTATTTTATGCTTTTCAGTTTTCGGCTCTAAAATAAAACTATATCTTTAATACCCATACCCACCCACACAGTCGGGCCGACTGACTGTTATAGTATCATCGACGTAAAAAAGCGTACGAAATTTGAAGAGTTCTCTCAATTTCTCCAGGATCCCATCATCAGATCCTGGTCTCCTTACCATGGGACCACCTGTGAAGAACACCCTTTCAAACAAAAAAAGAATTTTGAATATCGGTCCAGCCATCTTCGAGTAATCGGTGAACATACATAAAAAAAAAAAAAAAAAAAAAAGATACGGTCGAATTGAGAACCTCCTCCTTTTTGGGAAGTCGGTTAAAAAACACATACCGTCGTCGTCTCCGTCGTCCACCCACAGTACCTTGTTCGACGTATTTCACTGTTGGCACATTTTACACAAATGACTTTAAGTATTGCACTTTTTACGCTTGAAGTTTTTATACCGGCACTAATTAGGCTTATGGTTCGTAAACCCGCACACACTGCACTTCTCTCTCTTGGAGATATTGAAGACGCTAACCGCGGACCGCTGCGGCCGCCCCGGGCGCCGCCGCCGCCGCTGCCGCCGGCATCGCCGACGCCTGGCGTGCACAACGCACGCTTTCCGCCAAGTCGATCGCCTTTGCGAGTGTCAGCTCGCGCTGATCCTGCACGAACAACTTGTCGCGCTCATGTCCCGGTGCCATGCCCATGATGAACTTGTCCAGCAGGGCTTCCTCCAAATTCTTGAATGCACACTTGTGATGAGTGGTCGAACGCTTTGAGAACGTCATAAGTCGCTCCCGTGGACATATTACAATATGTGAGTCCACTCGTCGCCACTTGTTAATTATTTGCGCGGGAAATAGGGAAACGACGCAGCGCAAATTTAACGTTAATCAAACTCGCTAGTTGATTACACACAAAACTTCAAAAAGAGCGGGAACGCGCGGGACGCAGCCCGCCATGCGCACGTCAAAATGCGCGCCAACATTCTGCGCGCGCATCCCCCACTCGGTGTACCAACCTAACAAACGGGGATCGGGAGTTTGTATGCAGGCCCTATGTTTTATTGAAGTAAGAGATATGAAAAGGGGTGTAAACTGTATATAAACATTATTTAATAACGGATTTTACGAAAATCTACCCCCAGGGGTTGGTAGTTTGTATGAAAGTACTATGTTTTTGAAGTGTTTGTTTTATACAGATCTTAATCTTCGGAACTACTAGACGATGATTCTTTTTTAGGGTTCCGTACCCAAAGGGTAAAACGGGACCCTATTACTAAGACTTCGTTGTCGGTCTTTCTGTGTCTGTCTGTCTCCTCGCTGTATCTCATTAACCGTGATAGCTAGAAAGCTGAAATTTTCACAAATGATGTATTTCCGTTGTCGCTATAACAAGATATACTAAAAATTAAAACCGGCCAAGTGCGAGCTGGACTCGCGCATGAAGGGTTCCGTACCATTATATATGAAAAATGAACGTATCTATTACCTACAACTAGCCAAAATACGATCATTTTTAGGGTTCCGTACCCAAAGGGTAAAACGGGACCCTATTACTAAGACTTCGTTGTCTATCTTTCTGTGTCTGTCTCCACGCTGTATCTCATTAACCGTGATAGCTAGAAAGCTGAAATTTTCACAAATGATGTATTTCCGTTGCCGCTATAACAACAAATACTCGAAATTAAAACTGGCCAAGTGCGAGCTGGACTCCGCATGAAGGGTTCCGTACTATTGGTACCATTACCATTATTTATTTACCAGTACCATTGGTACGGAACCCTTCGTGCGTGAGTCCAACTCGCACTTGGCCGGTTTTATACATAATGGTACGGAACCCTTCATACGCGACTCGGACTCGCACTTGGCCGGTTTTTAGGGTTCCGTAGCCGAATGGCAAAAAACGGAACCCTTATAGATTCGTCATGTCTGTCTGTCTGTCTGTCCGTATGTCACAGCCAGTTTATTCCGAAACTATTAAGACTACGCCATTCAAACTCGGTAGGTAGATGTATTATGTTAACCGCTTTTCGATTTTTATGCAAAAACAAAAATATTAGAAGGGGGCTCCCCAACATGGAACTGAAACAAAATTTTTTTTTTTTCGTCTAACCTATACTTGTGGGTCTTTAAAAATAAGATTGAGGTTTCTAAAACCATTTTTTCTCAAAATCAATCATTTCATAGTTAGACACTTTCAAATTGCAAAAATGTGTGTGTGTGTCCCTGTCATTTCTAAACTACCAGAGTGTAAAATCTAAAAAAAATATATGTTATAGACCTTAACAAAAACTATCAACCAAAATTGGTTTGAACTAGATACAGTCAGTGGTTTTTGAGATATAGCACTTTTTCAGTAACCGCAAATTATAACTTTGTTATTCATATATTTGTATAAAAAACAAAGTTATTTTTTCTTGTCGAGAAATGTTTGTGTTTTGACTAATTGTTTAATTATTTTTAATAATTTTAGTAATTTTTGACCAATTGGCAATAGGAACGTTTATTTTTCATAGATAATGGAACGGAACCCTTCGTGCGCGAGTCCGACTCGCACTTGGCCGGTTTTTATTGTATAGGGATAGGTATTAAGTCTGGGCAACATGTAGGCTATAATTTATATTGGAAACTTGAATACCTGATGCGGAACCGCAACAGATTAGCTAAACTATAACTATAAGATACCAAAATGTTACTTTAGTAATAATTGTTCCACGTAATGAGCATTTTCTGCTGAGATAATTAATTTGAAGATCTGGAACACTTCATGTGTCGTGGGCAGAAGCTAGTTTAGTATCTCAGGTTTTTACAGTAAGTAGAACACTTATTTTTTTTTATTTTTTTTTAACTTCGAAATTTTTATTTACAACAAAAATATATACATACTTATTTCCATATTATAGATTACTAGTCGTTTTCCCGCGGTTTCACTCGCATCCCGTGGGAATTACTGCCCGTACCCGGATAAAATATAGCCTATGTCACTCGTGGATAATGTAGCTTTCGAATGGTGAAAGAATTTTTAAAATCGGTCCAGTAGTTTTTGAGCCTATTCATTACAACCAAACAAACAAACAAAGTTTTCCTCTTTATAATATTATAGTATAGAAAACTAATTTCTAAGTATAAATAAAAAACTTACAACAAAAATAATAAACAAACAATATATTACAAATATTTACATTACGCGTCAAAGTATTCCTCCGCATCGCTATCATCCGGTAACGTGCCCAGAAGACTGGCTGCATTGCCACGTTGTATGGCAATGCTTATTCTTTGACCAAAGAACAAGCCAGCCCTCTGGTCACGCGAAGCGTCGATCAATCTTTTGGAACACTTATTAACTTATTCATATTAGGATTATACTTGAATGAATGACCTAGGTAATGACGTGGGGGGAACCTGTAAACCCTACCCGTGTGCTGATCATACAATACCATTGTTAAGTATAATCTACTTTCGAATCAAAACCTTTTTAAAATTGTCTATCATAGACCCAAGAGAATTAGTCCTTACGAAGTTCTTTCACTTCTTTCATTACATAGTCTTTGCTTAACAGTCCACTGACGCCTATCAAGTTGACATGATTTGTTCTAAGCATGAACGAAATCGCAAAACAACACAAATAAAAATAAACTACACAAAACAGTAACAGGAATGAAATTGGCTAGAAAATAATCCGATCGATACTGCCATGAGTTTGCCGTGTATGGGCACAGGCTTCTCATTGGATAAATGCAAGTGCAAGGTCCTTCGCACTGGCTACCGTGATTCGGACAGTGTCGTCTTATTGGCTAAGAGCGACAGCCTCTGCCGTCTCCTGGACCTCAGAGAAAGGACCAAGACTAACCTCGTCGTCGGCCTCGTCGAAAACATGTATGATTCTTGTGCCGGATATAATTTAAGGTAAGGTGAACGGTGCTGCGCTTAGTTATCCTAACTTCTACGAAGCCTACGTAAACCGCTCGAACGCGCGGAGCATAGCTGTTGTTCTAAACTGCGTGTTATTAAAAAGACGTTGCTAAATAAAGCATAATATGAGTGTAGTGCTAACAAATGTTTAGTGAATGGCGTGGGCGCGGTTCGATACCAAAGTGCATCGCGCGTGCCGCCGGACGGGGCGCTTTTGTATGAAATCGCGCCCGTGCCCGCGTAACGCAGTTTCAGGCCTTTTGGGTACTCCGATTTTACCGAAGATCTGAGCTAGTTGGTATAAGTACCTAATTAGGTACTTTTATTCCCGAATTGGAATAGTTCTTTCTTTTAAATATCGACACAGAACATTGTCGATGTTGGGTTAATCTATACTTACTAATATTATAAAGCTGAAGAGTTTGTTTGTCTGAACGCGCTAATCTCAGGAACTACTGGTCCGATTTGAAAAATTCTTTCAGTGTTAGATAGCCCTTTTATTAAGGAGTAGGTTAGGCACTTCTTATCCGGGTGCGCCGTGTAGTTCCCACGGGACGTGGGTGAAACCGCTAGCAGAAGCTAGTATCTGCATAAAACTTCAAATAGCTTGGTTAAAACTGTTTTTATTTATGTTAGACATTATTGCAATATTGCTTTGTTTGCAGGTATTGTCCTATCAGGGGCTTTGTGAAGCACAATGAGACGTACTTCAGCAATACAGTGAAGGATCTACTAATTCTCATCTGCTTTCTGTTGGCGAACTTTGTGGTGTTCCTGAACATAGTCATGAAGACGATGGTCCACATCTACTTTGTGGTCATAATGAGTGCGCAATGGATAAGGAGGTAACCTATTACATATTATACCTACTCCCCTACTAATATTATAAATGCGAAAGTAACTCTGTCTGTCTGTCACGCTTTCACGCCTAAACCAGTGAGCCGATTTTGATGAAATTTGGTACAGAGATAGAATAAACCCTGAGGAACAACATAGGCTACTTTTATCCGGGTACGGGAAATAGTTCCCTCGGGAAGCGAGCGAAGCCGCTGGCAGAAGCTAGTAACCTATATGTTCTGTCAGATTCTGTCTAAAACTTTATCTGGACCTGTAAAACGGGTCCTAAGTCAAAAATGTTATTAAGATGGCATAGACGACAGTAGATCAACCTACCCGAATCTGTAAAATTTTACCAATAGAATATTAAAATCCACTTTGAAAATCTAATTAAGAAGTTTGACAGATTATGGTAGGTTGATGAGCTGTCTGTACAGACAACAGCAGGTCACGGTGCCCTAATCTGTCAATTTTTACAGAACAATTAACCTACCACTATTGCGATAAGGTTGAAAATCTATTGCAGAAATTTCACAGATTATGGTAGTTTGATCTACTGTCTATACTTACCAAAGTCACCTTGATCCTCATTTCCATTCCAGGTCTTTCCTGACGAAATTGGATACCAATGAAGAGATGGTACCCCCCAGTCCTGCGCAGTTGTATTGCTATTCACCGCCCATACCGAACAAATATCTATGACGGCTAACCTTTATATTGTGTGAGAAAATAATTTAAACGTAACTAATATATTGTTCATAATTGTTGTGGGTTTTTTATTGTTGATAGTTATTTTTTTCATTGGACTAGTTCAATTAACTGCCCTGAAATCCACATAATTCGAAATAATGTAGCCCATTTTTCGTACAGCTACCCTTACTTATTTCGAATTGTGTAGATTTTAGTAAAAAACAAAGAATCTTTAATTCAACTCAATCTAGCAGGACAATGGGCATCGATAGACCGTCGCATGCACCTTAGTATTATTTTTGGTTTCTCAAACATGGCAAAACTGCTGCATACATGGCAAGTTCGCGGTACAGAAAACAGCACATCAAATTACCACACCTGTCAAATTTCTGCACTCGATTTTCAACCTTATCACAATGGAGGTAGGTTAATGTTTGATTGGTAAAATTTGACAGATTCGTATACGTTGACCTGCTGTCGTCTGTACATACATAGCTTGCTTTTTGGCAGTCACGTAAAACGCCTGTAGCGTATGACGATAACATCTCTTCAAGTAACAGAAGAGACAGTCAACACAAAGTTCTCAGTAGATATACTAGATGGCGCTGATTAGAAAAGTTTAAAACAGGTGTTTCAGTAAGCGTGTTGTAAGTCGCTAGATGGCGCTAATTTCAATAAGTATACGCAGTGTCCTAAAATAGTAAGGTGCCACAGGATCCCTTTATGAAATGTTGGCAATTATTTTATTATCACGTAGTTATGAACATAACGCGCGACTGATGAAAACTCATATCATAATATTATATGTAGGTATAGTAAAAGTATAGACAATAAATAAACGACAAATGAAACGACGAAGGGAAATCGCATATTTTTATCAGTCGCGTTATGTTCGTAACTATAAACATTTTTTGTGTGACTCCGATTTAGATGATCTTCTGCATACGTCTCTCATACTCATTGAATCTGTTTCCCCTCGATTTTACTTACAGTTATAAACGGGTTTGATCGAAATACCTAGGTATATTATTATTAAATCATTTATTTCGAGTAACAAGACTCATAGTGTTAGTAACAATACACTTACAAACTAAGTATGTTAGTGATAAATCAAAATACAGACAAATACATTGTAACATCACAGCTGCAAGGTGACAGGCCCAGCTATACCTTGCAGAGGTGGTTCATAAACACACAATCTAGACTACTTGATATCATAGACAGGATGCTGTTAGTGCTGTCCCGCACCCTGCGCACCAGGGATGCGCACCGTTTCCGCATCACCGTGTTGAAACAGTTTACGTGAGCTTCAGCAAACATCCCCGATGCGCTGCAGTGTCGGGGCAACCCCATCAGCACCCTGAATATAGGAAAAAAAACAATAATGTGCAGCTTAATAAAACTACTAAGTATTTATTGACATTCTATAGCAAATTATGTAGACCGTGGACATGTTGAAAATAAAATATGGGAATGTTGTTCCCTCGCGTTTCCTATCTCGTTTCTTCTTCGTATTCCTAGATTATTTAATTTTGTAGTTCCGTAGTTCCTTGGTGAACAGTTCAAATCTGTAAAGAATAAATAAAATTAGTCATTATTGTAATTAGTTAATTAGAGATTGGGGCTCCAGGCTGGAGCCTCCAGCGTGATCCACGAGATAATGAATAAAAATACTGCGAGATCTCGCGGGATTTGCTGTTTTGTGTTTTTTTTTTCAAATAAACACAATGTTTCAACAAATTAGAAAAGAAAATGAGCATAGATAAAAAATAATTTTCACGATTTTTTTCGTAGAACATTGTTTCACGTATCTGTTTATAATTTTATTTTTTTAATAAACTTCAAATACAAGGGTTATGCGATCAGTCTGTTGTCAGTCTATCTAATCGGTTGACTGACGGGCTGATGGTCCAGAATTACAAAAAATAACAAAATTATTTTTCATCATTCCGTTGTGAATGACAGCAGATTGTCGCCAGACTGAACGTGTATATTTAATGTACAGACGTCAGCAGGTCACGCTACCCGAATCTGACAAATTTTACCAATCGAACATTAACCTTCTATTATTGCGATAAGGTTTAAAATCTATTGCAGAAATTTGACAGATTGTGGTAACTTGATGTGCTGTTATCTGTACAGACGTCAGCAGGTCACGGTACCCGAATCTGTCAAATTTTACCAATCGAACATTAACCTTCCACTATTACGATAAGGTTGAAAATCTATTGCAGAGACAGATTGTGGTAACTTGATGTGATGTTGTCTGTACAGACGTCAGCAGGTCACGCTACCCGAATCTGTCAAATTTTACCAATCGAACATTAACCTTCCACTATTGCGATAAGGTTGAAAATCTATTGCAGAAATTTGTAAGATTGTGGTAACTTGATGTGCTCTCGTATGTACAAGTTTTATCAGTCTACGTCAGTCAATAAGTTACGCTTTAATTGTAAAAAAACTGGTCAATTTGTATGGAAGTCTACGTGCAAAACGCGGTAACTACTAAACCAATTTAGATGAAAGTTAGAAGGTAAATAAATCAAATACTGTAAGCAGGTGAGATGCAGGTCTGTCAATATAAATTGAATACATAAGTATACATACATACTTACTTGTTGCTTGATGCTGTCGTCAATGGCCGTCCGCCATCATCATTATCAATGGCAGCTCTGGCACGATCGGCGTCCGAAGATGTACCTACCTGAAAAATAAAAGAATATTAAGGGCTAGGATTAGAGTTTCCAGATAAAGTTCAAGTAGCTATCCAACAGATAATGCCATACAAATGTTTTTAATTTTGTCAAATTTTCCATGGCATTTTCTGTCAGATAGTTATCTAGCATCTAATCTGCAACCTCAGGAACGCCGTAAGTTAATTAAATCCCAGGTGTGTTTGCAGGTACACAAATAGTATACCTACTACACAGGATGTACCTCAAAGTATAGGTCAAATAGAAGAAGGGTGTGGATGCTACTGGTGCCGCAGTGACTGAATTTTTCAACCACCTGATTGATTTTATGTCCGCTCTGTTAAAAGATCTATGTTTTTATCAGCAAACTAGCTGGAGAATGAGTGAAGCTTTTTCAATCAACGTTCGGCATCGTGATTCAATGAAATGCAGTCATTTGATGAATTCGCTGGTCGTTCAATCGAACAGTATCTTCAACCAAATGACTGCGAGATTTCGCAGAGGCTTACACGTAATGGGAGAAAGGGATAGCCCTTCCTATTCAACGTTTCAGGGTTAGTACCACCAGGTGGTTTTATTTTAATATGTTTCTATAGGATCTACGAACGTGGCTTATATAAGAGAGCTTCTATTCTGTGGAGGAATTCATAAGAAAGTTTCCGTCTCAGTGCTATCATTTTAGGAATGCATTGTAATTAGGGATTGCAATCCGGTCCGGCGGATCCGGCATGTTTCTAGACCTACCGGATCCGGCACCAACGCACCGGATCCGGTGCCGGATCCGGTTAAACTCTAAATCGCGAAAAATACATTGAAAAAGGTACTAGTAAGTCAAATCCTTAAGAAAAAGAAGGTTATCGGAGAGTCAAAAGTAAAAGGAAATAGATTACATATGAGGAGATACTTAAAAATTAATGACTTCGTAAGAAGTAGAGGGAGAAAAAGGGACAAAATAACACTTTTCACATGGCTCTAAAAGTAGGTGTCTGCAGGTCAGTTGATTGTGCCCTCGACAAAAGGTAATTGGAGGCAACACCAGGTGGGTTTTTAGCCGGTAAGAGTCCGGCACACCCCTCCACCGACCCCAGGTGGAGGCCAGTCCATGAGGATTTTCCCCCTGATAAAAAAAAATTGTGTTTATTTTGCCACCGACTTCTAGAACCATGTTAAAAGTTTTATTCGGTTCCTTTCAGTGTTTTGTCAAGTTGGTTATTTTTTTTTTTGTAAACAGATTTTAATTTTATGTTTTTCAGTTTTTGGGTCTAAAACTATAGTTTAAACTAAAAAGAAAACTGAAAATATTTCAATACCCACTGTGGCAGTCGTAACCAATAATTAAGCCATAGTCAACTCAATGTCAAGTATTCAGTCGATACTTGCCTGCAATGTTCATGAGTTGCCCTAGATTTCTCAGGGTGTCCATCATCAGATCCTGACTGAATATAAGACCGGTCAGACTTTGACTAAAACCCACCGTGTTCCTTCTGGAGCCCTTTGTGTCCCAAAGCAGCGGTAACTCTTTCGAACGAAATCCTGCAGCCCCGACAGGCTCTGGCTCTAATGGGCCCTGCTGGGGTTTGTTGACCTATTTGAGGAACGCGTGGAACAACGCGCGCCGCCGACACGGGTGTGTCTCCTCAGTATCGTCTCCTAGGAGACGGAAGAACGATGTGCCACCAGAAAACTCACCGCCCACAGACCCACGCCTACGGTGCCCGGGAGCGTCTCTCGACACCCGGCGACCGTGTTTACCACCAGGTCCACAGCGGCGGCTGGAATGAACGGCGCGAATTCGCAGTCGCTCCGCCGCTTGCTTCTCTAGCATAACTGCTCCGCAGAAGGAGGCGACGGCATCCCATTCCCTCTCGCCCCTAACCATGGTTTTAACCACGGCTGGGCGCGAGAGTTTGCCGCCGCCAATTGCCGCCACGAGGACAGGCAGGTACCTCCCGAAGCAACCGTGCCCGGTGAGGACCCGTCATGCCGAAAGTGAGGGGCAAGTACATACACCCTTCAGCATATTTGCTAATCCGGCCGGATTGAAAATGATACCGGATTGCAATCCCTAATTGTAATTATTTTATTTTCACTATTTACTTATTGTGTGTCTTTTATTTGGTGAACTTTGTATTTTATCTGTGTTCCCTTTTCTATAAAATTTGCATGCTGTTCTATAACTGCGGAATGTGTCTAGCACTGTAACAAAATTTTATATCAACCTCTGAACAACATTTTATGCAAATAAATGAAATTGTTATTATTATGAGTGTGGTATCTGTGGCGGTCCCGGATCCATCAAATGAAGGGTTAAAAGGCGGTGGACCACTTATTTTTGTCAAGCCCATCAGTTTGAATATTAAATGAAAACGAAAAGAACAAGAAGTATTTATAGCACAAAAGAGGTGCATTCGTGCAATATGTAACTTGCACCTTAGAGATAGTTGTAAACCGTTCTTTCAATCATTAAATATTCTTACATTTCCATCTCTTTATATCTACAAGGTGGCGGGTACGGGAAATAGTTCACTTGGGAAGCGGGCGAAGCCGCTGGCAGAAGCTAGTCAAATAATACACAGAATCATAGCTGCCAGATGTTACATAGGGGGCAGCAGCAATGAAAAACAATAAACAATGCGCTGCCATACAATACGGCTGTCCCATTTCAAAACCTAGTAAGGGACATTTTTTACAAAAATCGTTTTATTGCGCTATCTTGCTAACCTAATCAGTCTCTACCAAATACAAAAACACCAGAGTCTGAAACTCGCCTGAAAGCTGAAATATTAAATCATCGAAACCTAGTAAGTGCTCCATTCGCTCCCCCCTGACCACTTTAAAACCTAGTATGTCACTTTAACCATTTCAAAACCTAGTAACTCCCTGAACTTGCTAGGTTTTTAAATGGTCGTAGCGCTTTACTAGGTTTTTGAAATAGTTAAAGCGAGTGGTTATGGGGTGTATTGTTGTGTAAAGAAAGGGTCGAAAATAAAAATTGGACCCTTTATACAGCAAAGATTACACTAGTTTACAACATTTTTGTTGCCGAGGTGAAATATATAATTTCTTGTAGATTATTTGATACTGAATCCAAAACATAAAGTTGCTCAAGCAGCTCAGGATATGGAGATATACCAAATTAAGATGCTCAAAACCCGATTTTTAACGATATTTGATGTATTTTTT